>JARLTB010000065.1:11157500-11730000 GCA_030141615.1 Unio pictorum
TTAAAGACAAGTTTATCTCTCATTCAAGAACAAAATATTAAAATGTGGCAGTTGGTGAAACACTATATTGTCACAGTGGTGATGCCACTTGAATCGCTTCAGTGTCGATATCACTGCTTTCGTATGCCACTTTGGAAATAAAATTATGCCATTTATATATTTTATTCAAAGCTCTAGTTTTATATTTAGAGATGTCGTTATGACCGCTCCTTTGGTCTAGTGGTTAGAGCGTCCGCTGTCGTGGGTTCTATCCCTGTCCGAGTCATACCGAAGACTTACAAAAACAGCAGCCTCAGTGGGGCTCATTATTAAGAGGTTAGTGTTAGGACTGGTTGGCCTGGTTTCTGGATAATGTGATTGGGTGGGACATCATGCTACGCGTCTGTTGTATGATGCCCCACTGGTAGATGTCGCCATAAACGGCCTCACTGCAGACATGTTAGTGATATGACTGCAATCTTGTAAAGCTACATTAAAAATCCTAATCACACACACACACACACACACACAGGGACGTATTTATGCCTTCTATTCCTTTTCACCTTATTGTTTACTTGCTCACTAACCCGTTATTCTTTCTTCTTCTCTCAGTCAGGATAACATATATTACGATAAATTATTAATTATCGTTTACTTTTTACAACCATGAGATGGTGACATTAAAAACAAATATAAACTAACTTTAAAAAATATAAGTAGATTTCAGTCCTTAAAATATTCACAACACGTTTCCAGTATGGAACGTGCACATTATCACTAACTTGATCTATTTTCTACCAGATATATTTACACACAACGATCAATAGTTGTTAAACAAGTTTGTAAATTCGGTCTCTCTATTATTATTATATATATAAACCTACGTTTACCTGCTTAGTTTCTCTTAATATAAGCATGTTCACTCATGCTTGTCCCACGAATATACATCTATCCACTCTGTCTGTTATACAAGTTGCAAGTTGCAAAATTCTTTATTGTATTAAAATCTTCGTACTAAAGAATCATGAACAGCTGTCCATGTACATTACAAATTTGTTCTTCTATAAACGGCTAAAGTCAACGTGTAATTACCTTTCTGTGAACTTGACACTAGTGACTGTTGAAATATATGGAAGGGAAATTTATTGGGATGCAATGGAGGCGAATGATAAAGCTTTTATACAATTGTGGGATCTGCATAATGATTTTGCTAAATTAGAACATGGTGTCATTAATGAAGGTTTGTGCAATGCTGCATGATGTTCTAGAAAGCGTGATCGACAGAAAGAACAGAAAATACACGTAAAGACAGGCACAGATGGATGAAGCAATTGAAGGCTTCAAAATATCCATGTATTCAAGTTCCTCAAGAACTAATCCCTAAGTTTGACAAACAATATCACGATTAGTCTTTACCGTTAGAAACGTTTGTAATAAAGTAACGCATTCTAAGAAAATTGCACCTTATTAAATGTCTCTTATTACTATTATTAAGATTAATATTAATATTATTGTTATTATTATTGATATTTATATATTATTGTTATTATTATTATTATTATTATTATTATTATGGCAGTGGGCAGATGTTCATATTTGCACGGGATATAGACGACCCCGCCCTCCACGAGTCCCCTGTTGCCTTGCAGGTTAGGTTTTGGATAACCAAAGGCTAGGGTGCTGACACAGTACCTGATTGGGCGTATGAACGTTCTCGATAAGGTCACCGCCCAGGGCGGAGGAGTCCCAAGAAGGACTCAACGGCCATGTGTCCAGGACCAAGGCGAGCCACTAGTTATGCGGAGTTCGGTTGTTGTCAACAGCCTGGAGAGGGATGGGCTCCGCCAGGTTCATTACCCAAGGCACACCACATGCAATGACAACTTTACCTCCACCCACACCGGATCGGTCGTCGCCCGGAACAAGGACCGCACCTTTTGTCTTTCACCAGAGCAGAGGTGTTAAGTGTGCTACTGGTGCACAATTACCACCAAAACTCCGAATCAGAAACAACATCAGCATTGGTACATGGAACATAAGTACATTAAGAACGCATGGAAAGGTAGAGGAACTAATACACGAAATGAACAGATACCATTGGACCATCCTGGGACTGTGCGAAGTACGATGGAAGAACCTTGGGGAAACATCAACACAGGATGGCCATAAACTATACTACTCTGGCAGAGAAGATAAACATGAACATGGTGTCGGATTTCTCGTCCACAAAGACACTGTGAACACTGTCATGAGTTGTTGGCCAGTCTTCAGCAGGCTTATCATCATACGCTTGAGGACAAAACCACTCAATATCACCATTCTGCAAGCTTACGCTCCAACTACAGACCATGATGATGAAGAATTAGAGGATTTCTACGACCAACTGCAAGAAGTCCTGGACCAGACCCCAAAGAAAGACATTCTTGTGGTGCAAGGAGACTGGAATGCCAAAATAGGAGAGGATGCCGTTGGTAATTGGAAAGGCACATGTGGACGCTACTGCAATGCATTGAACAACGATAGAGGCTTAAGGCTCCTGGAATTTGCCAGCTTCAATGATCTGAAGCTGATGAACACGTTTGGTCCACACAAAGCATCCAGAAGGTGGACCTGGCATAGCCCGAATGGAGAACACCATAACCAGATTGATTATATCATGGTGAAGACGTTTCCACACAAGCGTTAACGTTGCCAAGACAAGAAGTTTCCCAGATGCAGACATTGGAAGTGACCATGACTTAGTGATGATGACCCTCCGACTACGTCTAAAAGAAAGTCGACAAAGAGGGCCCCACAAGAATCAAGTTCAACCTTGACAAGCTAAAAGACCCAGAGGTCTTGGAAGCCTTCCAGGAAACCTTGGGTTACAACGGACATACTTGATCTGTGTGACAAGCGTCGAGAGCTAAAGAACAAGAAGTCAGAAGTAGAAGGAGCAAAACAATACAGGGACATCAACCAGGTTATCAAGAAAAGCATGAGAAAGGCAAGGGAGACAAGGATTGAAGACCAGTGTAAAGATATAGAAAACAATCTAAAGAAAAGTAATAGCAAAAAAGCATACCAACTGGTGAACGACCTGGCCAGTATAAAACAAGGACGCTTCAAGATAAGGGAAGGAAATGTCTTACAGAAGAACAAGACATTCTTAAGAGATGGACAGAATACTGCTCAGACCTGTACAACCACATACATACAGGGGACCCAGACATACTCAACACCCCATCAGTGACCAACACTGACAACTACCCCATCCTCCGAGAAGAAGTAGAGGCTGCAGTGAAAGCATTGAAGAAAGGGAAGGCAGCAGGAGTAGACAACATTCCTGCAGAACTAGTCAAAGAAGAGGGTGAAGCCATGATAAGCGCCCTACTAACAATCTGCAAAAAGATCTGGCAGACAGGGAAATGGCCAACACCATGGATTCAGTCACTTATAGTAACTCTCCCGAAAAAAGGCAATTTGCAGCAATGTTAGAACTATCGTAATGATCAGTCTTATATGCCACCCAAGCAAAGTCATGCTAAAAATCATATTAAACAGATTGAAGCCGCGGGCAGAGGAAATCATAGCTGAAGAACAAGCAGGCTTCAGACCAGGGCGAAGCACAACTGAACAGATTTTCAACCTGAGAATACTATGTGAGAAATACCTCCAGCACCAACAAGACCTTTATCATGTCTTTATAGATTTCAAGAAGGCATTTGACAGGGTATGAGATGCAGCCCTTTGGTCCACAATGAAGCTGTACAACATCAACGCCAACCTGATCAAAGTCATAGAAAGCCTTTACAGCAAGGCCGCCAGCGCAGTATGCTTCAACGGTCAAATAGGAGATTGGTTTAGGACAACTGTGGGAGTCAGACAGGGCTGCTTGCTTTCACCTACTCTTTTCAACATCTTCCTTGAAAGAATCATGACAGATGCACTGGAAGACCATGAAGGAACTGTCAGTATTGGAGGCAGAATTATAACGAATCTGCGCTTTGCTGAGGACATCGATGACCTTGCAGGAAATGAGGTGGAGCTAGCTCAGTTGATGGAAAAACTGGACAGGACAGCTACTGCTTTTGGTATGGAAATTAGTGCAGAGATGACCAAATTGATGACCAACAACACCAGTGGCATCAGCACTGACATCATGATTAGAGGCCAAAAAACTGGAAACAGTTAATAGATTCAAGTACTTAGGAGCCATCGTGGCAGACGAGGGATCGAAACCAGAATTATTGTCCAAGATTGCGCTGACAAAAACAGCAATGGCAAGGTTGAAGACAGTTTGGAAAGACAGAAACACCTCAGTCAGCTCAAAAATCAGACTGATGCGCTCCTTGGTTGCATCTGTATTCATATATGCCTGTGAGTCATGAACCCTCACAGCGGATCTCGAAAGGAGAATACAAGCTGTTGAAATGAGATGCTTTCGAAGGTTGCTTGGCATTACATATAGAGATCATGTCACGAATGAGGAAGTGGGAAACAGAATTAAGCAAGCCATTGGGCCCTATGAAGAGCTATTGAACATTGTGAAAAAGCGCAAAATGAAATGGTATGGACATGTCACACGATCAACAGGGCTTGCTAAGACAATCATGCAAAGTACTGTGCAGGGATGACGAAGGTGAGGAAGACAGAGGAAAAGATGGGAGGATAACATCTCAGAGTGGACAGGACTGAAGCTGCGTGACACAGTGAGAGTATCAGAAAACATATTGGAATGGAGGAAGCTGGTTGTCAGGTCATCAGTGGTGCCCCAACGGTCGGCAAGACTAAGGGATAGATAGATAGATAGATAGATAGATAGATAGATAGATAGATAGATAGATAGATAGATAGATAGATAGATAGATAGATAGATAGATTATAATAATTATTGTTGTTCTTATTGTTACTGTTATTACTATTTATGTATTATTATTATTATTATTATTATTATTATTATTATTATTATTATTAATTAATTCATTCATTCATTAATTAACAATATTATTATTATTCCAACAGAGAATGACCTTTCTTATCTGTAGAAGGATGGTAACATTTATGTGAAATGTAACTGTAAAAACGCATGTGGATACAATATAGCTCATTTGCTGTGGTCGACCGTTTGTTTAATGGGGTCACTTGGGAATTACAAGTAATATTGAATAGGATGCTTTGTGGCTGTGTGGAAATGTTACAATTACGCATATCATTATAACAATGTGTATACAGTACAAATTGCATGGAGTAGACTCTGAATCCCTTCGGAGATTTAAAACATTACATGATACTATGGTCCCCTAACTTGAATATGACGCTATGGGTTTCTATAGACATTTCAACACTTCAAATTTCACTATGCGGTATATCGGCAATTCAATATTATGGGATATTTTATTGAAATGTGAATAGAGTATTTTGCTATGAGGCTCATATAAATTATCACAGATGGACAAAAAACAGGAAAAGACAGCGGTACAGTGATCTTTTTTCTAATGATAGACAACGCTTGGGTTTTGATGACGTAACGTTTGCACACTTACAAAAATCATTTGATTAAAAATGCGAGAAAGATCTCATTATACATGTAATGACAGATGCAGCAGCAGCTCAAATTGGTTATATTCAGCTTCGCAGCTGATACATTGTGGAATGATGCGACTAAATATTTACACATTATCAAACCCTCGATATAATTTCTAATTTTGGCCCAATGTTTCGTCTTGTCCTACATCTATTTTAATTTAACCAACAAGCAAGAATATGTTTCTTTCTTCATAATTTTAGAGGATGGTTGTATGTACCAGCATAACAAAATAATTGTATATGTAGCTGGTATTAACTGGTCAGCTAGCATGTGACGTTCTGTATTCGCCTTGCTTTATTTAAGCTATAGGTTCACGGTGCCCGCATTCGATATATTGACAGTCTAAATCATTTAACATAAAGTTCAGTGACAAATGTTCATCGATAAGTCCGTTTTTGTTTTAAAATGTGTTGTCACTGAACGTCTTTTCTTATGAGAGCTACGTTTCTTACAGTAAACCGTATATGTCCTATATGATGTTATGTTCGAAAACCCAATAACGCGAATATACATTTGTCTAGAGTTGGCATTCTATATAATAATGATAATTGTATTGACGTAGTAGTCATGTAAACTAATGCTTGGCGATAAGCTCTTTTTAACAAAAAAGGACTTTGTTTTGTTTGTCTCATTGAACATTTCTCCATCAACACCGTTGAATAAACTGTGGCATGTTGAATAGTTGACCTCATAAAGCTGACTGTCACAAATGTCTGGTTTCTCTACATGCTCAGAACAAACTATAAAAATCTAAAACGTAATATAATAAATAGTCCCAAAGAAAGCATACAGATTAGACGATTAACCTCCTATTAACAAGTATATGCTTTCTCCTTTTAATTGAAAGTAATAAAATGTGTGGTTAATTTTAATGAAGAGGTTATAGGAGTTTCATAAATATCAAAGACCACATATACGTGGTTATTTTCTTTCGTACTCGGGTTGCTAATCTCCTTTTCATTACTCTTAGTGGCATAAGTCTTTGATATAGTGTATCATTCGTAGCACGTCATACCTATCCTATTTAATGTGCCACATTCCATTACTACAACGGAGATTCGTGCAGGTTATTTGATGTATGCTGCAGATCAAGTTATTGATATTGTGCATTGTTTTCATTGGTCTTTCTCATCTCAGATATTGCATTTAGACCTATGGAAAGCGAGAGTAAGACATATAGACCGATTTACGTAAGACGGCGAGAAATAAACACGAAGCAGGAATTTGAATAAAAGTGAGGGTATATTTAATTCATTTAGAATATTATAGATTAAATGGTGAATAGGTATATTAATTTTCATCATTATGTTACTTAATTAATTAATAAATGAAAATTCAACTTCATGTTCAACTATGCATATGCAAACATCCTGTATGTAATTTATATAATTGATATATCAATTGATATATCCTAATTAGTCCTGTATGTAATTGCTTTATGCCAACACTTCTACAGCAAATCAGTTAACCTCAAACCTGCTATATTCAAACAGTAAAATCTGGTAGTTTTGTATTGTTTGGTTTCTACGTAAAAGGCAATATAGATTATTTCTAAGAATATACATCCTGTTTTCTTTTTAATTTGTCTCGTTTGTTTGCCTTTCGTAATATTTTTGACCAAAATTATTGATTATGCATTTACACCTGTTTTGATGTTCGTAAGCTTGATATGTATGATTAGTGTCGTTTACTTTAGGTATATCAAAGTCAAATTAAAGCTCCTATCAAATAAGCATGGTCATAACATTTGTTTAGATTTTTGTTACAACATATATGCAAAGTAAATCGAGATGATATCTGAAAATCATATTTTTTTAAATTTTGGTCTGTCTCAGTTTGTTTGTTTGTTTTTGTAAACATATTATTATAGCGTACATGCCATATACACATATGCATGGAGACAGTGGCCGGTGTAAACGATTAACCCTAAACACAAGTTGACTTCAATCTGCATATCAGTAAGGACTGTTTGCTTTAAATGGTGTTGTATTTTTGTTTTTGTCGCTCAGCCTTTGTAGACTTATGTTATTGCTATCGTGTAAAACAGCAGAGAACACCAATGGACATGTACATTAGAATGACTAAAGTCATTGTATGGAGGGTGTAGTTCAATTCTTACATATTGTTAAAATTCTTGCTAGTGCCAAACTCTACATAATTCCATGTAGTTTACAATTTATTTATATATATATATATATATATATATATATATATATATATATATATATATATATATATATATATATATATATATGTGTGTGTGTGTGTGTGTGTGTGTGTGTGTGTCTTTTTATAACATCTGGTACACGCCATTATCTAATTTTTGTAACCCGTGTTCGTGGCTGTTAATTGTTCATGCTATATTTAGTTAGAATTTGGTTATATGGCCTGACACGTTTAAATGAATATAGTTACATCGGATCCATAAATAGATGATTACGTAACGGGCTCTTCTAGAAGAATTCAGTAATGGTTTGATAGCCCACGGCATCAAGATGAAGTTACGAAAAATATGTACTTGTATAGTTTTCAAAGTGCATATCTGCAATAACAAGCAACATCAAAACGTTTACAAGTGTTCTAGAGCTGTTGACTGCATATTTCATATCTCGTGTGTTCAGGAACGGTTGCTTTTCTAAATACAATTCCATTCGATTGTTAAATGTTTCAGTTTTCTATTTTTCTATGTATTAACGAGTTAATAAACTCAAACGTAGAAGAACATGTAAATATGGAGAGACATATCGTTTATCTTGTCTACTGTTGAATGACAAACTCACCGAATAGTTTCAACATATATTTACTTTCATTTTACTTTCAGTGTGACCTTATATACCTAGAAATTACGCACACATCTAAATTTGGGTGCATGACGCCAGTAACGTGAGTATAAATAGTAATATTACAAAAAAACTAAACACATAAAGCATCATCACGAAGGGAAAGTCATATTTCGTAGAGATATCTGAAAGCCATTTATTGGAAACTAACGTTGACGTAAAATAACTTTGATACATCTGTGCCACTCGCAATTAAGACATTTATGTTTTCTGTCGAGTTTAACAAATATATCAGATTTGTGATCCAAATTCGAACGAAGACACGAAAACATATACGGCGGATTCTGAGGCGACTAACGGTAGGAATCATGTTTAATTTATCTAACCATGTATTCACCCCCCACCCACCCCGCCATTTTCTTTTGTAAACTTTGATTAGGGTGATCTTGTATTGACTTTTTGTGTGACAGATTTTGTTTCGAGTCATCAATGCAAGTGACGACGAAATGTTCTAATGAATGTTTTTAAAAGTCGTTATGAGCATGTTCAAGCATGTTACATATCATTTGTCCTGTCTTGCTGCCAAAGTATTTACTCACATATATACCATACCAGATTCCGAAGTATTTACTCACATATATACCATACCAGATTCCGAAGTATTTACTCACATATATACCATACCAGATTCCGAAGTATTTACTCACATATATACCATACCAGATTCCGAAGTATTTACTCACATATATACCATACCAGATTCCGAAGTATTTACTCACATATATACCATACCAGATTCCGAAGTATTTACTCACATATATACCATACCAGATTCCGAAGTATTTACTCACATATATACCATACCAGCTAGTATGATCTGTAGAAAAACAAAAGAACCCAAACAAAACAACACACAATCTTAGTCTCTACTAGTTTAGCTTAAAGTTGTTGTACAAACTGTTTTTATGATCATTTCCCCCTTAGTATCACCGGTATTGGGAAGCGAGGCGGAACAATTCAAATGAACGTGTACACACATTACAACGACCAACGTTTGTGAAGTGTAATTTTGTTTAGTTGAATATGGTTTTCATATAGTTCAACTTTGTTTCCTCTGTGGCCTTATATTTTCACCTATTGTGCTGTTTCGTTACGAGAGTTAGAGATATAGAGAAAAGGTGTGCATAGGAAGGTAATTCAAAGAGATGAATTGTGTCATATTTCATTGATGACTAAGAATTAGAAATCATATTCGAATATGGCAATAGTACACTTATGAAATTATTTGAATCTTAAGAACAGTTATTATATTTGTTAGAGCAGTCAACAAGATTTATTAAACTCTCTGTTTCTTTGTATATATTAAAGTAATTTGTATCGCGATTATGACACTTTTCTTTGTCTTTGCACCGTACCGCTCGCTGCTACACGAACTGTCAGTGCAGACGAGAAGCATTTGTTGCACCTCCAAATTAGAATTATTTTCATCAGGACAAAGTATAACATTTTGGGCTACACCTATTAGATATAGAAAACATATGGAATGTGATATATTGTATTGCTCTTTCTATGGATGGTACTGTATTCACGTCAAATTTAGTGAATGATGTTCATATTTCTAATACAGAAAAACAAAACCAGTCTGTAACATGCTAATGATGGATATAACATTTTGCGGGCCATATTTGGAGAGGTTGGGGGACAATTACAAGTTTGAATACATACTCACTCAACCGCATAACTCCCTACCGTAAAGTTGACACCAGAGATTCATATTTCACACCAATGACATAATACAAACTATGTCAATATTATTTATCTATCTGAAACCCTCGAGGTGAATTATTTATCGAAGAGATAGCTGTAAGGACAATTGGCTATACTGAATGGTTGAGTCTAGGTCACACTTGGGTATGGATAAATCAAATTCATCTGCGTCTTAACACGACACATTTGACGGAATTTGCAACTACTTTGTTTTTTTCAGCTTCCACTATAACTTTAAAATCTTTATGTAAAAAACAATAACTTAACACCATCAAAAGTGGCTAACTTTTATATATTTTTGATACCTAAACTCGACGTTAGATTGCTTATACAAATATGATTAAATTCATTTTGAGTCAGCACATGTATGAATAGTGGTGAGATGTTGTTTCCAACCTGTTTTGCGAAACGTAAATCCCTGCTTCAAGGTATTTATATATTTGTTTGATAGAGAAAGCACGCAAAGACATCAACATTTTTGCATTGGATGGTGTGGACTAAATTGTTTATTTGACTAGACCGACCAACTACGGTAAATCTTTCACAAATGTAACATTTGTGCAATGACATTGCACACATAGAGCGCCAGAGGCTATGGCTTGTATACATAACGGGCTTGAGAGTTATAAACACATAACAACACTACGTATATTATGCGCTTGGAAGTTCCGACAAGCGCAATAAGTAGGTGTGGAAAATTAATATTTCTTATCCGCGCACCAATAAACAATGACAATATATTTCATTGTATGAAAATTGTCAATTTTCAATTGTCATTATACATGTCCAGAAAAAGTTTGAAGTATTCCAGTACTGTTGAATGTATTCCCTACTGTTTCAAAAGCACTAGAAACATACTTTTCAAAACACCCTTCTGACTATGTTTCAACTAGTTTATTTTCGTCATCTTCTGTCTGTTTAGAGAATGACTAAACTACGATATTATGACATTGCGGAACGCGTAAATGTTGAGGGACAAATATTTAACCTACCGTTACTCCTTACCTATTATATGGGTTTAATTTCAAGCTTCGCATTAAAATCAGATGATTTTAATATATTTTACATTCATTTTCAATTCTTTCTAAGGATGCATACATGTAATTATATGGTTTTGAAAAGAGTTTGGCTCAATGCCATTCACTTGATGGCAACAAATAAACTGTTCTAAGTCAAGCGTTATTTAAACGGTAAATATCGTAATTAACCTAAAGTAAGTCAAAACGTCTTTAACAAAAAAGCACTTGCCTTAATAAACCATTGAGATCATTTGTAAGACGTTTTGCTGAATCTTAGTTGTTTTCTTGCGTAATAATAATTATATGTTGTTTTTCATTTGGTTAGATTTATAAATCATGATTGATTTATTTAAGTACGAACTACATTGTATACTATTCATTTAAAGGTAACACACACGCTCAGTTCATATCATTTTTCTCTGCACTCTAAAACAAGATGCACATGTACAGCTCCGATTACACTGACGGATTTATCGTGAACACTAAGAAAATATTGGGATACACTCAAAATGTCGAAGAAAGAATGAAACCTATTAATGTAACATTCTTTTCCGGGGCATTTAATAAGATATAGTGAATAACAAGCAGCTTAAACGCCCTGGCGTGGCTTAAAACATCAGGGCAAGCATAAGGCTAATAAATAATTGCTCTATCAGTTAATTATAAGGATCTAATTGTTAGCGAGAACGACAGAAGTGCATTCAATCTAGAAGACTGGCAATCGCACATTTGATGTACTGATAAATTACTTAAATAATATCATGAGAAATATAATTTGGCTTTATATAAGAAATTTATACAAAAACAGGCAACTATGCACAAATAAAACCTACATATTGAAAAGGGAAGGGGTAAGTCTGGAAATGCCTTGAAACTAAATCCATTTAAAATGTCCAATCACCTCGAACGTGAAAATAAACATCACTGGATTGAACCAGCACTTTTCAGAATAATTTAATAAACAAGATGAGATGCAGCGATGTTACAGATTAAACAAAACAACTAAATCTGTACAGTTTACTTACTGAAGACGTGCAACATGCTAAAATATTTATAATGGTACCCACTATAAAGTACCATAAAGTGGAATTGATGAAATTTGGAAATATTACGGTACCTATCTAATAATCTATTTTCAATATATTATTCGATATTGGATACTTCCGGAAGTGCTGGACGACGGATTCTGAATTATGGGTCTGAACGTTTGGGCTTTTCCAAATCAAATGATCTTGAAACTGTGCTGACGTCATTTCTTCCTATTGGTTTTACAACCGCTCCGTTGACAAAGAATACAACTTATGCAGGTAAATTGGATGCGCGTGAGCAAACTGTGATGCGCAAGGAAAAATTAATATAAAGCTGCATTATTTCAAGCATCTAAAATGTTCTTCCTTTTGCATCTCTTTAGATTATGTGATCTTTCTAATTCTGAAGTTCGGGCTGGTTATACCCATTTTAAATATCGACATGGCTACCATCATCATAACTTTCGTCATCATCGTCATATTTCGATGTGTTAATAGTTGCTATATAATTTGTGTACATTACCAGCTTGTAGCACACCAACAGCCGCAAAAGTAGTAGTTACATTAGAAGTATTAGAAAATGTTTCAGAAACTACTAGTAGCAGTAGATGATGTAGTAATTATGTAATACAATTGTTAGAAACGTATTTACCATTGACTTACAATATTTTAGGTTTAAACACCATAATAATATAATTTTAGAAATACTGGCAGTCTATTTAAATATATTATTTCTGTCTGGCAGCGCTTGATGAGTACAGTTAAAAAATGACTGGTATGGATAAATACAATATGGACACGTTAGCTGCTTTGTCAAAGAAGATGGTATGTAATTTAGATTTGTAATATATATATATATATATATATATATATATATATATATATATATATATATATATATATATATATATATATATATATATATTTGCATGATGGCATATATGATGTTCCTCTTGTTTCATTAATATGAGAATAATTGTAATTTTCTTTCATTACTTAATACATAATTACTTCGTTAAGCCAAAGGAACATCGATTATTTGGAGCAGTTTACCTCTACACATGACCTGAATAATGCCAGAAAGGCAAGATTATTTTCAGTGTATCGCCTCTAAATTTGAGACGTACAGCCGCACAAAGCAGTCTCAATATGGTCAGTAACGGTGCGAAATTATTAGCCACAGGTACCATACACATTTGCAATCCTTTTGTTTTCTTACAACGTGACAGAGGAACTAACATTTACAAGTTAGACAAATTGGATATGACTATGATCCTTACTTTA
The DNA here is from genome assembly GCA_030141615.1 of Unio pictorum. Classification (NCBI taxonomy): domain Eukaryota; kingdom Metazoa; phylum Mollusca; class Bivalvia; order Unionida; family Unionidae; genus Unio; species Unio pictorum. The sequence continues at coordinate 11,170,927 of JARLTB010000065.1, forward strand.
GGATGCAACAGAAACCCTAGGAAATTACGCCAAGAAAAACCCAACCTCATATTAATGTTTTCCGGGGGCAAATTGACAGTCTGTCAACATATACAGAAAATAACATTCCTGATCATCGAAACCTATCCATGAACATGTAGACTTTTTATAGTGGCTTATTGCTACTTGCTTAGATGAAGATCCAAAAGTGCAACCTGGTGCTTAAATGGTTCAAACGTTTGATTTTATAGAGGGCGACAATTTGTGATTTTCCAAACATGACTAGCTAAAGAGCAAATTTACAAACTGTATTGGTTTGGAATTTACTAAACCTATTTACCACTTAATCAGCAAACACACTTCAAATAAAAATATTGTGATGGCACATTCTGTTTATATTTTAGGAAAGAACATATATTGGATAGAATACATTTATGTTGACTAGCAATTCACAATAGCTATACATTCCACATAATTGTAAGTTATCACAAATTGACGCTGTCGCATAATGTTACAGTTCAAATCAATTGATTTTTATCTATATCTAACATGTTCTATTTCAGTTAAGCCGCAAAGAGCAACGCTCCTTTATGATCCTTGTCATCGTTGGGATCATTTCTATTCCAGTATGTTTCGTACTTGTTATACGTTTATCACCTGATATATTTCAGTAAGTACCCAGTTCTCAGCGCAACCATGCTTAGTAAACGTAGTTTACAAGTGGTCATACTATAAAGCATTAACTTTAACCAAAAAAATTCAAAATGCATTATGGGAATATTCTTAATTGTTTACCGAGTTTGGTAAAGATTCAGTTTAGACAAAGATGTAAAAGATTCATAATGTAATGTATGCCTGCTAATCATTCATCTCTCTCTCTCTCTCTCTCTCTCTCTCTCTCTCTCTCTCTCTCTCTCTGAATCTCAGTATGTATATATGGTCTGCACATTCATTATCTCCTGGACTTTATATAAACATGGCGCTTAGATAATCCAGTGGCTAGAGCGTCCGCCACAGAAGCGTGAGGTCGTGGGTTCGAACTCCGGCCGAGTCATAGCAAAGACTTACAAAAATGGTCTAACAGCTGCCTCCCTTGGCACTCAGCATTAAGAGGTTAGTGTTAGGACTGGTCGGCCTGGTGCCAGGGTCATGTTACTGGGTCTGCGGCAGCCCCAGTGCTACACATCACTATAAACTGCCTCATTGCAGACATCGTAGCGATATGACTGAAAACTTGTTAAAGCTACGTTAAAAATCATAAATTAACAAATAAACAACTATACACATGAAGGTCTGCATGTTTTGATTGAATGGGTATATGGGTACCTACCTACCTACACACACACACACACACACACACACACACTCTCTCTCACACACACACACACACATACATACATACATACATACATACATACATACATACATACATACATACATACATACCCTACCTACAACATACATACATACATACATACATACATACATACATACATACATACATACATGCATGCATGCATGCATGCATGCATGCATGCATGCATGCATGCATGCATACATACATACATACATACATACATACATACATACATACATACATACATACATACATACATACATACATACATACATACATACATCTCTTAGTCTTGCCGACCGTTGGGGCAGCACTGATGACCTGACAACCAGCTTCCTCCATTCCAATCTGTTCTCTGATAATCTCACTGAGTGTCACTCATCTTCCATCCTGTCCACTCTGACATGTTATACTCCCATCTGTCTTCCTCTCCTTCTCCCTCCCTGCATAATACTTTGCATGATTGTCTTAGTAAGCCCTGTTGTTCGTGTGACATGTCCATACCATTTCATTTTGCGTTTGTTCACAATGGTCAATAGCTCTTCTTAGGGCCCAATGGCTTGCCTAATTCTGTTTCCTACTTCCACATTCGTGACATGATCTCCATTTGAAATGCCAAGCAGCCTTCGAAAGCATCTCATTTCAACAACTTGTATCTTCCTTTCGAGATCCGCTGTGAGGGTCCATGACTCACAGACATATAGGAACACAGATGCAACCAAGGAGCGCATCAGTCTGATTTTTGAGCTGACTGAGGTGTTTCTGTCTTTTCAATCTGTGTTCAGCCTTGCCATTGCTGTTATTGTCAGCTCAATCCTGGACAATATTTCTGGTTTTGATACCTCGTCTGCCACGATGGCTCCTAAGTACTTGAATTTATTAACTGTTTCCAGTTTTTGGCCACTAATCTTGATGTCAGTGCTGATGCCACTGGTGTTATTGGTCATCAATTTGGTCTTCTCTGCACTGATATCCATACCAAAAGCAGTAGCTGTCCTGTCCAGTTTTTCCACCGACTCAGCTAGCACCTCCTAATTTCCTGCAAGGCCATCGATGTCATCAGCAAAGAGCAGATTCGTTATTATTCTGCCTCCAATACTGACGGTTCCTTCATGGTTTTCCAGTGCATCTGTCATGATTCTTTCAAGGAAGATGTTGACGAGAGTAGGTGAAAGCATGCTGACTCCCACAGTTGTCCTAAACCAATCTCCTATTTGACCGTTGAAGCAGACTGCGCTGGTGGCCTTGCTGTAAAGGCTTTCTATGACTTTTATCAGGTTGGCATTGATGTTGTACATTTTCATGGTTGACCAAAGGCCTTTATGCCATACCCTGTCAAAAGCCTTCTTAAAATCTATAAAGACATGATAAAGATCTTGTTGGTGCTGAAGGTATTTCTCACATAGTATTCTCAGGTTGAAAGTCTGTTCAGATGTGCTTCGCCCTGGTCTGAAGCCTGCCTGTTCTTCAGCTATGAATTCCTCAGCCCGCGGCTTCAGTCTGTTTAATATGATTTTTAGCATGACTTTGCTTGGGTGGCATATACGACTGATCGTACGATAGTTCTGACATTGCTGCAAATTGCCTTTTTTTCCGGGAGAGTTGAGTGACTGATTTCATGGTGTTGGTCATTCCCTTGTCTGCCAGATCTTGTTGCAGAGTGTTAGCAGGGCGCTTATCATAGTTTCACCCCCTTCTTGGATTAGTTTTGCAGGAATTTTGTCTACTCCTGCCGCCTTCCCTTTTTTCAGTGATTTCACTGCGGCCTCTACTTCTTCTCGGATGTTGGGGTAGTTGTCAGTGTTGGTCATTGGTGGGGTGTTGAGTAGGTCTGGGTCCCTTGTAGGTCTGTGGTTCTACAGGTCTGAGCAGTATTCTGTTAATCTCGTAAGAATGTCTTGTTCTTCTGTAAGACATTTCCCTCCCTCATCTTAAATGATGGAGGAGCGTCCTTGTTTTACACTGGTCAGGTCTTGCACCAGTTGGTATGCTTTTTACCTACCTACCTATCTACTTACATACAAGGTCAAATTGCAGTTATTAATATTATGCAAGGCAGATGCACATTTTCCTCAACAAACATAGTAACCATTTGTTTAGGTATTTCTTAAAGATTGACTCCCCCCTTTTATAAAGGTATGAATTGTATTGGTAACACTGGGGGAAATGTCAAGTTTAAAGGTTCTGCATTTTGGATAATTTTGTTTAGGTTTAACTTTATGAGTCTATATATATATATACATATACATATATATATATATATATATATATATATATATATATATATATATATATATATATATATATATATATATATATATATATATATATATATATATATATATATAGTGGTGGGAAAACTATGGCCCGCTGGCTGCATGTGGGCGCCAAGGGCTTTCATGCAAACTGCTAAGGGTTTTATTGCGGCCTATGTACAAGTCCTATGTTCATGCTATTTAATTTTCTCGAGGGTACAATTTCTTTCTAATTTTGAGAGAAATGTAAACACGCAATGCCAAATACCAACCAATGGGAAAAGCCATATATGTTTTAACAGAAATTTTGTTGGCTTGTTTCGCATTATATTCATATATATATATATATATATATATATATATATATATATATATATATATATATATATATATATATATATATATATATATATATATATATATATATATATATATATATATAATTTGTTCCCACCGGGCAGTGGGAAAAGCTATAGAAATTTCAAAAGCATTTTGTTTGGCTTGTTTCACAATCCATTCTTATATCTGTGATTATTTTCCTACCGGGTGGGTCAATCGAGATGCGCTCGCATGCATTCTCTTTCACTGTTCACACGCTCGTTATTTGCTGAGTGAGTCGTTAGTGTGTCTTGACTGTGTGGCGTCAATTTTTTAACAGTGTATGCACCCGCCATGACAGACGAGTGCCTCTAAGTAAACGGGAAATTGTTGAAGTGAAGAATTTACCAGGATTGACAGTTCCGTATCGATCTATAAATTTAGAAAAGCGGCTTTTATTTTTCTTCTAAAGTTTACCCAAAATTAGTTGTTCGAGGATATCTAGAAAGCGAAAAATTATGGCACTTTGGGAACCTGTCACATTTGAGGTCAATATGTTCATTACTCAGCCATTGTTTACAAGATCACATCTACAAGTTACTTTACTCATGGTGTGTGTGTGTGTGTGTGTGTCTGTTTCTGTTAGTGTGTTTGGTGTATACAGTCCACAACCACATAATCCTCATGATGTTAACGTCAAGCGCATTAACTACATAAGATCCCGGACCATCTACTCATTCTGGATAGTGTTCAAACTATATTTCCCTATCATGAAAATGACCAAATACATACATTTGTTTTGAGTTATAATCATCTTCGTTATCTTTGTTATCATTATTGTTACTAATGTTGCAGAAAACCTCAGGTGTCCCAACAGGCTCCCCAGATGGCTGCATCACAACAATCTAATCAGTCAAACAAGCAAGACGCAGGTAATGCAATCAAGGACTTATTGGATAAACCGCAGTTGAATATCTGTAATGTATATATTTATCTACCAACATTCTTGCTGTCTTTTGAGGATAATTAATTTCAATAACTAAGTAATGGTTGCAATAAATCACACACTTACGATCCATTCAAGAGGTGGGATAAAGTTACAAAACTAAAAAAAACGTCAAAAATCAGCTAATTTTAATAATGAGGAAATTGCCATTAAACAAAAGCTATGAGATTGAGATGCTTACATCTGAACCAAATTGAATGTACTCTATTTATCTTTCATCTATTTTCGTATTTGTTCTGGTTAGAAAACTTGATATACTTTGCTTTATTTATTTGGTTTGGAAAGTAAAATGTCGTTTGAATGTGTAAACAATAGCCATAGAGAGTGAGAGAGTTTTATCAAATTTATACTCTGCACGTTCAAAAGGGATTATGATTATTTTAAACATTAATATTTTACATCTGCATTAGCATTACTGTATTGACGGTAAAGTAATAACAGAGACATTGACATGGTGAAATTAAACACTTAACCGGCTTGGTTGAATAGAAGGGATAAATGTACGTCATATGTTGTTATGGCACTCGGAGGCTACATATTGCTTACGGATATTGCAGAATAATCGTTTCATTAATAAAAGCTGATTTTCGAGTCTATGTAAACATTTTAATGGTGAGCTTGCATAACAAATGTGATTTTAATGACTATAATAGTATCACACGTTTCTACAATATGTGTCCAGTGACTGCATTTATTCTATGAACAAATTTTACTGGCCTGCGCAATGCGAAACAACCCCAAACTTGTCAGCATCTTTACTACTAGCAGTATTAGATATAACGTTATCATAGCTATTAATAGATCCTACGCAATCTTCGAATTCCTACAGAATGCTTATCCATTTCACAAAGGGACTATCATTTAAATAATTTAAACAATACTAAAATCAAGTGAAATAGTCTATATTATTGTGCAATAATAGCTAAATAAAACTGTCAGAATTGTTTTATCAGTTAGCATGGAAATGGACTTGTATTTACTGAGAACGGAAACCAGGTGTGCAGCTGACTGACTAGCGATAACATGTACATTTGTGTTGAAGAGTCTCAGTTGCAATAATATTACTCTGCATGTCTTACACATCGTTGTATTTTTTTCTCCAGTACATAGTAGCAACACAAATGATTGCCAAGACACAGGTGGTAAAAAAACCTTTCCAAATCTGGGATATGCGTTTATGGGCTACAACATCCTAAAGGGTTTTCCATTAGCCGTTGGACCTGATCCTGGGTTCACATACCGAATATTTCGTCCAGACTACGGTAATGGTGGTCAAACTGCAGATTGCCGAAATAGTATACCCTTGGGTTTGGATATCACTAGAGATGTTTCCTGTGTGACTTCCTTTTCCTCTCAAATTGTCCAAACCCAGTATGAAGTGACCAAGGCAATATCTATATCTACTACAGCTGAAGCAAGATTATGGGGTTTCAGCTTTTCAGCAAATGCAGGGTACAAGCAAGTTGTATCAATTGTATCCGATGCAAAGGTGGTTTTGATATACTCCACAGCCAACTGTAATTATTATATCAGCAAATTAAAGAAACAACCTCCGCCTTTTGATCAAGAGTTCTTGCAATGGGTGATAAATTTAAATAAAACTACTTCTATTGAATCCGAACAGGAGAAAGAAAAATATTTCGAATTTTTCGAATACTATGGTACACACTTTATTCTTGCAGTTACTTTTGGGGCTTCCTATATACACGAATACAAAATGTCAACTGTAAACTATACTTCTATGCGTGAGCTGGGCGTTGACATCGCTGCCACTGCTAGTCTTTCATCACAGTTGATAAGTGTGCAAGCCGGTTTTAATTTAGTTGAATCCAAGAAATCTGTTGCAAATCAATTTCTTTCAAGTGTTCAAGAACGTACGATAACAAAAGGCATCCCTCCTCCAGCGACCGGTGATGACAGGACCTGGGCTTCGATTGTACAGGAAACACCAATGCCAACAAAATATGTTCTAGGTTCCTTGGAAGACCTTTTCACTCGCGATTACATGGAATCCGTGGGAGTGATGTACGACGAAATAAAAATTAAAATAACAGCCTATAAAGGAGAATACTGTGGATTCCTGCGAGATAAGGGACTTCTTGACAACTGCCTAGATTCTGTAAATGTGATCGTTTTGGAAGGGACTCAGATTCTTGGAGGCGTAAGAGAAAAGACATCAAGCTGGAGCGATTGTCATGACAGTTGTCAGGAGGACATATCATGTGTAGCCATGGATTTCTGCAAAGATTGCATACGAAGTGACAAGAATTACCAGAAATGTCAAATGTATACAGAAAATGGATATAATGAAGCAGAATCACACACTGCCATGGAAACCATAATATGGATCTCAAAAATAAAGCGTCAGTTGGTGTTGTACAATACGGCAGTCATCGGGTCTGAACGGCTGAGTTCTGAAAGCAATTATTCCAAAAGCATCCAGGACTGTTTGCAAAGATGTCTAGATGACGAATACTGTGTGGTCATTACATATTGTAACTGTACTGAAAAGATAAGAAACTGTAAACTGTATACTCAGGATGGAATAATTAGGCTTAAGGCAGAAGATGGGTCCCAAACACATTTCCTTTCCAATAAGATTAACTCTGTGTATGACATTTATACCACTAGCAAACCCAAAAACCTTACTGGACCCAACTGACGTACCTAAACAAATAATGCAGCAATTTTTTGTACCCTATTCTCATAAATATAAAACCCCAAAACATGTCCAAACCGCTATCAAGTATTTAGTGGTCATTGTTTGTCTTATTGAGTGAACAGTATTTAATATAAAACACAAGAAGATACATCTTCATTATTTTAGGAAAGTGTCGAAATAATAATGAACTATTAGTCATTTGTATGGGACACAAGTGAATTCTTTCTAATACAAATTTACACAGAAACGCTATTTGAACACAAACATAAAGGCACAACAGCATCTGCTGAATAAATTTCAAGCAGATATGATGACATCAGCCCAGTCTATTTTAGTAACGTTTTGTCATTAATTGTATCAATACAAAAATTGCAAATTAATTAATGGGTAAACCAAAGCACTTTTCTGAAATAGATAAAGCATCATGGCCGAAGGTATTGAATATTATCATGTACTATGTTTATATATTTTTTTGTTTAAGTTGGGGATTAGTTGTTTGTTTTATCTATCAACTGTGATAGATGCGTCATCAGCGATATAAATATTAGAACGTATCGATTTTTGTTTTTTTTAAAAATATAAATTCCTCATAAAATTATATAATTAAGAATATATGTTAAATCAAATCGTCGTTACAAAGTATCAAACGGAGAAAGAGATTCGAAATTTCTTCCTGACATATTGAAACAAAAATATAATTAAAATATTTCAATGTAAGAATCAGTTAAGTACCCTTAGGTCAGTTCAGTGGGTATTAGTTCGACACAGGATAAGTACACATGAGGTAGTTCTAAATATCTAATAATATAATATTTAAAGTTTGCCAAATTTGAGATTGAGCCCGGTGCACTTTGCTCCCTCGCACTTATGTATGCACCATTCACTGTTTTTCTTCTATTTTCCACACAGTTTGACACGTCTGTCCTTAGCATGTATTCAGGCAGATTTTGGAATAGCAATACATTATTCATGCTTGGAAGTTGTCAATTAGTTCAGTTTGATGTTAGGCAAAATACATCGTTAAAGATCAGTCTTTAAGAACTTTTTATATTTCAAGCAATGTGATTTTATCCATATGGTCCATTAACCGTGGGTTCTAACTCATATAATTTTATAAATACAATATTAATAGATGTACATGATAATAATATCTTAAAAGTTACTTCTGTCATTCACTGCTCTATGGAATGTATGAAACCTGTTCATTTATCAAAGAAAACACCATGACACAAAATTAAATAATAACAAGAATTTCAAATGAATGCAATGAAATCAGAATGTAAACAAATGCTTAGGTAACAATTTAATTTTGACTTATTAGTGTCTGGTTTGGAGGGTTATACTATAATTCAAAGTTGTAGCGACACCAGCAGTCTTGGAAATAATTATATACTTATTTAATCTCAGATAACATAAAGATAAAATTGTTTTGAATGATTTGAAATGAAAAATGAAGCCGACTATGCAGTACACACACATACACACACACACACACACACACACACATATATATATATATATATATATATATATATATATATATATATATATATATATATATATATATATATATATATGTGTGTGTGTGTGTGTGTGTGTGTGTGTAAAAACTTGTTTAGTGACCAAATATTTTGTACATATTTATAAATATTGGCCAATATGCATGACTTTATTAAAACTTGTGTATATCGTGTAATATAGGCAACTGTAAATAATGTGATATTATTTGTGCTGACAGTCCGGTTATTTGAGCTCTGTATTCGCTACCATATAGTTATAACTGTAACTTATGTTTAGCATTTGCATATCAATTTGGAATAAAAAAAACTTGATTATATTTGGGTGCAAATCAACGATGTCTAATTACTGTGCCATATTGGGGACTGTTAGTGGCTAGCATGGTAGAGCACCATACTCGCAATCTAAGGGTCACAGGTTCGATATCCATTCAAGTCCGCCACTTTCTGCTGACTTTGCGTAGTCTGAGACACATGTCTTAGCACTTATTCTTATGGCATGACGCAGCTAATAACATTAAAATTGCTGCATATACCAAGCAGTCTACAATTGTTCACTTCCATGCTGGTCAATATCAACATTTTCTTCAAATTACTGGTACAAAACCATTGATATGTATATTAGTTTTGATGGGAAAAAATTGGAATATAAATGTCTTCAAAAACTAGGAGGAATTTTTATAAACAGAGAACGTTATTAAAGATTCAGAAATATATTTTAAATAATAACATACAATAACATTTAGAATGTGCCGATCCATTAGATTGTTATGGGTACATCTTGCAAAAATATTGAAATCTCTATATTTCTGACCTTGAATGTCGTTTAAGAATGTGTACATCCTGGTACAGATAGTTTTTTTGTGACAAAATTCGAAGTGAAATCACATTCTTTGTTGTCAAATCAAACAATGATGTCACATTAAAGGGTCGTATTAATGCAATTTCTGAGCACTCCATTTTGTAAATGATTTCTGTTTTGAAATATAATCTCAGCACTTATTGCTTACACATAGTGCATGGAACACAGTAAAAAAAATGTTGCAAAATTATTATGTTTTAATTTTTTTTAACTTTTATTGACAGTGGGTTCAAATCTATATTAACATCTTAAGCATATTTCACTCAGTTAGCCTCATTTACAACCATTTACACAGTAAACGTTGTCAGCTCTTGATAGCATTATAAAGCAACGATATTGAAAAGTTCAAGGATTGAAAGATTATTACTAGAATAAAAGACAAAGGGAACAATACTATCTGGGCAAGTTGTAAATCAGCAGTATACTGACAACATTATTTGAACTTAGTTTAAAAAGTGAACTCCTTGAGCTATACGTACCTCATTACGAACCCATTAAGCTATATCAGCTTCATTATGATCCCCTTAAGTTATATCAGCTTGATTATGAACCCCTTAAACTAAATCAGCTTCATTATAAACCCCTTAAGTTATATCAGCTTCATTATGAACCCTTTAAACTAAATCAGCTTCATTATGAACCACTTAAACTAAATCAGCTTCATTATGAACCACTTAAACTAAATCAGCTTCATTATGAACTCCTTAAACTAAATCAGCTTCATTATGAACTCCTTAAGCTATATCAGCTTCATTATGAACCGCTTAAGCTATATCAGCTTCATTATAAACCCCTTAAGCTATATCAGCTTCATTATAAACCCCTTAAGCTATATCAGCTTCATTATGAACCCCTTAAGTTATATCAGCTTCATTATGAACCACTTAAACTAAATCAGCTTCATTATGAACCACTTAAACTAAATCAGCTTCATTATGAACTCCTTAAACTAAATCAGCTTCATTATGAACTCCTTAAACTAAATCAGCTTCATTATGAACTCCTTAAGCTATATCAGCTTCATTATGAACCGCTTAAGCTATATCAGCTTCATTATGAACTCCTTAAGCTATATCAGCTTAATTATGAACTCCTTAAGCTATATCAGCTTCATTATAAACCCCTTAAGCTATATCAGCTTCATTATGAACTCCTTAAGCTATATCAGCTTAATTATGAACTCCTTAAGCTATATCAGCTTCATTATGAACTCCTTAAGCTATATCAGCTTCATTATGAACCCCTTAAGCTATATCAGCTTCATTATGAACCCCTTAAGTTATATCAGCTTCATTATAAACCCCTTAAGCTATATCAGCTTCATTATGAACTCCTTAAGCTATATCAGCTTAATTATGAACTCCTTAAGCTATATCAGCTTCATTATAAACCCCTTAAGCTATATCAGCTTGATTATAAACCCCTTAAGCTATATCAGCTTGATTATAAACCCCTTAAACTAAATCAGCTTAATTATGAACCCCTTAAGCTATATCAGCTTCATTATAAACCCCTTAAGCTATATCAGCTTGATTATAAACCCCTTAAACTAAATCAGCTTCATTATAAACCCCTTAAGCTATATCAGCTTCATTATAAACCCCTTAAGCTATATCAGCTTCATTATGAACTCCTTAAGCTATATCAGCTTCATTATGAACCCCTTAAGCTAAATCAGCTTGATTATAAACCCCTTAAGCTAAATCAGCTTCATTATAAACCCCTTAAGCTATATCAGCTTCATTATGAACTCCTTAAGCTATATCAGCTTCATTATGAACTCCTTAAGCTATATCAGCTTCATTATGAACTCCTTAAGCTATATCAGCTTCATTATAAACCCCTTAAGCTATATCAGCTTCATTATGAACTCCTTAAGCTATATCAGCTTCATTATGAACTCCTTAAGCTATATCAGCTTCATTATAAACCCCTTAAGCTATATCAGCTTGATTATAAACCCCTTAAGCTATATCAGCTTCATTATAAACCCCTTAAGCTATATCAGCTTCATTATGAACCCCTTAAGCTATATCAGCTTCATTATGAACCGCTTAAGCTATATCAGCTTGATTATATCAGTGTTGTACCGATTCTATAACTTAATGCATTTTATGTAGGTTCATATCATTGTATTTGATATTCCATTTATAATTTGCCTATTTGCTGATTTGTAATATTTTAATATTTTCTTTTCATTTTACCTTTTATATTTTGTTCTGGTATTTTCATATATGGCTTATTTTGTTCCTGACTTGTGATGTAACCTCAATAAATATGTGTAGATTTTATTACAATCTTGTATTCTGTTTAAATTCTATCTGATACTGTTATGTACATATTCTTTATAGGCATAAACATTTGATAATTTATGGGATATTTATGTATTATGAGGAGGAGTGTTTTTTTAATTCTTTGTGATGGGGGGTGGGGGTGATATATCAATATATCAAACAATATCTTATTATGCATTAACCATGCCAAAAGTCAACATAGTAGTTAGAACATGATGACTGTAATACAAATTGAGAATGTATCTAAAATAAAGGATTTTACAGCTGATAACAGTATGGATGAAGCTTAATTCAAAGAACATGCTTTCAGAACCTTTTCCTGTATCAAAGTACAACATGTCACAAAACCCAATCTTCACACATGGTTGCACATAATCCCATTCATTTTGTAGCACAATTAACAATGATTTAGACCTTATGCAGTGTCCTCAAGTGGCAGAGTGGTCTAAAGTGCTTTCCGTTAATGATCACTTCTATTTCACCTCTGTCTGTATGGGTTCAGTCTCAGATTCGGCCACTGCGGTTATGTGATAAAGCTTGCCAGTAGCTTCTCGTGGGTCGGTGGTTCACTCCGGTTTTCCGGATTCTTCCTCCACCATTATTACTAGCCTATCGTGTGCTGAAAAATGACATTAAACCTTCAACAACAACAACAACAACAACAACAACAACAACAAAACCTTATATAGTAGCAACAATTTAGCCAATGCATTGCACTGCCACTCATTCAAGACAGTAGATCACAGCTTTACATCAATTCTTTTGGATTAAGAAGTTGTTATTGTGGAGGTTAAAAACCATTAAAATATGAAGGTTATTGATAAGTATATCATATCAATCGGAGTTTAATTCTTCTTCTGAAGGGGTTATCACGCTTATAAATAAGGAATTAAATTTGAAAAGAACCAAAGAAAGAAAGATTACTTGCCATTTCTTAGACAAACAGATTGAAACAGTGTCCCAATGGGATGGGGACATTTCTAAGACAACTATACTACTACATCACTATCAGCAGCTTATTGTTAAAATACTGCAGACATAGCTAGGTACAAAAATTAAACCTAAATATATTTGTTATAGAGATAAAATTTAAATATTAAAGTAGCAAAAAATTACAAGGAAACAAAAATATGAACTTTTCACTCTTTAAAACTTGTCTGGAAACATTAATAAACTAATTTTACTTGAATTTGAAAAATAATTTTGAAAATTAATGTAATATTTGATACAAAATTGTTACAGTATTGTTATAAACACTACAAAGATAGAATGCAAGTTTTATGTTGAAACACTGTTATACAAGGGAAACAACTCAACTACTGAGTTATGTTTGTCTTTTCTTTCATTTTTGTTCATGTTAGACAAATTTGTTTATAAATAAATACAATAAGTTAGTATAAAAACATAAAATAACTTAACTGCAATCCAAATAAAAATAAATCTTGGATAAAGAGAGAGACTAAGATGCATGCACCTGCATACAATTTTTTTGTGGCTGAAATTCAGATTAACAGTGAAACAACACCATCCCTACCTTATCAATACAGTAGATGTTACACTGCATGGTCAGCCGCCTACCACAGCATGTGACCCTCCATTATGTTCAAGACGTTATAGAGTTAGGAGCTATTATTTTAATAAAATAACCCAGTACTTCTAACAATCTGACCAATTTCTAAAACTCTGTTGGTTTGCCCAAAAGATGTACCAATGAATAACACAAATAATCTAAAATATTATCAAATAACCACATTTTAGGTATTCTTGACATATAATAGGAATCTTATATATTTTAATTATTCTAAAATTCTTTTTCATAATTTAGAAAACAAAGAGAAACCAAAATAAAACAACTGAATCCTGGAAAATAAATGACCCTTGGTCAAGATTTAAACTTTAAAAAGTCTATTTGAGACATTGATTATTAAACAGCTTCGCCACTCGTTAAAATATCACGTTTTTTGTATCACACGATGAAATATATCCGGTATTAACGTAAGAAAAGAAAATTTTCTTTTTATTATATACTTTTTTTTGTTTGTTTTAGAAGCCAACGAGTCATTTCTTAGTAACGCCCATTAAAAAAATTAAAAAATTAAAACAAATACATTAACCACTAGAAGTATAGTGTTGGGAGCGACTGCAAAGAGTTCTCAAGAAAGGAGACATGATTCATTTTCATTTGTCACATTTAATTTATTATTTGGTTTCTCAATGAAATAAATACTTTAATGACACTTATTACATACAACAAAAAAAAAAACCACAAACCAGCAGAACATTTTCAATGTGTGAGTGTCAACGGTCGGTCTTGTATTTACACATCATTCGCGGAAGAATATGTACACTGAACCGTGATTTCATCAGAAGGCTTTAGCTCGATTCGACACATTGAACTCCTTTAACAAATGCAAAAATCAAACAAATGGAACAATATTGAACATGTGGAACTTAAAAAAGTTGAGAATGTTAGCTTTGCGGAGGCTTTATTGTGAATCAGTGTCTGCTAAGGGGAGTATTATTCTTCCTTTGGCATGTATTGGCGACTGCCCACCCTGCACGCCGTCCAAATGTGAAGTTGCATGGTGATGATGGATGTTTATTGTCAATGTGTTAGCGTTGATTGTATTTCCTGTAAAGAAGTTGCTTAAATCATGCTGCTTGAATCTTCCTTCATTTCCTGTGTGGTCAAAAGATTCATTCTGGTCTGGAGGAGAAGATTAAGGTAAAAGTGTAGAAGACGTAGTTGTATGGGTTTGGGTTTTCGAGGCACCTGTAGGTAACAGCAGTCGCTCTTTGTTTGTAAAATGTTCGAGATTGACTTTTGTTGAACTTCATTGAGCTTGGAGTAACTGTTTACACTCTGAACATTTTTATGTCCACTTATTTGCATAATATGCATTGCTGGGATGTCATGGTCATTAAGTTTTTGTAATAAATGCTTCCTGGCACTGAACAAAAGAAGGGACACATGGAGAATAAAAGCTGGAAAGTACACTGGGATAGTTTAATCGGAAAAACATCAGATTTTACAATCTGAAGTTTCAGGTTCAAATCCTGATCACGGTTTCAATGCTTTGCTCTCCATCGACCACCCTCAATAGTTTAACGAGTAGAAATTACATTTAAAAATGATGAAATGTGATAATCAAGTAGTCCTCTATAATTCTTTATTAATGTTTTTGTTTAAATTTATTGTTACACTGTGTACAAAATTGGGATGTCTTGCAATACAGTAATCCCTGAAGAAGAAGAAACCAAAATAATCATTTGAACTGATTGTATTTAATTAGTCACTTTTGCAAGAAAAATATGCATTTTTAGATGTTTGCGGACTTTTTGGGTTACACAAAATTATACCTGTATGGCACAAGCTTCTTCCCGGTAGGATTAAGATAGCTTTTCAGTTCTTTCATTATTGAATATATTTTGTTGTTGCCCATTGGTAGATTTTTGTACCATGCCTGGCCAGGACGTGGAGCCAATATATTCACTGTCAGGAAAAATGGACTGTCCGACTTGAGCATCTCTTTGGGTCGCTTGGATTTAAAAAGCTTATAGAGGACCACTGGACAACGGTCCAAATTATCTGGAATAGAATATGGCCTGGGTTTCACCTTTCTTACATTTCTGGGATTTGTCCCAGATCGAGTTTTCGTCTGTCGCTCTTGTGTATAAATGAGATATTCTTCACCCGACTCCTCCTGTCTGACATCAGTATCACCCCATCTTAATTCATGTGTCTCGATGCCGGTTCTCATTCCAAAATATGTGATACATATAAGCCACAACGAGTTCTGAAGAGATTTAGGATTATCAGGTCCTAGTTGTTTACATTGATACAAAGCATCAATTTCTGCATCAGTAATAGGTTCTGCTGCATTTGGGAGATTTCCTTTTCCCATCCCTTTCAATTGCTTCATTTTCAATTTAAGCATTTCTCTACATTTGCTGAACTGAATATCATTTATGAGGGAAAATCCATATTTTGTCTTTCTCAGATGCCTATCAAATGAGGAGAGAAAGCTCCTGAGAGTTGTTGGCTCAAATTCATTTTCATTTTTCCTTTGGATTGCCAGAAAGAAGTTCCCAATACGGTCATTCAGCTTGGAAGGTGGGATCAATTCCATGTTCCTCATTTCCCCAACTGAATTGAGATATGTTGCGAGCAGTTTAACATCATTTTCTGTTTTGATTCTTGTGTTCTTGTTTTCCTGCTCATCCAAACAATTTGCACTTCTGCCTCTGTCAGTTTCCTAAACCTGGAGTTTTGATTCACAGGCGCATCTTCTGTTGATTCTATTATATTAAAGTCAACACCTGCAAGCATTTCATCTACTTCTATATCCATTTCTAATTCCATAAGCACCAAATCATCAGCTTGTGCCATATTTCTTATCAGCAGAAGACAAGTTGTATGCAATAAGCAAGGGGAATAACTCTTGTTATAAAAAAAAAGTAGTCCAAGAGCTAAATTGCATCATGGGAAAAATCTTATATTTTCACATGTGAAAATGCAAGGATATATTTTTCACATGTGAAAATATAGGAATGACAAAATATAAAAAATATTTTGCCTGTAATTTTCTATATTTCACACTGAAGTATATAATAATAATAATTAATAATATTAATAATGCTAAAGATGATAATAATACAAACAATAATGATTGTAATAATAAAAAAAATATTACTAATACTAATAATACCAATAATAATAATAATAATAATAATAATAATAATAAAAAAATACAACCCATTTCTCTTTTCAAAGGCAAAAATATCTTTCTTACAATCATCTGACAACTTTTTAGGAACTTTCTTCGTGTGAAAGATGTTGTAAGCTAATGATGAGAAATTAAGTTTTGACTCTAGAAGGACATTAACTGTAATGTGTATCATTTACATAAGTATAAGACATTAAGACATTAACTGTAATGTGTATCATTTACATAAGTATAAGACATTAAGACATTAACTGTAATGTGTATCATTTACATAAGTATAAGACATTAACTGTAATGTGTATCATTTACATAAGACTAGTTATATCTTGCTCCAAACTCTTCATACATTTCTTCACCAAATCATAAATCTTAAGAATTGCTCTGCCTTTCTGTTTCCTAAGCATGCTGCAAGAATAATGTCAATAATCTAAATTTGTTTTTTAATCAAATTAGATTTATTGGTTGGGTACATAACAATGGATACAAATAAAGTCATGATGGATCTTGTTGTTATTATATTTTTGTTCTTTCTAATTCAAGTATATGAACACATATGCTTGTATGATTGTATGCATGCATATATATTTTGTGTACTACTTTAGAAAGTTTGTTATATTTCAGTAATGTACAGTTGGTCAATTTACAACAAAAAAAAAAAAGAAAAAGAATCATGAGACAAAGGGAGATAATCCATATTGGTGTTTGAACCAATTCATACATTTTGACTCGTCACGTAACACAAAAACAATCTCACCAGGAAAAATATTTTTCTTCTTTCTTACTGAGTCAAGTACACACACATGCGCGTGCACACACATCACACACACACACATATATATATATATATATATATATATATATATATATATATATATATATATATATATATATATATATATATATATATATTTGTATGCATATACGTATCTTCATTTGTACTGCTTTAGAAAGTAAGGTATCTTTCGGGGTACTGTAGTGTTTGTCAGTGCTACATATTTCACAAGACAAGGGGAGATAATCCGCAATTGTTTGTGTGTGCTCGCGCATGCATGCATGTATGCATTTATGTGTATGTTGTGATTACTGCGCATTAAACACATATTGCTTTATATTTTTTTTGAAGATAGTCTAAGACGTTTCTAATAAATGCATCTGCTCAAACCAGAAGGAAAAAAGCTAATTATAAATATCATTCTATTTTGTGTACCGAAATTTCGTATCGCATCACAAATGCTGAACTCGTTGCATTGAAGAAAAATATGCAACGACTAACATTTATCAATTAAGGAAACTTTTTAAAAGGAATAGAATTTAACGTGGACCTATATTCATAAAACATATTTAACATATTATAATTTTACCGATTAAATAACGTATTAAGTTCAGAAGCTATATATTGTTCATGCTTCACTTCTCATGCTAATTGTTCTATTTGGTACACCATATCGTTTCCATTTCCCTTTCTAATTGTTCTATTTGGTACACCATTTCGTTTTCTTTTCTCATGCTAATTGTTCTGTTTGGTACACCATTTCGCTTTCATTTCCCTTGCTAATTGTCCTGTTTGGTACACCATTTCGTTTTCATTTCCTTTGGTAATTGTCCCGTTTGGTACACCATTTTGTTTTCATTTACCTTGCTAATTGTCCTGTTTGGTACACCATGTCGTTTACAACAAGACAGAATGTTATATATATGTATATAACGACTCGATTATACTTGAAGAGTGGAATTATGAGAACAATTTGCATCATAACTGATATGTAATTTCATGTCAGAATATTTTTAATATTTCGATTTAAATATTGAAAAGGATTAATTAAAATACTTAATAATAAATGATTGAAACAAATGTTTTTAATAATTCTGAATGATATTTGTTTATAAGGACGTATTTCAACGAGAAATATTGATATTCTTTTTCACATAAAACTATCTTATTTTACGACATTTAGTTAACGATCTCCACTGCGCTTTTCAGACCTCCATTTTACTCCCTTTGTGAAACATAATGGCTCCCATTACTACACGGTCAGGTATCGGAAATGGATCATTGCAAACGTATCTTATTTTTAAAATTATTATTTGAAGTATTTATATTTAACGCAAGCGAAGCAGTTAAAGATTTGTATTTACTAGAAATTTATTTCAGTGCTTTTTATTGATAAACTAACTGGAGGAACTGAATGAAAAATGTGATTAGGTTGTGAAGCAAAGCAAATGCGAACCCTAAATCCCTCAACATAATGAACGTTTAAGACTGCTCTTGATTTTGCTTTCTTTTAAACTATGTCCCCAACATAAACACACATATAATGATAGTAAATGACATCATTGTTTGCTTGCTTACCTACATGCGACTTAACCTGTAAAGACAACCATTGAACAATATTTATTTTAAAAACAATTCTCATAACGTACATGAGTTAAACTGAAATGTACATGATTGTCGTCCTCTAATAATATAACGTTGTTTTTGAAGGGGCAGTACTTGTATCCTGGAAAAGAAGTAAAACAATGAGAACATGATGATGATGATGATGATGATGATGCATTTTAACAGAAGTTAAGACGTGTAAAAGATTGTTTCAAAACAAAAACTGTTTAATGAGCAATATCAATTTGTCATTTAGTCGAATGAACAAGGTTACCTCCGTTATCGATTTTTAGTCGATTTCTCAAAACACGTTCATAAAAAGAATTTTGTGCCCATCTAAAGATTCATCAACAAATTGTCATCGAAATAACAAGAAGCAACAACATATGTAGGTATATCAGTAAAAATATCTCCACAAATGAAGACAAATCAATTAGATGGTAGGGCGTATTACAATAAAATTGATTCAGCGGATTGTTTAAAAAAAACCTGCAAAATAGCATATTAAATGTTACAAGTAAGTGTAATAATTATCTAAATACGGTATATAAAGCTTTATGGGGCCGCGGTCAGTTGGGTCAGCAGTCTATTATAATTCCGAATGTCACAACTGACCAACGTCTCCTGACAGACGCATGGAGTTTATCAACTTTGATTAATATCCTTTGATTTCTGTATTCATGCAACACACGCATATACATACATACATACATACATACATACATACATACATACATACATACATACATACATACATACATACATACATACATACATACATACATACATATGCGTTTCTTGGTTGTATTTTTTTGAAGATAATTCAATGGGTCGAATATAAAACAAATAAGTACTGAATAAACTTCAATCAAATATTAACAAGATAGTTGTAATGCGTACCTGATGCTTTCATACTATAATGCACATTAGATGCCATCTATTCACATTCACTGTTACTGGCATACGAACATTAGTCAGTCAATATATTCATGGAAATAACAATGCTAGAAAAAAATAATGAAAACAGATAAAGATGACAATAAGTAAATAACTTTTACGCGTAAATCGTAAACTTCGTCAAAAACAAAGCGTTTGAAAACAGAACAAAACAAATAGACAAACTTTAACTGCCAGCATTGAAATTTGCATATTAGTTTCGTTATATTTTCATTTATGACATACATCCACACGTATACAAAAATATAAAAAGCATTCATCCATCAATCTATCGATAAAAGCAGCAGAGAGGGTGAATCCTACAACTTTCTGAGCGTTGATTCTGAAATCTTAGGTTTCCACCAAATAGTAAAAAAAATGGCGTCTATTCGATAAAATAAGATTTCCTTATATACGCCAACGTCGTTGTCATTCACCCTCTCTGCTGCTATGGGTTAATAATTCTTTTACGAGTTCAACCAAATATTTGATCGAGTCTTTAGGACGAAAATCATTTATGATTTCACAAACTAATCGCTAACACCTCGTGTTGTAGATCAATTAAATTATTTGACTGGTCGGTGAGCCTGAAATTAATTCTTGTTAGCGAATTATTATGGCATCGCATGTAGACAGGATTAATTGGGTTTTCAATAATTAGGAATCCTGGAGGAGCTGTGGGTGCAAACGAATAAAGAATATATCCTTGCTGAGCTTGATTTGATCGTTCAAGATTAATTTGATAGCTTCCTTCGATAACATCACATACTAAATTGAGCGCAATCACTGAGGATATATTCACGTTGAACGGAGCGATATGCCTACCGCCACCATCTGGGTCATTATTATGTTTGAGGATTTTTATTTCCGGTGATGCTGTTTTTTTCCATGCATCATGAATTATTTTAAAACCAACATCGATGGTATCACTGAGAAGTTTTTTTAGTTCTGGTACGTTATATCCTGGTAGTTTGAATGTAGGAATATCTTCAACGCGGATTTTATAATCTATTGCAAATATTCCTCTCGACATGGGGTTATCGTCATCTAATATCTCTTGAATAATTTTCAAATTAAATTTTTCCATATCGTCGATAATTTTATTGCATGTTTCTACGACGCTGATAAATTCATCTCGGGTGAGAGTGCCGGATTTAAGGGATATTAATAACAGTGAAATATCGTTATTGAACGCTGTGAAATTTTCAGTGATATTACGCTCTCGAGTTCCCTAGCCTTTTCTCTTAGTGGTATGATCTACAAATTCACTGAAAAAATTCAATTTGGTGTAATCGCTATAGCTTTTTACTGGATTATCAGATTTTATCCTGTCTGTGATATAATCGGTTTTTTGTGGTTCTGGTAAATCAACGGTTTTTCCCCCTGGTGGTAATTCAGGCCATCCTAGTACGGTTCTTATAGAACTCTGATAGATATCTACGACGTATCCCTTCTGTGCTTATTTCAATGGCAGATGATAGTGTTGGCTCATGAACTGTTATAGCTATTTTCGATTCTGTTCCAGTAATCGATTTTATTCTACGTTGCAATTCAGCATTGATTTGTTCGATTTGGTATGATCCGGTTGGTATCGAAACAACGTTCCAGTCTGGAGTTCCATCAGGTTTATTCTTATTCGCAAATACCAGTGAATTATTCGGTTGTTGACCACCAAATGCTACCGATCTGATATTAGGCCAACTGCGATACACTCGTAGTTTTGCTAGCGCTATCTCCTTCACGGGGACTGGGCTAGGGAAATTCACACTGAATTCAGGATTCGTTGATGTTATTGATATCATGCTTGTTTGTACTGGGTTCGTGTTCTTCACTATTTGTTGAAGTAATTCCTGCGGTGTTGTCATCGTTGCTATACTGTTGTTGTCGCTCTAATTTTGATATCGCGGAATCGTGAATACTGACCATCACTGAGAACTCACTATCTGATATCGTTGAGGTTATTGAGATCATTTTGGTTTTCGGGTTCGTGTTTTCCAATTCCGTCGGTGTTGTCATTGTTATTATATTCATGTTGTCACTCTAATTTCGATATCGCGGAATCATAAATACTGGCCATCGCTGAGAACTCACTATCTGATATAATCGTATTATCGAGTGACGACGATATCATCGAGAATAATTGCGAGTATGCGGTTGATACAATATGAAATTGAATCGAGTAATCTTGCAGTTTACTCTGGCTGCATGATGATATCTTTTTTGTTATCCCGGTTGATATACCCGCGATTGTAGCCCCCGCAGAAATGCAAATTGGAACTATGACCGGGGCAATCATTGTAACCGATGCAAGTATTATTCCGGCGCCAGCGAGAACGCCTGACACCGAGTACATAGTAACATCAATTGCGGTGATTCTTCGTCGGTATTTTTTTATTTTTATTTGATACTCCTCAGCGAGAGTTTTGAGTCTAGTTTGAAATTCTCTGACCTGATTATAGCGATATTGCGATGATGAAATCATCAGTGATGACATTTTATTTTTAAATCAGTTTACGATTTCAATTGAAACCGTTAGTGAAATTGCTTTGCAATTTTCAACTTAAATCCGCTACGAATTCCACATACCACGTTGTTGAAACCCTAACCAAATTTTTATCAGTAGATGTTATAGTGAACTTTTCAGTTGTATCCTTGTCGATGATCGTTGAAATTGTATTATTGACCCCGGATGAACTCGACGATGAAATATTAAATTGAGTCAATGGTGTTACTAGCGTTAATCGATAAATACCTTTAACGGTTGCAGTGATATCTAATTTGTTGTTTGTAGGTGTCCACGCAAATGATCCGTGTTGGATCGTGTATACTACGTTGATGGTTTTCTCATGAGGGATTTTTGTTTTTTCAATGATTGTTATCATCCTCGTTGCATCACCTTTGATTGCTTCGATGAAGAATTTCGTCTCATCGATGAATTTTTTTATATCAGGGAGTTTTATGTCGAGTTTATCGAATGTAGTTCCAAGAAATTTATCCACGATATTTCTACGAAAAATTGAAAACTGTTTTCCGCTATCCTCAATTCTAGATTGAAGTGTTGTTAGTTCCAACACAGAATTTTTCAACTCATCGTTGAGAGTTTTAAATTTATCTGTAATCGTCGAAAAAAGTACACCCGGTTTGAGTTTACCCTGATCGGAAAATAACACGATAGTATTCTCGATTGCGTTTCGTTGTCGTGTTAAAATATCATTCAACGACACATCACTGGTTTTCAATTTACCCTGACGATCTTGAAATACAACTATTTCGTTCGGGTCAACACTTGTTAAGTTCAACGTCTCAGCGATTTCATCTTCAATTATTTTTTTTTATATCCTTGATAGAATCAAGGGTTGCAGTGTCATCGGGTTTGGGTTTCAAAGATCTCCCCCAAATATCAATCATGATATTACAAAACTTTTTCTCTCTCTAAAATCGTTTTTGACGACTTCGTTGAAAAATCTTCGATTTTCGCCAGCGATTACTAGTGTATTCATTTACGACAACATGTGGTGGTTTTCCTCTTGGGTTACCCAACGAGTTAGAAATAGCGTTAAGGACATTTAATACTTCGCTGCCACATATTGGTGGGTCATTTATTTGTTGTGTTGGTAGCGTAGAATACCAAGTCTTCATTGGAAGGGTTTCTATATAACGCATAAACTCTTTTGGTGGGGCTAACCCATATGAATCAAAATAGACAATCCCACGTGGATCAATAGCGTATGCAACCCAGTGAGTTCCGGGTCCGGTGCTGTTATCTAAATTAATGATTCGGTTTCAACGCTGTTTGGTTGATGTGGTAATTGATTTTTCATAAAGACACCTCTAAAATTTTTAATCTCCAGTTTTTTTAGCAGCATCGAGTAAATCAAAATTGGACATTGGAGTCAAAGACTCTTCAATCAAAGACTCTCCAACTAATAAACCGGTCCTAGTCTCAGGCCGGATCCGTGAACGGATCTCCCGCTGTACCATGAATACGGGGTTCCTGGTAGTCTTAGACCCTTTCCCTTTTTATATCCTTTCCCAGTTGCCTTTTGCAACGCCATCCCTGCCGCGGTCCCAACGGCTCCCAACGCTGCCGCTTTCGCCACTGCTGGGGCAGCCGCTGCAATCAATGCTGGTATTGCAGCTAACAATGGAAATATACCACCTGATTTTATCATGTTGGCGACTGCAGCCTTTGAAAATACAATTTGAACCCCTCGCCGTTTCTTTAGCGCATCATTGAAATGTTTTATTTGACGATCCGTTAATGATATTTTATGTGTACCGCCGGACATCTGCGCTGGTTTTAACGTTATTGTGGTTCCACATTCTTTAGCGGATTTTGATCGCAATTTCTTGACCTGACCATCAGTCAGATTGACACTAACAACACTATATGTCATTTTATTGTAAAACACATTTATGCTTTCAATTGATCTAATTGGAAACCCTTCAAGTTTCATTTACATATTTTCCACTGGTGCATCAACTACTCTCATTCGTCCACCAATACCTTCTAACAACATTGATTTGTCGCTGAGAATAACAGCAACCGCTCTATAATCAACACCACCAGGATCTATACGAGCCCTAAAATGTAGGTCAACAACGGATTGTCTCATTAAATCAAGATGTTCCAGCGAAAAGTAATAAATCGGATATAGTTTTTTAAAATCAAGTTGCGATATTTGTAAACCAGTATCAACATTTTGATCACGACCCATATATGACAGCATCCGATGATACACACGTGCTATGTGGTTAGTGTCGTAATCAAGCTGTATATCCTCAGATGGTTCTTGTTGTCCGTTTATTCTCAGCGAAACCTCCTTGACTCCTAATTTATCAAATATCATATGACTGCGTTCTTGGGAACCTAACCTATCCCTATTCTGTAGAGCTACAAATATGTGGCGTGGAGCTGAAGCGCCTTGTTTTGATGCCAGGTGCCATGTAAATGTACCATTAACATCATCCTGTTTGACATAAGTCGTTGTTGTTAGCCAACTTATCAATGATTTGCCACCTGTGTCCATAAATGAAACTAGCCGCTCTTCCGTGGTAATTGATGGGGTCATTACTGGCATCCACAATACTATTTTACTCAAAACAACTTTACCATCAACGGCACCAGTACGCCAAATTGCATCATTGTCATTACCTTTTCGCACTAACGCGATTGTGTGTTTGGCTCCATAGATGACTTTTCTGACATTTCTGCAGAATCCAAATATGTGATGGAGTGGAATCGCGCATGAAAAATATCGTTGTGGTCTTTGCAACGTTGCTACTCGTGTTGCAAATCCTAAATTGAAATTATCATTAACGCCTCCGAGAATATCAAACGCAGCTCCGGGTCTGGTTCGACGTTCTGGATTAGCCGCTTCTTGTTGATCGGCTTCTGCATTATCTCTTGCTGTTAACACTTTAATGTATTGAAGGTGGTCAGCGTTATCAGTAGTATCCTTTGCAAACATCATAGACGGACCAGCCGACCTTGTATAATCATCGGAGTATCTTGCTAGCCCGATTATTGTTGTTGCAACATCAACTTCACGGTCTATTGATTCAATTTCTTTTCCATCAATGAGATATCTTGCACTTTCAAATAACGCCATTATGCCATTATTAACAAAACCAACTCGGACATTTGCGTTATCTGCATATGGGGTATCAGCTGCAACATTTGTTACGAGTTTTCCTTCTACTTCGATAAATGCTTCACATGGCAAAAAGTATTTACTGGTATCTTGAACTTGTAGTTCAATTCGCGATCGTAGGTCGGGTTGTATTGCATGATAGGAATAGTATTGATAATCGCGGACGGAATCGTCTTTGCGCACTTGGGCTTCCATATCAAGAGCGGGATCAGCTGTTCGTTTAAACATTTATAACATTACTAGCGTTTTCAATTGGAAACGCTAGCGTTTTAACTCTTTGTAATCATCGTCGTTGAAAATTCTTCGAATTTCTTTTTCGTTTCAAACCACTTCCTGCTATCGCGTTCATGATAGCGCTATCTGTTACCGGTGGCGACGGAGTCACCGAAGGAGCCAACGACGCTAGTTTTTCTTCCACTGCACTATTTATTGCTTTGCTGATTTTTGCAGGCATCACTGTAGTTGATGGCAGCACTGGTGGTTTCACCACCGACTTAGTCATTCCTGGTTTCTTTCGCACCAATGATGCTATTTTATCTTTCGCGGCAGAAAATGCCTTTCCTGCAAGATTTCCAACGAAATCTCCGATTTTGCTGGTTCCCTTATCACGAATAATATCAATGGCTTTCATTGATAATTGTTTAGCTAATGGCGCCACTTTTGGAGCCATTCTTGTAAATAACCCCGCAATGGTATTGCCGAAACCATCTCCGTAATATGCTCTATAAACAGGCAATCGTGAGTTCACCACGTAGACGCTTACGGGTTTATTATGGTTGTAGTGTATAATCATCTTGTTATAAAACTAGTAGTTTTTCAGTTAGTGATCAATCGCTAGCGTCCATAGGATTTTCATCATAACGATGGGCGTCTCTGTGATTTTCAACTAATTCAGCAATGAGTTCTCGATATACATTAATGTCCATGATACCGCCGGTAAATAATCGTCTACAGATATCAGCTGCTTCATTAATTATTTCCGGAGAGTTATTTCCGGCTCGTTTCCCTCCGATGAGAACCTCTAACCGTGATATATCACTGAGGATGTTACCAGGACATGTCACGGTAGAGTCAAAGACTCCAGCGTTGAAATCCAAAGGATTTTTAATCGAATATCCTTTTCCGCTTGTTTTCTTAGAACCGGCTTCTGCTTTTATGTCTATTTCTTCCGGGATTGGATCCTCCGTATAACGTGGTGGTCGTGTATCGCCTTTAACCGCAGCTAGAAAGTCATTATAACCAGGGTGCTGCAACGCCGAGATTCTATTCCCGCCGTGTTTCGCTAGATATATTTTTGATGCCCAATCCCTTCTGGTTTTTATAAAATCTTCAAACCCGTATTTTAATAAAGTCTCTCTTTTACCCCTTGGAAAATTGTATCTAGCAAAATCAGCTAATTCGGAATCAGTACCGAGTCTTTCAATTCTATTTAATGCTACGACTGTAAATATATTTCTAGGTGAATAGTCTCTTCCTGCAAGTGCACCTTGTTGTTCTTCTTCGAGTTCTTCAATTTCTCGTTGAGTTTTTATATCACTGGATAGCTGTTGTATCCCTGCGCGTGTTTGTTCTGTCTCTGTTGCAATTTTTTCAAGCACACCAAGAACGGGCACTTCTCGTCGCTTGCCTTCCTCAGGAATATCCCCAAATATTGCTCGTTCAGTTGCTGTTTTCACATCTTTGGTCGCACTTGTTATCGGAGTACACAGTTGTTCACTTGACACAGAAAAGTCAGTCTGCGCTTGTTGTCGTTGTTGAAGTTTCTCGCGAAGTCTGTCTCGAACCGGTATAAACTTTTTAATTGCTGCTAGCCGCTCTCGGGCTAATTTAGTTGTAAGCGATTCACCTACCATATATCGTTTGTGAACTAATTTTTCAAATGTGAAACTATCACAATTAAAAGCTGAGTTATTAAATAATGTACCATCAAACTAACGTATCCATCTCCGACAAGGTTAAACTGTACGACGCTATCCGCGAATGTTTCAGAAATAACATCACTGAGGGTTTCAAAATTGTAATATCTGAGAACGGCGATGAACGATTTTTGTTAACTCCGCGGCAACAACAACTACGTGAAAATGGAGGCGTCGCGGTGATTACTTGCTATCACAACCAGATCATCCAGTACGCACATAGCTGCATGAGCAAGCCCAAACTGTTGAGTATCCTTTCAGGAGAAAATCCCATGTGAGTGTTACAAAAAACGCTAAAAAAAATTATTTTTTACTGAAAATTACTGAAGGCCTATTTTTTATAGTAACGCTCACGTGGTTAGGATACTGGTTTTTCCTCGTTTAATATCTTCCTAAGATTACGAACTTTAGAACTAATTTCAGCTCGTTTTTTATACTCTTGGCCGAGCTTTTGACGTATTGCTTCAACGGTGCTAAATAGCGTTAAAAATACATCAATATCGTTACCATACAAACAAGCATAGATGGATTTTTGAATTTCTTTCACGAGTCTGTACATCTTAGGTAAAACATAACGACCCTTACTAGACTGATACTCAATGTCTTCATATTCCGAGGCAATCCTGTCACAGTCGAGATCTTTAGATAATATTACCCCTTTATTTTTTAAAATTGAAATTTCAGCAATTATAGAATTTACATCTTTGATATCCATATTTTTATAGTATACTGTATCTCTAATTATTAAAAAAAAAATGTAACGCTCATTTGGCAATCTCGCTGGCGCCCTATGACGTCAGAGATACCCAGAGGTTACTTAATTAAGTTAATTAAGTCCATGTATATGCTGTACTGAAAACCCCATTTGGAAACCCCTTTCGCGTCAAATAACGTGAAAGAGACCCAGAGGTATGTGACAACACGTATCTTTGGAACTCCTTGGGTGCCTTCGCATCCCAAGGGGACCCGAAACATACATCTCCGGCGGGAGGCCTAAGGTGACAAACATCATCTTAGACCGCCCAGAAGATATGCTTGGGGGGGTCATACATGTACTTAATTACCTTAATTAATGGACGGCACAATGCCATATATGTCTCCGCTCGAGTGTTGCGGCAGACTTTAGGCATACATATACTTAATTAAGGATGGTATTATTCAATGAAACGATTGATGTGGGACGGCACAATTCCATATATGTCTCCGCTCGAGTGTTGCGGCAGACTTTAGGCATACATATACTTAATTAAGGATGGTATTATGCAATGAAACGATTGATGTGGGACGGCACAATTCCATATAAGGATGGTATTATTCAATGAAACGATTGATGGTAATGATGTGGGACGGCACAAGACAGCACAAACATGAAACGACGGGGCATTTTTTCTACGGCCAATCCAATCGATCAAAAGCAACCAAACTAAATTAACCCGGTTGCATGATTGACAAAAGACAACCACACGCCCGTGTTAATGGCGTTGGTTAGTTTTGATCGGTCGGAATTGGCTTTCGAAAGCCCCAAGCTTATTACGAGCCGTAATGTATATAAGGCGACTGATACAGCCGCGTCTTTCACGAGTGTGTTATTTTATTTCCTTGAATTACTTATTAATGCTGTTTCACAACATTTAAAACAGACAGATATTTTAAATGAAGCACTAAACAAAATAATACAGTTGTTAAATAACAGCGTATATTTCCTGTTCTAATTCTCTAGACAAAATGCCTTTATCGATTAAATCACAAAGAGCTGTATACAGGAATTTTAATCCCACCTATTCAATGAATGGAAAACACTTCCGGCTGAGCGCGATAAAGAACGTCTGTACTAAATGGTCTAAATAAATACAACTGTAATGCAGTTTTAGCCCAAGCGACAATAAAACGTTTTAGAAATTGTTAAAAAAATACAACTATACCGAAGCTATGTATTTACTCCATTACAGTCACGTGGGCGCGCCTACAGGTAATAGCAGACGACATAAATTCCTTTGACGTCATAATACAAGGGAACTTAGTAGGTAGAGTGTGAATTGCGGCGGATTTATCCATAAAGGATTTATCTCCCCTGAATCATTTCAGATGTATACGAATTTTATCCTGTGACCTGTCTTTTTTGACAGAGTAGTTTGATAAATTCCTTCTGCTACTCTTTGTACTGAAGGTCTACAAGTGTCAAAATATTTTCCAGCCGCATTCATTGATTGAAATATTGATTCTTTGCTATTTTCTAAATCAAATGATTTTACGGGTCTCTTTCCAACTGACTTACATGTCCCAGTCCTGCCTAATTTTATATTCTGACGCTGAGTAACGACTCGTAGATTATCCAATTTATTATTTTGAGGGAACCCATCAATGTGATCAATCACAAAGCCATCTTTGATCAATCCGTTATGACATTCAAAAATAATTCTATGACAGAGATATGTTTTATTTCTAACACTAAACAGCAAATATCCCATATTATTCAGAAATCCTACCCTTTTTTTTAGTCTGCGGTTCCTGACAACACCATCACTGGAGGCTTCGTAATTAACAAGCACTGGATGAGGTCTGAAATCTTGGCTCATTTGTATAATAATACTATTTGTCTAATTTATTATAAATCTCTGGATATAATCTTTAGGGGTTTTGATGATTTTGTCCTTGATTTTATCAAGGACGTTGGGGTCAATGACTGCATTTTTTATTCGTTTGTCATAATAGCGTTTTAGTTCCCTGTATCGTTTGCCGCCGCAACTGAGACATAATTGTGATTTTCCCCTTACCCCAGCCCCACATTGGAGGCACGGAAGGGGGCCAAAACTTCCTCGCCGAACGCTTTGTAAATGATACCCACAGAATTCGCTTCTGCATGATTTATTACACGGGGTTGTTGATCCAATCATTAGCCACTTGCAGTGATTCATTACACTATATTTTTCTATTTAAATACTTGTTTTAATTATAACATGGAGGAGTTCAAGAGATTATCGAAAATCAAGCCTTGGAAAAAAACTAAATTCAATTTCGATAAGGAGTTCAAGAGATTATCGAAAATCAAGCCTTGGAAAAAAACTAAATTCATTGATTATACCATAAAAGAATTCCAGAGATTATCGAAAATTAAGCCTTGGAAAAATGCTAAATTCAATCTCGATAAGGAGTTCAAGAGATTATCGAAAATTAAGCCCTGGAAAAATACTAAATTCAATCTCGATAGAGTCTCTGATACACCAAAACGTCTAATCGGTGATAGAACTATACTGGGTAAAATCAGGGACTGTTTTAATGAATTCTACCGAGACGGTGCAGCATACTGTTGGTCGACATTTCGAATTATTGATGAAGATGTCAATATACCCAACATCGATGCTACTATGAACGATGAAAGAGCAGCTGAGATAATTTCACACCTTGGCGAGCCAACGGGGTGGAAATCCAAGGGTGTAAAATCCAAAGGGGAAATTCGAAGAATTTTATCATCGCAAAGCAATTCCCAGCAGAAGTATTTTTTCAGAATAAAATTCATTATCGAAGTCGAAGGCAAATGGATTATTTGGGATAAATTTGAACCAATCCTCAAGGATAAAAAGACTGTCATTGTAAGTAGAGATTCCAAACCAGGAATTCTAACTGGAATTGACAAGCCATACTACGAGAGATCTTATCCTGTAACAGCAATCGTTTATGGGATATATCCGTTAAATAATAAACCCGATATCGCAAAACTAGCTCCTATGAAATATTCTAATTCACTGAATTGTGTAGCAACACGGGTAATGGAACACTTCACAAATGCATCCCGAGGAAATAAACTAACTGATCTGCGACGTAGGAAAATAACCGAATGGGAACTGACAGTGAAACAGCACGGTGCAAAGATTTCTGATATAGCTAAATTAGAAACATCATTAAGATTCCCAATAACCGTTATGACGATAACCGGAGAAGTTTTATACGAACCGAAATATAACAAAAATGGAGCGCCAATACAAATTATTGATCATAACAAACACGCGTGGACACCTGCGGTAACAATATTTCCACGAGAACGAACCGTGAGATATATCCCCGAGGAATTCGTCGGGGATGTTTTTTATAATGAAAAATTATTCGATGCTATTCATGCGTTGTGTAAAGATGATCCTGTGTCAGTGTGGTTACTTAGAAGTGATGAAGATCCCGAAATAGGATTTGATCAATTTGTAAGACCAAATGATGAATTATATCGCGTTGAAGAATTAGATAACAGAATGAGAAAAATCGCAAGTGATTTTTCACCGGAGAGTTTCCATGAAAAACTACTCACGGATAGTTTTACTATTCCATCAGTGGTAGCTCACTTCGCAAGAGAAAAAAACTCATGGCGTCCAACACAAAGTGATTTTCTCGAGGACGTTAAATTGAGTTGCGTGAATTTAGTCATGGAGGACTGTGGAATACGAAATACCATCGTGGCGGTATGATTTCAATTGATATATCCGCGTGTTATCCTGGAAGTTTCCTCGGGTATGGAGAATGTAGTAACTATTTTAAACGATTTGGACACCCCACGCATGAAATGACTCGTGTTGCGATTAATGGACCATTACCTGATTTTGATTTAACCGGATTCGCTCGTGTGATATCATTCGAATTCGCTACAGGGTTACATCCGTGTAGTTATCTTTGACTTGGTAGACACCTATCTGAAAAGGCCTGGATGCCAATAGTGTTACTACGATATATGATTGATTGTGGTATGCTAATATCGTTGATTGTTTCCGAAGCTATTATATGCTATCGAGCTCAGAAAGAAGTTTGGCTACCACAACCCGATCTAGATCGTATAATTAGCGAACAGCAAAAACAGTTTCCAGATGGAAATTCGAAGAATTTCAGTGAAGAACAATTCATGAATTGGTCTAAGAAGTTATTTGAAATTAAAAAAGAACAAGCAAAAGATTTTGGACGAAGAATAATCGGTAAATTTACCCAGGGTGGAAGATACGACAATGCAAAATATTCTTCGCGGTTGATCATAGACATCGCTGAATACGATTTTATTGTAACGGATTTAACGAAACAGGGAAAACTTGTAAATCGTAAAGACGCTTTCCTATCCGATGGAAGACGATTAGGTACAATTGTTACCTATTGTGATGGATATATTAAACAATATACGCATTTGAGAAGTTCTATGCTAGCTTATGCTTCTATCAATTTATTTTCGATGATAAATAGATTTCCTAATACCGCAGTTAGGGTAGCCACTGATTCTATGTATATCCACAATAAATACAGATCAGATGTAGCTAAATTCACATCCCCGGAGGAAGCGTGGGGGTGTTGGAGATTTAAAAAGGAGACGCTACATGAGTATTGTGAATCGGCAGATGTTACCATGGATGATAAATATCTTTCATATAACCGTTTTGAAATTCAATCCGAATTTTCTAATGCACCACCGGTATCTG
Organism: Unio pictorum; assembly: GCA_030141615.1. Classification (NCBI taxonomy): domain Eukaryota; kingdom Metazoa; phylum Mollusca; class Bivalvia; order Unionida; family Unionidae; genus Unio; species Unio pictorum. Next base: position 11,204,231 of record JARLTB010000065.1, read on the forward strand.
ATCCAATATGTAGATACAAGACAGTTTATTTAAACGGTTGTGGTGGGTCAGGAAAGACAACTCGTGCAATTGAATTATACCGCGTTTCAAAATCAAACATGATTGTCCTAACACCTACTCACAGACTCGCCAGAGAGATGAAACAACGAGGGGTAAATGCCTATACTTATCATAGTTTCTTTCGATGGAAAGGCGATGAATGGACTCCTGATCGAATGGGCGATAAATTCATTCCTGAAATCATAATTTGGGATGAAATATGCACAGTATCGTTGAAAATATTACAAACCTTTCTTGAGTGGTTGTTATTGAAAAATACAAAAGTCGTCATGTGCGGTGATTATGGCCAACCACCACCATTTGTCGGTGCATCCCCACATGAATGGCTAAAGGGTTTTGTAGACTATTATGAAGAAATTACCACTGATTATAGATCACTTGATGAACAATTACGAGAATTCAAATTAATTACGCTAATTAGATTACAGCCGGATAAAATCCAATGTGAAATAGCGCGTGAAATAATTTCAGAAACTCCCATAAATGATTTTTGGGAAACGTGGAGACCAAACGATTTGATAATTGCAAGTAGAAAAATAGTCAGAGACATACTTCAGATGAAGTTATTTGAATTGCATAAAGAAAAATTTGCAACACTTCCAGAACCGTTGTGTTATAGGCCTTCGGATACACGAAAACAGAATATAGAAGTTGATATTCCAGGCCCAAAATCCGAAGGATTTCAAAAACAAATTCTCGTATTAAATGATATTGTGCTGGTTGATATCAGCGTCGTTGAAGATGCATTGCGTGCTAATAAATCCCCATGGACGCTAGGATACGCAGCGACGATACATTCTTCACAAGGATTGACTATATCGGATACAATTGTTTGGATGGTGGATAATCACATCGAATGGTCGAATTTAGTCTATCTTGCAGTATCCAGAGTACGAAAAATAAATCAACTTCGAAGAGTTGTCCTGGATGATAATGACACTACAATGGATGATGCTAGCATCGTTGATGTTAAAGTTATTGATAAAAAACTCTCCGGTTACAAACAACAAGACAAAAAAAAAACAACGAGAATTTGACATTGATGCTGAATTAATAATTACGCTGAAGCAACAACAGAATAATCACTGCGCAAGTTGCAATTGTATAATGCGTTGGCAGTATTCGGATAAAGATCCTCGCCAATTTACCGTAGACAGAAAGAATAGCAGCATTGGTCATATCAGAAACAATGTGATGTTGACTTGTCTTGAGTGCAACAGACGAAGGGGTGCTAGTTAAGACCACGCGGTGGTAATTGAGTATCCTCGGGAATTACCTGTAGTTGTTGTCGAGTAAATCCTCGCTGAGGAGCAGTTGAATCCAGTTTATAGATTGGAGGTCTACCAGTAGATCGTGTTATACCGGATATCTTATGCGTAGTGACGCTCCAAATAGGATCGGTAGCTCTTTTTTTACCACCCTCAAGCTCTCCTGGTTCGTATAAATACCTTACAGTGACATTACTACCAAGAATTTGTTCTCGGAAATCTTTTTGTGGTTGTACGGGTATATACTTCTTTTTAATAGCGTTGCTAGGTTTCATGTTGATTGTTCTAGTAATCTCATTATTGATTGCGGTAACTACACCTGGTAATCTCTTAACCCATTCACGGGATCTTTTATCCTGAATAAACTCCTTCGCGTATTGATATCCAAATAACCGTTCAGCAAGAGTCCGATTAAATCGTTCAGCAATTGCCTGATCGCGATGTAACGCAGTATGTCCTCGTCGTAACGTGGTATTATGATGTTTCATCGTTGTTAAAACAGCACCTTGAAATTCCTTGCCAGGATCGACTTGTAATAGATTTGGCCAGCGTAGTGGGCCTCGTCGATAAATCTTTTCAAATGCAGAAGCAACTTCAGGTGATGATTTTGTTTTTAGCGGTTCTGCTTGTTTATATCGACTCGCAACGTCAACTACGGTTAGCGCGTATTTGTAACCGTTGTCATGTGGTAAAAACAATAAATCAGCTTGATGAACTTCATTAGGAGCGGTCACATCAAAATGCGAGTAATCAATTTGTTTAGGCGGTGGTAGATAAATTTGCCATATAGCCTGTTTGGATAACCAATTAGCCGCAGTAGCCTTTTTCACTTTTGCGGCGCTGGCGAGTTTATTGATTGCTGCCTTGCCTCTCCAGTATCCTCTTGGGGAATAATAAATTGATTCCATATTATTAATTACCAGCGCCCATCATCAATTTGCCTTTCATAGCTGATTTTACCAACCACGAAGCCAACTTTTCTTTAAAAGATCTATCAGGAATAGCATTTAACGCATGAATTAATTTCACATCCGCGAGATGCCTGTTTTGCAGATTGCTGCTTTTATATGCAACATCATGAGCATGACACGCCTTATCAATAGCGTTTATCGGATACTCGCCGGGTCGGGGCTGATTTTGATCATCAAGTCTGATATCTAATCGCGTTCCGGGGCCACAGTAGCTATATCCTGGAAGGTGCTTTTCTCCAGGGTACTTTGCCCATGGGGTTCCAGGGAGCTTTGCCAATTTGGCTGCGATATCACCTCCTCGTTTTTTTTTAAAACATCTCCGGGTTTCATAGAAACAAATCTAAATTTTTTTGTACCACATGTTGCACATCTACCAGTAAGTGCTGATCTGTTATTTTTAGTTGTAATCGTCGTCACATCATTTGTGCTAGTACGCGTTTTACACTTCACACAATATAGATCCATAATTTATGTATAGAGATATGGATATAATTGATTTTTCAGCGACTAAAACAAAAGAACCAGTTAAGCATCATGCAGCGCTACCAAACTCTATCCGCGCAATTATAATCGGGCCATCTGGATCCGGTAAAACGCAATTGTTGCTCAATTTAATAATGAGATGGGTGAAATGGGATAAGTTGTATTTAGTTGCTCCCAGCGTAGATGATCAACGATGCTATGAAGTGTTAAAGGATTTTAACGAGAATGCATCAGAAATTAAGGGTGAGAACGCCATCGATTTTATAACTGATATTGACGAGGCGCCATCCGTGGATGACCTTGATGGGAACATTAACAATTTAGTCGTATACGACGATGTGATGTTAGACAATCAAAAAAACCCAGCTAGGATCTTTTCCCGTGGGCGTCACAAAAACACTGACGTGATATATGTCACTCAACGATACACTCAGATTCCAAAAGTGATTAGAGACAACTGTAACTTACTGTGTGTATTTGACGGCGTTGATACACATACGCTTCGAAATATTTGGCAGACATGGTGCTCTGATATGGACTTCAATCAATTTAAAAATTTCTTTAGTAACGCTCAGTCGACTCCGCACGGATTTATAACAATAAATTTACATGATCCTCGGACACGATATCGTATCGGACTCGATCAAATATTTGGTTGAACTCGTAAAAGAATTATTAACCCATAGCAGCAGAGAGGGTGAATGACAACGACGTTGGCGTATATAAGGAAATCTTATTTTATCGAATAGACGCCATTTTTTTTACTATTTGGTGGAAACCTAAGATTTCAGAATCAACGCTCAGAAAGTTGTAGGATTCACCCTCTCTGCTGCTATAAATTTGCATGAATACATTGATACATTCGTTATTATGTTCGTAAATCCATACATCCATCAATCGACACATACACATATCTATTGTCCTACCTATCTACCTACCTAGGGGCCCCGAATGGCCCACTTGTCTAAAGCGCTGTCCGTTACAGATCACTGCCATCTCACCTCTCTCTGCGTGGATTCGAGTCTCGTGTGTCGGTGGTTCTTTCCGTAGTTTTCCGGGTTGTTCTTCCACCATTAATACTGGCCACCTTGTATAGCCTATCTTGTGTTGAAAATGGCGTTACATCCTAAAATCCAAAGAAACAAACCTACCTACTTCCCTAGTTAGTGAGTTTCCGTGATGCCATGGTTGACCAGTAGTGAAGTCAGGCCAAAACAAATGAATGTCCGTGTCATAACGTAGTCCATATTAAAATCTAGTGGTGTACATTGGTGGTGTGAGTCCATATTAAAATCAAGTAGGGTACAATGGTGGTGTGACTGCAGTGGCAGGATATACGGTAGGAAACCGGTAAATTACTCGTTGGAATAAAGAAGGGACTGCATATATCGTTTATCTCGCCAGGTGGAAAATATGGTGTAGTTATAAGCCTGTAAATCATACGTTGATATATATATATATATATATATATATATATATATATATATATATATATATATATATATATATATATATATATATATATATATATATATATATATATATATATATATATATATATATATATATATATTTAAATCAACAAAGTAGATCTAATTTTACTCGTTTTCACAGGTAATTATTCGATGATTAAAGTCTACCATTTTGCTCTTTACGTTATTAGCTAGTTAAATGATACTAGGTCATAAATTAAGCGATCGAAGTTGATTCTTTCTCTGTGTATTCTTTTCGCAATATACGTATTTTCTGCGTACAAAATAATTAACTGTCTAACTTACATGAGGACGATTAGTAATGATGAAATGCTTAAAACTTGAAGTGATGTTGGAGTGATTGGAGACAAATGAATTTAAGAGTTATTTGGACAACTTCGTCACTTATATGTCACTATAAATTCAGTTATAAATTAGATGTTTAAATAAAAGATCGATTTTAGAATTAAAATGTAATTCATCTTTTGCCTTATGATTTATGTGCATATGTAGGTGTGTTACCATTGTCTGCTTTTGTTTTTAAATAAAAGTATTATATGTGCATACAATAGTGAAGAATGGTTGTCATTGACCTTCATTAGAGTGAACAAACCGATCCAGAATGTGATAACCCAAATGTAAGAGTAACGCTTGTAATCTGTCTTAACAGCAAAACTAGATTACTAGATACTAATTAATGTTTGTGGCGGAGCCGACGTGCGACGACATCAGTCTGTAACGGAGAACGCTTTGGACCACTCTGTCTCTCCCCCTCCCGCCCATATTCGTGTGAATGGTTCTATAAACACATTCATTTAATTGTGTCAGGATTGTTTTCTGTCAGAAAAGTTAAATTATAATAGGTATAGTCCAACTTGTACATAAATTTAACTATTTGCAACGGTGTCACTATTTAACATTTATTTATATGGTCAGTCAACGATGGAACACACTTCATAACATTTTGTGATGCCACTATTAAGCTAGCATGTCCTTACAATGTATATTAGGGTCCATATCTTACATTGAATAGTTTGCCAGTTACGAATGACAGCACTATATTCTAGCGATAATTAGTTTTCCCAATAAGATTGTTGTAACAGTGTTGAATACTATACGTAGCATTTTTCATTCTTGAATCACAAATCAGGCGATTAGAAAGCATATGAACAAAACACTACATAACCAAAAGATGAAATGCTTATTACGTAAGTATTGCATTTCTTAAAACGTTCAAGGTAGCCTTACAACTTTCACTAAACTGCCGTTAAAAATTGGAATTTCTACAGTCATATGTTTCTCATTTGCTAATGAAACAAAACTCTTGCACGTTTTATCCTAAGAATGTTAAAGTTTCGCATAGACGGCACTCACATTATCATACAATTCATGACAGAAGTTAAGGTTTGATTCAATGAAGGATGTATTCTAACAAGCGTTGCCAGTGCGAATATATTGCACTATTCGTTAACTTGGCATGTTTTAATATAATTCTTAAACGTGCTGTTCACTTGGACAAAGTTTCGTCCGGTTTCAGTCCTGACAAAAGTTTAACATTCGCTATCTTAATAATACGAAAGATGGTCGTAGTGGTATACTGCAGAAAAAAACAAAACATTACATCCATGAGCTGTCTCGTGTGTTAGATGTAAGGCGTCCACTGCATTGGATAGTACTTTTTGGTTCTAGGTCGTAACCCGAACACAATATTTCAAACTACATATTTCAGGTGTTTTGTGTGGATGTCATGGCAATAATGCATATCAATACAGTAGTGTTATATCACCTGTGTGGGAATAAAACCTTTTCGAGGTTTTTATTATATCCCAAATCGTTTATATGTAAATTAATATTCTGTTTTTATTTTCATACAAAGCGTTCCATTCATAACGTGTCACGAATATTTGCACTATTAATCTTATTTTAGACGAGGTCAATGATATCTAAAAGGCAGTTTGAGTCTATTTAATTTATTTTCCTTTTTCCCAATTACATCACGGTGTAATTGAAGACATATGATGATGGTGGTATCAGGACATCTTCCCCCTGGACATTCCCCCCCCCCGGACTCCCCCCGACATATCCCCCGGACATTTCCCCCCTGGACTTCCCCCTCCATCAAATAGGACTTTTCCCCCCCAGTCATCCCCCCCCCCATTATCTTTATACTACTTTATTTATATATAGTAACATTTAGCTTTGATGTATACTCGCACCTCGCATCACCGTTAGTGCATAGGTATGACTGTTGTCACCTGAAATAAATGCATTATCAAATGTAAAATATCTACTTTCCTGACCTCTCTCTCTCTCTCTCTCTCTCTCTCTCACACACACAGACACAAACATGTTTTTACTCACTGTAGAACAGGAGGTTTCTTTGAAGTATGAAGAGGCTTCAGTCTAACCTTTATTTATTGTGCATCTTTGGTATATTTAAGATAAACAACAGAAGGATTAGCCATCGTTCAATTATTTGTAGTTGTTTCAGTACAGTACTCAGGCCAGATGTCAACATAAGCGGATTATGATGTAACAATGCACTGTAAAGATGGGTTTGTCCTACTTGTTCTGTATCTATATAAACTCCAAACAATTTAAACCAATACATTTTTTGAAAAACCCATGAGATGGAGATGGAAACTGTTGCGAGTATTCGAGGAAAAAAATAAAGTTGTGTTAAATGGTTTTGTTTATTTTAAACATAAAAGCTTAGCAAACTATATTATAAGTTATGAGTGTGAGCGTCGTCGAGATGCAGGAAAAAATACAAGTGAATGTAGGGCAAAAGTTAAATTAAATGAAGATCTGTCAGTAGTTAGTTACCTGCATGAGCACACTCATACTGCTGATTCGGTTCATTGTGAGGTTTTAAACTTCCGGGCAAGTATCAAACGAAAAGCAGAGGAAACTGAAGAAACACCGCAACAAATTCTGGGTCAAGAATTGCAGCAACTAAGCCAGCAAGCTGCTGTTCAGATGGTGCCAATTCGACATCTACGGAGAAACATCAGAAGAGTTAAACAGAAGAAGAATGCAGTTCACCCTCTTCCAGTCGACCGCACATTTGAAATTCCAGAAGAATACAAGAGTTTGGCTGATGGAGAAAATTTTCTACTCTACGACAGCGGATGTGATGACCCCAACCGAATCTTGATTTTTGGAACAGAACGCACACTAAATTTGATTAAGGATTCACAGCATTGGTTCATGGATGGAACTTTCAAGGTGGTACCTGAACTGTTTTTTCAATTATATACAGTACAAGCTCTTGTAACTGGATCAATTGTTTCGTGCTTGTATGTTCTCCTACCAAACAAAACACAGGTTACTTACTGTCGTTTATTTGAAGAAATCAAAGTGCTGCAGCCTCAAGTTCATCCAACAACAATTACGACGGATTTCGAAAAGGCTGCAATTAATGCAGCCACCGAGTGTTTTGCAAACGTTGAAATACATGGCTGCTACTTCAATCTGGCACAAAATATATTCAGAAAAGTTCAATCTGTTGGACTGCAGGATCGATACCAGAATGATGAAGATTTTGCCTTGTCAATTCGGATGATTGTTGCGTTAGCATTCGTTCCAAGCGAAAAGGTAATCGAATCTTTCGAAACACTTCAGGAATCGTTGTCAGAGGAGTTTGCCACTGTCATGGATTATTTTGAGGACTACTACATTGGTCGTCTCCGTCGTAATCGCCGTGTAGCAGCGGTGTTCGATAAAAGCATTTGGAGTGTGCATTCACGTGTTGCCAACAGTTTGCCCAGAACAAACAATGCTGTGGAAGGTTGGCATAGAAAGATGCAGTCCGCAGTTTCTTGTCATCATCCAAATATCTGGAGCTTCCTTCGGATTCTTAAACGTGAAAAGAGCTTAAATAATGTCAACCTAAATCAGATCTTTGGTGGACATTTGCCTGAACAACCAAAGAAGAAGTACAAAGACTGTTCTTCGACAATTGCAAACATAATCGCAGACTTCGACAATCGTGACACCATAGAATACTTAAAAGCAATTGCTTACAACATTAACTTTTAAACAATACATTTTTTAATATGTGAAAATGTTAACTTTTTTAACACTTACTACTTACTGCGTGTGCAATGCTGTGCTGTGCGTGTGTGTGTGTGTGTGTGTGTGTGTGTGTGTGTGTGTGTGTGTGTATTTTCGAGGTGAAGAGATATCTTGAGATATCTGCTTTGTTGATATCAGTTCACTATTTTGAATGAATGAAATGTCAGTTCACTATTTTGAGTGAGTAAACTATCAATTCGCTAATTTGAGTGAAAACATCATTTGTTTTGCTATTGTGAAAATCGTATTTTCATTTTGTGATATACCATGAATCGTTCATTTTTTTTTTGTCCTGGTACCGTATATGACAATGTGTTTGCATTTGTATTTGTTGCATTAGTAGGATCGTGCTAATTATGTTAATTCGCACAATATTTGGACCCATACACACACGTATCAGACATACTTATTTCCTTATTTTCATATATCATTAAATATTGTATTTGTATTACCATCAATAGTGTTTTGTTGTTAATCCGGAAATCCCAAACTCGGTTTTCTTGTTACAAATCTTATCTTTATTTCAAATAACCTTTTTCTTTTAACATAACTTAATATAAGTTTTTATAATTAAATATGAATTAAGTTTTAAGATAATGGGGGAAATGATTGGGGGGCGGGAAGTCCTATTTGATGAGGGGGGGGGAAGTCCAGGGGGGAAATATCCGGTGGGGATATGTCGAGGGGGGGAAGTCTGGGGGGTGGGGAATGTCCGGGGAGGAGATGTCCTAGACTCGATGATGGTATGTATTATTATGATAGTATTTAGTATTGCCATAGTATTTTGCATGAACGGGGTATTTAGCATTACAGTAGTATTTAGTATTACGATAGAAAGTATATAGTATTGGGATGGTATTTAGTATTACAATATTATTTAGTATTATGATGGTATTTAGTATTACATAACATATAATTTAGTATTATAATGACATTTAGTAGAAAGACAGTATATACTATTATGATGGTATTTAGTATTACGATACAATTTAGCATGAACGTGGTATTTAGTATTACAATAGTACAGTATATAGTATTATGAAGGTAATTAGCATGATGATAGTAATTAGTATTATGAAGATATTTACTATGGTGATGGTACTTAATATCATGATGATATTTTGTATGATGATAGTATTTTCTATTACGATAGTACTTAGAATCATGATGTTATTTGTATTACCATATAATTTAGTATGAAAATGATATTTAGTATAATGCTGGTATTGATTTGATTCATTTTTAGAATAATGATGCTAATGGTATTTAGTATGATGAAGGTATTTAGTATTATGGTGCTAATTATTATTTTGCTAGTATTTAATAGCGATGGTACTTTATAGTGTCATGACGCTATATGAATATTGACGGCATTAATAGTTGAGAAACCTTGCCAATAGTCCTTGAGGGTGGGTTGTTCTTCCTGGGCTTTTCTCGGGTTTTTACTACACCAGTTACACTGGCGGCCATATCAAGTATATCATGTGCTGAAAAACGGCGTATAACAATACAGCAACAACAACAACAACAGCATTAGATTTTTGACACTATTTAGTTTTTAAAACTTCATTGATATATGATACTATTGAGTATTAATATATCTTTAATGTGACACTGTTTATTATTAATATACTGTTACTAGAACCTTTTCTCAGAATTATGATTTCGCCGAGTATACAGACAATATTTAAAATTATCATATAATTTTGTATAATAAACTAAGAAATACTGGTAACAGTTAGTAATGCTGTTATTCGTTCACTTCATAAAGTTGAGTACCTTAACACATATTTTGTTTGGAGGTTTTATAAATTTGGTACTGATAAATGCGTTTCACAAAGATGTAAAAATACATTGATATAGACTGTATTTCATTATCCAATTACTTAAATGTACCATGCTTTTGCATATATAAATATTAATTTCTCTTTTGCAGGCCGAAGGTGCCACGTGTTTCCTATATGTTTTTCCAGTTACTGAACGCTATCTTTTACACACTGACGACCAGTTTTGGCATTTATAATGTGTGCGATGTTTTGTGTGTCTGGCAACTCCTTAGACACAGCAGTCGTGCTTTTGCAAAGGAGACAATATTTATTGTGATCGCATTATCAAGGGTATATATTTGCAACACAAAATATTTTAATTCCTGTTATATGTGTACTTATTTTCCTTAAGGATAATTATCTTTCTCTGTATTGATTTTAAAGGTCAGTAAGGCCTCAAGTTATAATTTATATATACAGTAGAAAATGTTTTTGAAATCGAGAAGATTTTTTATTAGCAATACGTGACAAAGAAGCAAGTACAGATGCAAATCATCCAGATACCATTATTTAAGACGTTTCTCGATTTTATTACGTAACGTATTATTCCTCTTTTTCAGAAAATTCGGTACGAAGTGCCATAGATGCCACAGAATCATAGACAGCACAGACTGGGTTCATAGTGTACATCAGCAAGTATATCATCTTGCTTGTTTCACGTGCACCATGTGTAACAATCAACTTTGCAGGGGAGATGAATATGTTATAAGGGAGAATGACGTCATATGCACACAACACACCAGAGAGATGTTCCAAGGACGACCCTTCAAAGGTTAATCTTGTTAAATTTTATTTTGAATATTTTATTCTATTCTATGTATGCTACGGGGCAATTTACAACTTGGTGGGTGCTGCCGATTGCTGTGTGTTCATTGAGTGCATTTTTATTGTTTAAGCAAACTATTGGGAAGCTACAGGTGCAGTGCATTATTCCGCTTTTAGAAGATTTAAAATAACATGGCTTAACATGTTATCTTAATTTGATTTACTATTTATTCAAAATTTCTTTCGTCTGGAAATATGACGTCTAATAAGGAGTGCCAATACTTTGAAATTCTTTTAAATTGCAATGTAAATTAAAACAAACCGTTCCTTTTTAAATGTTACAGACTGTTCGTAAAAGACGTGCTTTTTATAAATAAATAAATAAATAAATAAATAAATAAATAAATAAATAAATAAATAACACAATTAAATGTGGGGTTGATGTAAACTCAGTTTTATTATTGCACACATGTCATAGAACATTTAGAAAAACAAGTTTATTTAACATATACCTATATTGAATCTCATGAAGCATCATAATATTAATGATATCGTTCTAATCAGAAGAGTAGAAAGGGTTCCAATTAGAATAAGGAATTTCAAAGCATAGAAGATTTAAAATAACATGGCTTAATATGTTATCTTAATTTGATTTACTATTTATTGAAACTTTCTTTCGTCTTGAATATGACGTCTAATAAGGAGTGCCAATACTTTGAAATTCTTTTAAATTGCAATGTAAATTAAAACAAACCGTTCCTTTTTAAATGTTACAGACTGTTCGTAAAAGACGTGCTTTTTATAAATAAATAAATAAATAAATAAATAAATAAAGAAACAAACAAACAAACAAACAAACAAACAAACAAATAAGACAATTAAATATGGGGTTGATGTAAACTCAGTTTTATTATTGCACACATGTCATAGAACATTTAGAAAAACAAGTTTATTTAACATATACCTATATTGAATCTCATGAAGCATCATAATATTAATGATATCGTTCTAATCAGAAGAGTAGAAAGAGTTCCAATTAGAATAAGGAATTTCAAAGCATAAACCACACACTATTTAATGAGGTTATATGAATTTAACTTTTCCACGTGGTCATCAAATACGTTTTCTTTGTCAGATGCATTAAGATAACAAGCTGCATTGAATTATTTTCCATTGCTTACAAATGTTCTCCTTCATGTCTACCTCTTTTATTCCCCCACCCCCATTCCTTTCCTTCTTAACGAAATATCAGCAAAGTCTGGAAATTTTATTTGAAATCCGCGAAAGGGATAAACTATATCTATTCAATATTTCATGAATTGTTTTCACTATCATATTTGTAATTATAATCCTGCAGCTTTGCTATAATCAAATTATTGATGATAATGCAGATGGCTATTATTATTATTATTATTATTATTATTATTATTATTATTATTATTATTAATTCAGATTTCGAAAATGACCAGAAGAGAAAAAGGTTAAGAACAAAGATCAGCTTGGAACAGACGCTAAATCTTCAGGGAAATTACACTATGAAAAGGAACCCAGACAGCGTCGAATTAGTACACATCTCGCAGATAACGGGATTAAGCAAGCTCGTGGTTCACGTGTGGTATCCGAATGTCCGGGCAAAAGAAAGGAAGCAACAACATCAAGAGGATTACAATCCAGAATCCATGACGACCGCTACAAGGCCAAGTGAGTCTGAAAGAAATAGAGAGAAAAAAATAAAATAAATCAGTGATCAATACGCTAATTTTGAGAATTTGTTCAGCCTTTTAGGTGGATTATAAAAACACTGAGAAATAAATCGTAATAAATCGCGGAAGATATATCACTTTTCATTATCGTTGCTAATATTTAATATTTTTTTTCCGTCTCATATTCCTAAATAAGTTTTTTAAAATAAAAGTTATGTTACCAGTGCGCTAAGCTAGATATGTCGTTGATTATTTGGGTCTTATTTCTGTCCTGTAATTTTCGCCCGGTTTTGAATTTGCAGCTAACAAATAAACCAACCTATTAGTCTATATTCATCTTTTTATCCATTTTTCTTTAATCCCCTTCTTTTACCAGGCTATATGGATACCCTGGTATTTTCTGGTTGAATTTTATTTCCGGTGTGTGTCAATATTGATTTAATAATTAATTAATCACATTACATTACAATACTTTACATAACATTGCAGTACATACTATTACGTTACGTTACGTTACGTTACGTTACATCTATTTATTTATTTATTTATTTTATTTATTTATTTATTTATTTATTTATTTATTTATTTATTTATTTATTTATTTATTTATTTATTTATTTATTTCAGGTCAAAGTCAGTAGGCAGCACATGTGAGAGTCCAGACAGCAGCACAAAGTATCGGAATCTTGTTTTACACACTTTGTTCGGACTGTGATATAAAGACCAATGAACTCATATAATATTTGATGGTAAATCTTAGATTTGATATCAGTATTTTGGTAATGTTTACCGCTGAATCAGTTGTAGTGTATTGACATTTACTCTTTAGGAAGGTTTTGATTTCATAGATATATCCTTGTTATATTCAAAAAACCTATTGCGCTAATGAAATTATGTTAATTTAAATGCAATATTACCATGGTATGATCAGACCTATAGGTTTTTTTCACTTGACACTTTTTCTACTGTTAGAATAAGAAATCCAGACACAAAAAAATAATCCCAGTCTTTTCTATGTATATCTCTTTAATCCAGCATTTATATCTTTAAATGAATGAACGCCATCAAAGATTTCTTTTATCGTTAATAATGGATTCTTGGCATTACGGTGATTAATTTATATACTTATATGAAATTCGCTCTGGATCTTGAACTAAATTAAATTCCCTACATCCAATATTAGACTTTTTTTTTAAATTGGTAGATAAATATAATTTACATTATTGTACAATACTGTACATTCATTATATGGCCCATGTGTATGAATCACGTATTGTAATATTGAATCCATACGACTACCGTCATGATTCTTTTTACATTCTTTTATATCATGCTTAATTAAATAACCACACACCCTAATATATTAAAAACGTTATCATCCCTAAAATATTTATCTTACAAGTAATATATGACACTGTTTTATTCCGAGATAATCAAAAACATTCATACACAATGGTTGATGGATAGCATTTTATATTTAATCTATCCATTTTCATTATAAGTGTATACATTTTACACCAATGAATTGCATTATGTTTTGTGATCAACTAACTGACGAAGCACTTATAGATTGCAAAAATTAGTGATTTTATATATGCAAATGAAATTTAGGCTAAAAGTTGTTGTTTTTTTAAATAAAAAAATAATAATAAAAATATCCCAAATAAACAAATAATTAAGAATTACCAAAATTGATGATATACAATAAATAGAAGTAAAAATATGAATATAAGGAAATAAAAATTAATAAGCATATATATATATATGAGAGATAAATAAAAATAGATAGATAGATACATACATACATACATACATACATACATACATACATACATACATACATACATACATACATACATACATACATACATACATACATACATACATACATACATACATACATATTCTAGCATTGATAACAGAAAATTAAATAATGAAAATAAACCGCTAAATTGTGAATACAGAATTTGTTAGAAGAACTAGCCTGGTTGTTTATTGATTTAATTTTGTATCTTCTTTAAGTTTTCATTACACTTTTGGAAAGTTGTCTGTCTGTCTGTCTGTCTGTCTGTCTGTCTATCTATCTATCTATCTATCTATCTATCTGTCTGTCTGTCTGTCTGTCTGTCTGTCTGTCTGTCTGTCTGTCTGTCTGTCTGTCTGTCTGTCTGTCCGTCCCGTCCCGTCAGTCCGTCCGTCCGTCCGTCCATCCATCCATCCATCTATCCATCCAGATATGACGGAAGGGCCAAAGTCAAAAGAAGGTTCTTCGGCCCGGGTTACGAGTTTGGGGGTACTTGTATGTGTTTGTGTGCGCGCATACATTTGTGTGTATAAGTATGTATGTTGATGTGTATCTAAGCGCACATACGATCGTGTGTTTGTTGTTTTGTTGTTGTTAGGAAACACTTATCCATATGTGTGTGTATTTGTGTTCGTGTGCATTCGCGTACGTTTGTATGTGTTTTTCTATGTATGTATGCGTGTGTTGGCTTTCTTCCCTTAACATTAAGCTTTTCCCTGAACAAAAACGTTTTTGTATGTATGTGTTTTTGTATACATGCGTTCGTTTATGTGTTGTGTTTGTGTTTGTATTTTGTTTGTGTGTGCGCTTAGGTTTTTATGTGTTTGTGTTTTTTTCTTCTTCCCTTGACAAAAACAAAACAAACCGTTGGCCCTGCTCAATGTGCTTGTTTTATGTGATTATAATCACTAACGTTTGCTGAGGTGATTGTAGGTAGTGGTATGTTTTAGATGTATTGATAGTAAAAAAAAAAGACAGTGGATTTCGTTAATGTGAATGTTTATTCATATACAAGTTTATTTTAGATTATCAATCTCATGGCTATGGCAAGATTGCCAGGTGAGTCTATTTCTCACTCATGCGACAGAGAAATATATCAATTTTGCTAACCTTACCTTTCATATCTCAGCTTGGTCATCTCAAACCAGCTGTCTCAGTGAAGCTGTCCACGCGCTCATAACTACTTTAAAAAAATAAACCATTGATATCTTCTTTTCTTCTCACAGCAAAATATCTATTGATTTATCATGAATTTTAATATATCTATATTTTGCTGCAATTTACATCAACTGTCTTACGATATATATATATATATATATATATATATATATATATATATATATATATATATATATATATATATATATATATATATATTTTTTTTTTTAACAAGCCCCACCTGATATTTGTTTTCATGTATATAATTATTCAGGTGTTTCAAAATGCACATGTTTAATTATGAACAATTCTGTTAAGATTTACAATTTGTTTGAACTGCACATTGCAGTTAATAAAGAACTCGAAACGAAAGACTTTTTTTGAACGCCATATCCAGGACAAAAGATCAAATAAGTAATGAAGGTTAGGACAAATATTATATCAAGATAGGACATATTATGTTCAGCTATAAATTTAATTTTAATCCTAACGGTGGAAAAATGTATTACACGTGAACCTTTTCCCTTTAGTCAGCAAACACCTGCAAGCACACACACACACACACACACACACACACACACATCACAAAACCTAGTAAAAACACCCATTACCATTACCTCCACCACCACCACCACAAATCAATGTTGTAAATTATCACGTGGGATACAAAGTATGGAATAAAATATTTCACTAAGAATTTACAACGTGCAAAGTCAGCACTTTTAAATATTTTGTTGCATTTAGAACACTTGGAGCCAAATTATGTAAAACAAAGAATGGTGGGTGAGGTGTGCGAATTGAATTTTAAACAATTTAAGTCATATCTCTACAGTGTGGCAGTTTATAATATATATAATAACTTAAATCTTTAATAATCTTATAAACTAACATAATTACAACGGAGATAAAATGAGACGTTTGTCCATTTCTGTCTTAGGTCTATCTGTGAGATACATACATACATACATACATACATACATACATACATACATACATACATACATACATACATACATACATACATACATACATACATACATACATACATACATACATACATACATACATACATACATACATACATACATACATACATACATACATACAGGAAGTGCTTTGTGACATATCTAGGTAGATTATCATTTGTTTTAAACTATTCATAAACTATGCTTCCTTCATTACCTAGAATACACATGACTGAATGGCTGAAAGGACGTGTATACAATCGAAGTTGTAAGATAAAGTTGATTTGTGAAAGTATAAATCAAAATATTAAACCATAGGACATTTGAGGTGAAAATATATTTTTACTCATAACGAGAAAAGTGTACCTTTTGTTGGGAATATCTGTAAACTAAAAGTGTATATGTATCAGTGATCCACAATCTCGACATCGTCACTATTATCGTCAATGGTAATAACAAATACAAAAGGAATATTTCGTGTCATATTAAAGAACATCCAGCACTATTGCTTTACTAATACTTTGCGAGATTCTCAATAATCGAGTTTCATAAGTAGCGATAATAGAAGGTAACATATGAAATCGCATGGGACTGAAAATGTGTTGCATGATCCCGGGTCTAGAAGCACCCTAAATTCTCACAATGTCAATTAAAGGAAGGAAGGAAGGAACTAAAAAATTAATTAATATGCAAACAAATAATTAATGAAGGAACAAACGAACAAAAATGGTAAAAAAAACTAACAAATAAATAAATCAAATAAATAAAAAAGAAAATAAAATTATAAAAAATACATGAATAAATAATTCTGTTCGGTGTCAGAATAGGGTAAGATATCAAAATAAAATTAGATGTTGATGATTCCACGCGTATGCGCTTGGGTTGTGTGCAGTGATTTGAATATTTCATGGCTTGGGTATTAGCGAAAGCCGTGATTTGGTTGACAGATCCCTGACACTAAAAATTCCTCGTGAACATTAATCAAGGTGTAATTAAAATACGTCACTTATTCTACTCTTAAGTCCAACTTGAACTTGACAATTATTGAGCAATTGTTTTGTTTTTTTACAGAATATAAAATCTGTCGATAGAGTTTGATTTACATTTTTAATTGGAAGTGAACGAGTAAGCGTATCGAAGAGACCAAAATTAAATTACTAGCAAGTATTAATTACGTGAAATCCGGGAAAAACATTTATAATTCTTGTATATCTTAAGGATACTGACATGGAATTCGAGACAAGACACTTATCATCTGGAATGGAAAACAAATATTCCGTCAACACGAAAACGGTAAGATTAGTTTCTAGTATTTCAACAATAATATAGAATCCCTAGAATGCAATTGATATCGTGTATTTTTAGCAGTATATAGGATAAACAGCTGTTGTTATTGCAATAGTAGATGTGGTACTAGTATTAACGGTCGGAGCAGTAATGTTAGTAGTAGTTATCGTAGTGTTAGTTGTGATAGTAGTTGCAGCAGTAGCAGATGTTTGAGTAACGGTATTCATTGTAGCAATGATTCTCACATTTCCAGTATGTTGATATGATTACGTCACGGAACGTCTTCTCTTGTAAATCTATAAGAACAAATTTGGTTATTAAAACGGATTTACTTCTTACAATTAATTGATAGGTCTGTAATGGTAATAACGTCGACATCATAATCAGATGATTTGGCAACTAGCATAGATAGTAATGTAAGCGGTGTTAGTACTACTATATCAAATTCGTTAAATGGCCAATTATATTCGTATTAAAATTATGCATACACATTTGTGATATAATTTTCGTCAAGTTGTTTAATTAAACTGGTAAATATACTATTAAAAAGCAAAGATCATAATGGAAAAAAAAAACAATTTATCACCTTGGAAACATTATATATTTAATTACTAGCACTTAAGTAGCGTTAGCTCCAATTACCTATCTTCCTCTCGGTTAAAGTTTTGGGCCATGAATTAAAAACTACCTTCTGTACTTAATGAACTTGCGTTTAAAGTAAAATCATTAATTATCGTTCTCTAACTGATATATATAATTGATTAATACAGTAAAACAATAAAAGAAAGAAAACCCCAATATGATAGATGACCATTATATAAATAGTTATATTAAGGAAATATTTTTCGACTTGGAGAGGACGTTTTTTCATTTGACATTTTCAGTTTTTCGTATGTTTTTCTAGGAAGTCTCCTCTAATATGAAATAAACAGTTTGATGTGGGATATAATGTATTGCATGGCGTCGTTTAGACGTCGTTTAAATGTGTGGAGATTTATGCATTTATTTATTCTTTACTGTTATGTCATATTTCGTTGTTTTTAATAAAATACACTTTCCTTCCGAAACGTAATGTTTCTTTTGGATTGCACATATCCTACTTATTTATTAACATTTAATACGATTATATCAAACACTAGTAAGATACTAAATCTAACTTCTCGCTGTATCATACAAACAGAACAATGTGGGGGGGGGGAGAAAAAGAAACATGAATCACGTGAATCCAATTATGCTTCCTTTCTTTTTCTTTTCGGACGCGTCCAAAACGGTCTAGTCATTGTATTCTCGTCAGTATCTTAAAAAAGTGCGATTTTAAAGTTTTCTAGTTTCTAAAAATAAGTGGATTTGTCTTGGGATGATAGCACGAGTAAATAAAACGGAATTTGTGGTAGCCTTTTAAGCAGTCGGCTTTTGCGGATGTAGCAAGGTCGATTTAAAAGCACTTCTGTGATCTGCACCAAGGCGCTAGTGTTTCTCAAATATAATTTACCAACAACGTTGATTCTAGGCACATATACGATATATAAGTTCTACCCGGTCTTGCATGCATTATAAATAGTACGTTTTATGATACTGTTGCAAGGCACTTAACATTTTTATCTTACCAAGCGAAACAGAATACGAATCACAGTGGTATACTTTTGCAAGGAGTATGTCAGTTTCAACTCTCCTAGATACAGAACATATATACTAGGAGATAATTGGAAAAATTGCATATAAACAATATTTAAAATATCTACAAATAAAATAATTGAAATAATAAATTCAACGAGAGTAATAATGACATTTTAATAGGGATTATGATAACAATTAACATTAACAAATTTTAATAGCATTTAATACGTTTATAGTATTTAGTATGATGGTGGTATTTAGCAATCATGATGGTAATTAGTATGAATATAGTATTTAGAATAATGATGGTATTGAGTATGATGATGGTACTTAATATCATGATTATATTTAGTATGATGATTTATTTTTAATATAATGATGGTATTTAGTTTGATGAAAGAATTTACTATCTTGGTGCTAATTAAGGAAGGAATTAAGTAGTATGGTCCTAATGGTTATTTTGCTAGTATTTAATAGCGATTGTACTTTGTAGTGTTATGACGCGATTTGAATTATGACCCCATTAGTATGTGAGAAACCTTGCCAGTAGCTTCTTGCGGGTCGGTTCTTCTTTCTTGGTTCCACCAATATAAAGGACCATCATGTACTGAAAAATTTCGTTTAAATCCTAAAACAACAATAACTACATTTACAACAACAATTAAGTATTCAAATATCTGCATTGAGACACTTTTTATTATTAGGATAATGTTATTTGAACATTTTTGAGTATTCAGACAATATTTAAAATTATCATATAATTTAACATATGCCAGTAATAAATGGTGGTGACAGTTAACAATACTGTTATTTGAACACTTTATAAAGTTGAGTATTATAACACAAATATTTCTTTAGTTTTTTTAATTTAAATTTAGTGTTGACAACTGTTTTCCACAAAGATATGAAAAATAATTGATTTAGTCTGTATTTCATTATCCAATGACTTAATTATACCATGCTTTTGCATATATCAATAGTTATTCTTCTCTTGCAGGGCGAAGGTGTCACGTGTTTCCAGTGTGGATTTCCAATTACGGAACGCTATCTTCTGCACACTAACGACCAGTTTTGGCATTTACAATGCGTGCGATGTTTTGTCTGTCAGGCATCTCTAGAGACACACCAGTCGTGCTTTTTCAAAGGAGACAACATTTACTGCCGATTGCATTATTACGGGTATATATTTTCAACACGAAATAAATTCCTGATATGTGCACCTAATTTTCTTATGAATAATTATCTTTCTCGGTATTGATTCTAAAGATCAGTGAGTCCTTAAGTTATAATTTAAATTAGAACATCTTTCTGAAATCAAGAAGATTTTTGCTAATAATAATTGACAAAGAAAAAACACAAATGCAAATAATCCAGGCAACATTATTAAAGTCCTTTCTCGATTGTATTAATTAACACATTCATTTTTTTTGTCCGCAGAAAATTCGGTACGAAGTGCCATAGATGTCACATGATCATAGAAAGCACGGACTGGGTACATCGTGTACATCAGCAAGTATATCATCTGGCTTGCTTCTCGTGCTCCCTGTGTAACAAGCAACTTGGCAGGGGAGATGAATATGTTTTAAAGGAGAGGGACGTCGTATGTGCACAACACACCAGAGAGATGTTCCAAGGACGACCCCTCGAAGGTGAATCTTGTTAAATTTTATTTCGAATATTTTTTTCCATTCTATGTTTGCTACGGGGCAATTTACAACTTGGCGGGTGGTGCTGTATGATGTGTGTGTATTGGGGTTCTTTTTATTGGATAAGCAAAATAGGGGAAAGCTACAGGTCCAGTGCATTATTCCGCTTTTAAAATATTTAAAATAACATAGCTTAACACATTATCTTAATTTTATTAATACTATTTATTTAAACTTTCTTTTGTCTTGAATATAACGTCGAATAAGGCGTGTCAACAAATTGAAATTCTTTAAAATTTCAATGTAAATTAAAACATACCGTTCCTTTTTAAATGTTACAGACTGGCTTGTAAATATACATGTATGTTAAAAAGATGTGAATAAATAAATTAAATAAATAAATAATAAGTAAAATTTTTTATAAAATAAACAAAATGATAAAGTAAATAAAATAAATAAATAAATATCAGAATAAGGTAATTGCAGGTGGTATTGGTCCAAAATCAAGTTTTGTTTGCAATGATATCGTATGACATTTAAGAAAAATAAAAATTGTGGTGAACATAACTATATTGAATCTCATATAACGTCATATGTAATTATATTGATCTAATCAGAATAGTAGAAAGAGTTCCAATTAGAATAAGAATTTAAAAGAATCAAACGTGGTGTACACAAGATTAATTGACGTTTCATTAATTGAACTTTTCCACATGGTCATCAAATATATTCTCTTTGTCAGATACATTAATATAACATGCCGCTTTGATTTATTTTCCATAGCTTACTTATTTTTATTTTCTCCTTCATGTCTACTTCTCTTTTACCCTCCCCATTTCCTTTCCTTCTAACCGAAACGCGAGCAAAGCGCTGGAAATTTTATTTGAATCCCAGCAAAGGGATCAACAACTGTTCAAAATTTCATGAATTGTTTTCATTATTACATTCGTCATTATAATCCTTGTAGTTATGCAATAAAAGTAATTATTGATGATAATAATAATGGTTATTATTCTTCTTCTTCTCCTCCTCCTCCTCCTTCTTCTTCTTCTTCTTCTTCTTCTTCTTCTTCTTCTTCTTCTTCTTATTATTATTATTATTATTCAGATTTAGAAAATGACCAGAAGAGTAAAAGGTTAAGAACTAACATCAGTTTGGAACAGACGCAAATTCTGCAGGGAAATTACACCATCAACAGGATCCCAGACATCGTCGAATTAGTCCACATCTCCCATATAACTGGATTAAACAAGCGAGTTGTTCAAGTGTGGTTTCAGAATGCCCGGGCCAAAGAAAGGAAGCAGAAACAGAAAGAGGATTCCAGTCCAGAATTTAAGACGACAGCTACAAGGCCAAGTGAGTCTGAAAGAAATAGAGAAAAATTTAAATTAAATCAATCAGAGATAAATACACTAACTTTGAGAATTCGTTTAGCTTTTAGGTGGATTACATACACACTGAGAAATAAATCGTAATAAATCGCGAAAGATAATTCACTTTTTATTAACTTAGCTATTATTTAATCATTTTTCCCGTACCAACTTCCTAAATAAGTTTTTTTTTAAAATAACAATTACCTTACCTGTGACCCACGTTAGATATGTCGTTCATTAATTCGGTTATATTTCTTTCCTGAAATTTTCGCCCGGATTGAATTTTCAGCTAACAAATAAACCAATCGATCAGTCTATCTAATTCTATTTATCCATTTTTCTTTCATTCCTTTTACCAGGCTCTCTTGATGCCCTGGTCTTTTCCGTTTGAATTTCCTTTCCGGTGTAATTAATTAATTCATTAATTCCTTAATAAATAAATAAATAAATAAATAAATAAATAAATAAATAAATAAATAAATAAATAAATTAATCCCTTATTTAATTAATTCATTCATCATTAATTCCTTAATCAAATAATTAATTAGTTAATTACTTAATTCATCAATTAATTCATTCATTAATTGATTTTTTTAAAATTTATTTTCAGGTCCATGTCAATGGGACAGCACATGTGAAAGTCAAGACAGCAGCACGTAGGATCGGAATCTTGTTTTACGCAATTTGTGTTGACTGTGATATCAAGAACAATGAACTCATTGTTTTACAACCATTTCTACCAGATGAACTGATTTTGGTGTAAAAGTGTGTTTTCCTTATTTATTCTTTTTTACATTTTTTTGTATACGAGACACACGCAATGAACTTTTCACGAATTTCCAAGTATTTAGGATAATGAAGATTGTATGGTACATCTAGGATTTGAATTCAATATATTTGTAATATTTATCGTGAATCAGATGCAGTGAATTGCAATTTTCTCTAGATGAAGCTTTCGATTTGATAGATATATTCTTTTTTATATTTCCACAAATCTATTCCGAGAAGAAAATTATGTTAATGGTGTTTGATATTTTCATAATGATATGAAACTCGCTCTGGATCTTGAACCAAATTAAATTCCGCAGATGCAATGGTAGACTAATTTTAAATTGGTAGATATTTATAAATTTACATTATTGTACAATTCGGGACAATCATTATATGGCCCATATGTGTGAATCACGTGTTTTGATATTGAATCGATCCGACTACAGTCAGGGTCCATTTCATATTCTTTGATAACATGCTCAATTACAAAACGACACTTCCTGGTATATGAAAAATTGCATCCTCCCTAAAATGTTTATCTTTTAAATAATATATGACAATGTCTTATTCTGAGATAGTCAAAAACATTCATACAGTGTGAGTCTCCATGTCCCCAATGATTCGTGTACGACATTTTATATTTAATCTATCCACACCTATGAATTGTATCATGTTTTGTGATTAATTAACTGATGAAATAATTATAAATATTACAAATAGATTTAGATATAAGCACTTATAGATTAAGAAAATCAGTGACTTGATATTGCAAATGAATTTTAAGCTAAAAGTGTTAATTATTTTAAATTTTTTAAAAAAGGAAATAAGAAATAACAAAATTGATAATATATAATAAATAGAAGAAAGAATATGCAGGAAATATAAGCAAAAATATATACTAGATAGATAAAAAATAAGTACATAAATACATAAAGAGATATAAAACATAATATATATAATACAAAATATAGAAATATATAAAGAAACAAATTGTTAATAAATTATAAAATATATATATATATATATATATATATATATATATATATATATATATATATATATATATATTCTAGCATTAAGAAGAGAAAATTTAAATAATGTAAATAAACCGCTAAATTGTAAATAAATAATTTGTTAGCAGAACTATCCTTGTTGTTTACTGATCTCATTTCTTTCTTACATTAACTTTCATTACACTTTTCAAATTTATGTCTGTCTGTCTGTCTGTCTATCTGTTTATGTGTATATATATATATATATAACGTTGTAACTTGAGGTCAGTCCATCTTTACGAGTAAACCTTACAAACACATTTTGTTTGAGAGAGAGAGAGAGAGAGAGAGAGAGAGAGAGAGAGAGAGAGAGAGAGAGAGAGTCTTCGTTTGTAAAATTCAATTACTTTAAGAGCAAATATATTCTGCACATCATGTCTTGTACTAGGAAATTTCATTTTCAAATTTGAATCATTTTCGCCCATTTTAATCACACGTTCTTATTAAATTTATTTGATTTTCAACAAAATATAATAATGATATATCATGAATTTCAATATGTTTATATTTTGCAGCAATTTGTATTAACTGTCTTACGAAATATATACAAAACGAAATATATTTTTGAACAAACTTCATCTGTTATTAGTAATTATGCATATAGTCATTGAGGTGCTTCAACTGCACGTTTAATTATGAACAACTCTGTTAAGATTTACAATTCTTTGAATTGCGCATAGGAATTAAAACAAGAACTCGAAATGAATGACTTTCTTCGAACGACATATCTAAATCAAAAGAACGAATAAGTAATGAAGGTTTGTAAAAATATCAAATCAATTTGGGACACATTATGGTTAGCTATACATTTAATTTTAATCCTAAAGGCAGAAAAAGTATTATACGTTCACATTTTTCCTTCAGTCAACAAACACCCCCAAACACGCACACACAAACACATCACAAAACTTTAGTACAATATCCTTTAACATGCCATAACCACCACCACAAATACATGTTGTAAAATTTACCGTGGCATACAAAGTATGGAATAAAACATTCTACTAAGAATTTACAACGTGTACGTTACACCATGTCAACACTTTGAAATATCACATTACATTTAATTTTAGAACACTTGATGCCAAACTATGTAAAACAAAGAAATCTGTAAATTCGTGGGTGCGATTTGAATTTATAAATAAAGAAAACACTAAGTCATACCTTTACTATGTAGTGTGGCAATTTATAGTGATGTCTATTAATGGGGAATCGTGCCGTATACACGTGAATGTCCCACCTAAAAAAAAACATTTTTTTGACACCGACGAGTCATAACACTAATAATCATGAGCACATAGAGAGATTTCTACTTGTAACTTTTTTGTAAATCTGGTTCGACTCGACCGTGGTACGAACCCGAGACCTCGAACATCGCACGTGCCTAGACAAATATATCACGTGCAAGAGAAAGCTCTTGGTAGTCCTTAATGTACAACCGACACAGATGTTACCTTCAACCCTGCATAGCAAGACAAGGTATCTATATGAACAACATAATGTATAGATGTATACCTGTATTGCAATACACATGCCAAATAATTATTATTTCATATTATTTAAAACATATTTGTCGGTACCAATTTTTTGGAGAATAAAACATTTTCTAATATCCAGCGTTTTTAGTATAAAGAAAACATTGCTTACTCCCACCCCACGAGCGTTGCGCTATTATCGAGATCAAAAGGCATTGCACTACCACACCCAGCCATTATTAATTGAGTATGGATGAAATTTTATTGTTATGTCTTGTTTTGAAAATTATTTGTGATTCGGACGCATCCGTAACCTTCAGTAAAATAATAAATTAGTCTGCATTTCGTTGAAAAGTAAAACTTCATAAGTCAATTAAATGATTTCTGTTCCACGCTGACATGAAGGAAAGAACATATCAATACATGGTTTCTAACATAATTTTCTACTGTGTATAGGTTCAACGTTTTACGTTTGTTGGATATACATATAGAAGATACAAATTTAACAGGTGAAAAAGGAAAAATCCCAAATTTCCCATTTTTATTATATACATTTTACACGAGAAATATCACGAAATAATTGGCAAGATGGTGACTGAATAATCAAAAGAGCGCCGAGCGAGGCAGCTGTTAGTACCATTTTGTTTGTAAGTCTTTGGTATGACTCGGCGGTAAAGTACTTGTAAAATATCTAAATACTACGAACCAACACTTATAAATAGTTGCGACCTGTATTTGATTATCGGAACCAAACAAAATGTAGACTGCTTATTACAAACATCGGATATACATATATGTGATTGGGACTTTTAACGTACCTTTAACAATTGTTCAGTAATATCGCTACGACATATGTAGCGTGGCAGTTTATAGTGGCGCCTAGCACGAAGACATCGTGCTGCATACATGTAGCATTATGTCACCCAGTCACATTATCCTGACACCAGACCGAACGGTCTTAACACTAAGCTCGCAATGACGATCGCCAAGTGAGGCAGATGTTAAGTACCAAATATATATCTCTTTAATATGACGCGTATCCGCTTCCTCCCGTATTTGGTGCTGATTGTTGACGGCACAGAAATGGTCATAATAATACTTTGACACCTTCTGTTTTCTTACGGTGACTCCATGCGGCATTTTAAACAGCCTGAACATACTGACAAACTCGTCAATGACGCTTTTCTAAGGAGCGTCAAACGTTCCGATTAGTCCGTTTTTCCTAAAGGTTCATAACAAGGGGAAATCGGTAAGATATATACCTTGTATAGCTCAATTATTCTACTTTATTTATTTGCATTAAACAATGACTACATGAAGTACAAAAACTCAGGAAAATAAACTGAAAAAGAATTCCACGTGCACATCCGATACATGTAGATACAAACACTGCTTTTATAAACGCGCAGTGATTAATAATGCATGAAAGAAGGTTTATATGAGCCGTAGCATTACGAACTTGATATTCAAATGAAATAACCTTTTCTACTACAACACGAAGAGAAAGTTATTTAACAAGGAAAGACGAAGATTTTCTATTAGTATCTTCTACATCAATATTGTTAAAAATGATTGAAAGTTATATCAAAATTTCTAAGAATGAAAATACGGTGTTTGCTGCTTTACGGCACATCAACATTTGTAGGTTATGTAGTACCGAGGCATTTTATGTAAATTGCATTGCCCACGGACACACCAGACACTACTGTAGCTGAACTTTACTGGTCCTATGGTACGATTTGAACTCCCATCCTTGCGATTGTAAGTTCAAATGTTAAACACTGATTCGGAGCTCCCAATAGTACTTCGATCACTAGATTCCACGATCATGATACCATCAAGATCTATACTCCACGACCATGCGACCATTGATTGTTATACCAAAGGACGTTTTACATCTTTAGGAATATATATGACTCTAAGCCCAATTTTGTCTTTAAAAATTGCACTATATTTATCACTAATGCAGCAACACAAGGAGTATCCAGACAACGAAACAGTTTCTTCTCAATTATTCTATTGCACACTTTGCCTGTCCCCGATTGAAAATATTGCATATGGAGTCACAATCAGTCCACGCAATTACATGTTAATAAGGATTACTTGACTCAGGGACACTTTCGCGATTCTAATCTGAACTCACTATACAATTAAACCATGCCGTCTTGGATTCTCATCAACACTGCAATTTAGTGACGTTTGCTCCTAGTAATTAGTTAATTTTCTTGGCTGATACCTCTTTCCCCAGCAACTTTCAAAAACAAAAAAGTAATCATGAAAATCTACGAAATTCTTATTACCTCCAATTTATTACAATATTTGCAAGAAAGCACAAGAAATAATTCCGTTCAATGATCACTTCTTTGGACGATATTTATCTTGAGCAAATAAAGAAGAATTTCGGAAGCTTTTGAAGATGTATTATGGCCAAAGCCTTTGAGATCCGAGGGACGAGTGAAAGCCACATACTGAGTATGGACAAATCTGATTATTTTAAAGTAGTACTTAATGATAGTAAACTGTGCGTTTTGTAGTTACTTCAAAGAAGACTTATTGAAAACAGGTAGACATTTTACATTTAACTAAGACATTTTGAGAGACATAAATTTTGATCAATGTATTTTATTTCTAAACTAAAAAAGTAGTGATTAGGTGAAACAGAAAGAAAATATATGCGTTAGCATGAAGAGCTATTTTAGGTAGGTACGACTGCATATATAAATAAAACTACTGTGAGAACATTTTAGTATAAAACTGCGATAACGATTATTATGGAGTGACTGGCATTGAGCATGATATATGCTGCTCGATAAAGGAGAGAACAATCTAGGTCATTCCTTTATGGGCTGAAATTATTTTTTCAAATTCTACCAGTGGGGCCCCGAGTGTTGGAGTAGTCTAAAGTGCTTTCCGTTTTGGGTCTCTGCCATCTCACCTCTGGCTGCGTGGGTTCGAGTCTAAGATTCGGCTAATGTAGTTATGTGAGAATGCTTGCCAGTATCTTCTCGTGGGTTATTGGTTCTTTACAGCGGTTTTCCTTGGGTTCTTCGTCCACCAATAATACTGGCCGCTATATATATCCTATCGTGTGCTGAAAAATGGCGTTAAACCCTACAACAACAACAACAACAAATTCTACCGGCGGGATATCTTCCATCGTTGTCCAATACATATATGTGGCATTGCTATGTTTATACCTAACCTAAGTAACAACGCACCAAGTAGATAACTATCCAGGTTGCAAGGTACCAAGTGGCTATTTTGTTTGGTAGCCAGCTACCAAATAGCTATTTAGCTGGCAAACATGTATCAAGTAACAATCTAGCTAGGTTGCAAGGTACCAATTATCCATCTAGTTTGGTAGCCAGCGATCAAGTAGCTATCTTACTAGGTATATGCTACATTTTTCTATCCATAGCTACGCTAGCTATCTAGGTACCAAGTAGCTATTTAGGTATGTATGATGTATGCAGTTAATTGTTTGATGACATATACTTAATAATAATGTATCAGTACACAATATCAAAATTTGCGTCATTTGTTTACTTTTTTCCCCGTAATTGAAATTTATTGAAGTCCTTTTAAAGGAGTGTTCATATCAGACAAAACGTCATAGACCCTAGTTAATTATAATAGGCCATTTTTACATCATATATCCATGTTAAATATAATATGGTGTTTTCAAATCTCCAAGCATAATATCCTTATCTCAGCCGGTATCG
The DNA here is from genome assembly GCA_030141615.1 of Unio pictorum. Lineage (NCBI taxonomy): Eukaryota > Metazoa > Mollusca > Bivalvia > Unionida > Unionidae > Unio > Unio pictorum. The sequence continues at coordinate 11,233,726 of JARLTB010000065.1, forward strand.
AGAACGTGACTAATGGAGGTAAAAATGCCAGTCCGTATCGCGAAGTACAAAACTGAAATTTATTATTCGATTCTTTTTGACTAATCACAATTAATTTGTCAGCTTTCTGGCAAATGGTTTTGCCTCTCTCTCTCTCTCTCTCTCTCTCTCTCTCTCTCTCTCTCTCTCTCCACCTGATATAACACTTAGTTTAACACACTTACAGAAATGGCATTGCATCGTGTTATTTATTTTATTCCTTATCTTGATAAAGTTAATACCATTTATAAGAATATAAACGATAATGTCTGTGATGAAAGATATAAAATGCATTTCCGCCTGTGCCATATTTCACTGTTATGAAAAGTGAAGAGAAATTATATGCTGATGGCATTTAGTATGTTTATAGTATTTAGCATGATGATGACATCTGCAAGTCATTACAAGCCACAATTGGAGGAAAATTTGCTCTACTCCTTGTGATTGATGTTGGTGTTAAAGTAATGACACACAATTTCAGGACAGCCATGACAACAGCTGCTAAGGACATCATTGGCGTCCATCGGCCGCAGAAAAATCCCTGTCTTACAGAAGAGATTCTGAACCATTGTGATGCCCAAAGAGACCTCAAAAACACCAGACACACAACAGGGCATTGGAGTACTGAGAAAACAAACAAGAATAACTTGAAGAAATCAAAAGATTGGATTGGAAAAAGTGCAAAGAATTTGAGAGCATTCTCATAAGGAATAACATCAATAAGGCAAACAAATTGTGAAAGACTTCACCAGACTGAAGCAACAAAGAGTCAGTACCATTCAAGAGGAAAATGGAAAATGCCTCACAGAAGCAAGTGAAATTGCAGAAAGATAGACTGAGTATTTTAAGGAACTCTACAACTATCCGTCCACAGGAGACCCATTGGTGCTTGAGGTTCCAAACTCCACAAATGATGATGACTTTCCCATTCTAAAAGAAGAGGTGGAGTCAGCAATAAGAGCACTGAAGAATGGGAAGGCGGCTGGTGTACACAACATCAAAGGTGAACTTATCAAGAATGGTGGGGGATAGAGCTACTAACAAAAATTTGCAACAAGATCTGGCAGACATGCGAATGGCCAACACAGTCGACCCAGTCACTAATTATAACACTCTCCAAAGAAAGGCAATCTCCTGGTGTGCCAAAATGACCGAACTATCAGTTTGATCAGCCATGCTAGTAAGGTAATGCTGAAAGTTATCTTAAACAGACTGAATCCACAAGCGGAAGAAATACTCGCTGAAGAACAGGCATGGTTCCGGAATGGAATAAGCACAACATAAATATTCAATCTTAGGGTTCTGTGTGAAAAGCTTTTGACAGAGTAAGGCATAAGGTATTAAGGGCCTAAATGAAGCAGTAAAACATGGGTCAAAAGTTGACCAACACCATTAAGCAGCTGTACGCCAAGGCTACCAGAGCAGTAATTCTCTGGGGGACTGGTTCAAGACCACAGTTAGAGTTCGTTAAGGGTGTCTGATGTCACCCACACTTTTCAACATCTCCTTAGAGCGCATCATGTGCGAAGCCCTGGAAAACCGGGGTGGGACAATCAACATTGGAGGGCGTAACATCACAAACCTACGCTTTGCAGACGACATAGATGGGCTGGCAGGAAGTGAAAATGAACTTGCCTCCTTAGTGAAGAACCTGTATGAAACATCCTCCAGAATTAACAAGATAAGCGCTGAGAAGACAAAGCTGATGACAAATAGTGGCAAACAAATCTCAACCAAGATTAAAGACAGAATACAAAATTGGCAACAGTGAGCCAAATCAAATATATTGGTTCCATAGTCACCGAAGAGGGTTCAAAGACAGAAAATTTGACACGAGCATCACAAATAACGGCAGCTATGTCAAGGCTAAGACCCATCCGGAGAGAGAAGAATATCTGTCTGAAAACAAGAATCAGACTATTGAGAGCACTAGTCATTTCAATCTTTCTGTATTCATGTGAGGTCAGAATCCTGACAGAGGAGTTAAAACGAAAAATCCAGGCACTTGAAATGAGATGCTACAGAACGATCCTTGGCGTCTCTTACATGGACCACATCACAAATGAGGAAGTGCGTAACTACATTAGGCGCAAAGTGGGCATTATGAAGACCTCCTCACCACTGTCAACAAGTGAAAGCAGAAAAGGTATGGCCATGTCACTAGAGCCAACAGTATATCCACAACAGTATCGCATGGTAGTGACCAAGGTGGCAGAATTAAAGGTAGACAGAGACAAATGTGTACTGACAACATCACAGAATTGACAAGTAAAAGTTTTGAGGAGACACAGGCATGAACACCTAATAAGGGCAAGTGGAGAGAACTGGTCAGATGTTCAGCAGCATAGTGCCTCAACGACCACACTAGGTCAACAGACTGATGATGATGATGATGATGATGATGATGATGATGATGATGATGATGAGGTCCCGATTGACCGAGTGGTCTAAAGCGCTGTCCGTTACGGATCACTGCCATCTCACCTCTGTCTGCGTGGGTTTCAGTCTAGGATTCGGACAATGTGGATATGTGAGAAAGCTTGCCAGTAGCTTCTCGTGGGACGGTTGTTCTTTCCGGGTTTTTCCTTGTTCTTCCTCCACCATTAATACTGGCCGACATGTATAGCCAAGATTGTGCTGAAAAATGGCATTAAACCCTAAAAACAAAACACATGATGCTGATGTCGATTTTATACAGCATCATGATGGTATTTAGTATGATGATGGTATGTATTATTATGATAGTATTTAGTATTACCATAGTATTTTGCATGAACGGGGTATTTAATATTACAATAGTATTTAGTATTACGATAGTAAGTATAAAGTATTGTCATGGTATTTAGTATTAAAGGTATTTAGTATTACGATAGAAAGTATATAGTACTGTGATGGCATTTAATATTACAATATTATTTAGTATTATGATGGTATTTAGTATTACATGCAATAGAATTTAGTAATATGATGGCATTTATTAGTAAGACAGTATATACCATTATGATGGTATTTAGTATTACGATACTATTTAGCATTAACGTCGTATTTAGTATTACAATAGTACAGTATATAGTATAATAAAGGTAATTAGCATGCTGATAGTAATTAATATAATGAAGAGATTTACTATGGTGATGGTACTTAATATCATGATATTTTGTATGATGATGCTATTTCGTATTACGATAGTACTTAGCATGATGATGTTATTTTGTATTACCATATAATTTAGTATGAAAATGATATTTAGTATAATGCTGGTATTAATATGATTCATTTTTAGAATAATGATGCTAATGGTATTTAATATGATGGAGGTATTTAGTATCGTAATGGTATTTAGTATGATGAAGGTCTTTAGTATTATGGTGCTAATTATTATTTTGCTAGTATTTAATAGCGATGGTACTTTATAGTGTTATGACGCTATATGAATATTGACGGCATTAATATTTGAGAAACCTTGCCAATAGTTTCTTGCGGGTTGGTTGTTCTTTCTGGGCTTTTCTCGGGTTTTTCTTCCACCAGTAATACTTGGCGGCCATATATAGTATATCATGTGCTGAAAAACGGCGTATAACAATACAGCAACGACAACAACAACGGCATTAGATTTTTGACACTATTTAGTTTTTAAAACTTCTTTGATATATTAACTATTGAGTATTAATATATCTTTAAAGTGACACTGTTTATTATTAATATACTGTTACTAGAACCTTTTTTGAGAATTATGATTTTGCCGAGTATACAGACAATATTTAAAATTATCATATAATTTAGTATAATAAATTAATAAATACTGGTAACAGTTAGCAATGCTGATATTTGTTCCCTTCATAAAGTTGAGTACCGTAACACATATTTTTTTGGAGGTTTTTAAAAATTTGGTACTGATAAATGCGTTTCACAAAGATATAAAAATACATTGATATAGACTGTATTTCATTATCCAATTACTTAATTGTACCATGCTTTTGCATATATCAATATTTATTTTTCTTTTGAAGGGCGAAAGTGTCACGTGTTTCCGGTGTGGTTTTCCAATTACTGAACGCTATCTTCTGCACACTGACGACCAGTTTTGGCATTTATAATGTGCGCGATGTTTTGTCTGTCAGACATCTCTTGAGACACAGCAGTCGTGCTTTTGCAAAGGAGACAATATTTACTGTGATCGCATTATCAAGGGAATATATTTGCAAAACAAAACATTTTAATTGCTGTTATATGTGTACTTATTTTCCTTAAGGATAATTATCTTTCTCTGTATTCATTTTAAAGGTCAGTAAGGCCTCAAGTTATAATTTCTACATACAGTAGAAAATGTTTTTGAAATCGAGAAGATTTTTTATTAGCAATACGTGACAAAGAAGCATGTACAAACGCAAATCATCCAGATACCATTATTTAAGACATTTCTCGATTTTATTAAGTAACATATTATTCCTCTTTTTCAGAAAATTCGGTACGAAGTGCCATAGATGCCACAGAATCATAGAAAGCACAGACAGGGTCCATCGTGTACATCAGCAACTATATCATCTAATTGTTTCTTGTGCTCCCTGTGTAACCAGCAACTTGGCCAGGGAGATGAATATGTTATAAGGGAGAAGGACGTCATATGCACACAACACACCAGAGAGATGTTCCAAGGACGACCCCTCAAAGATTAATCTTGTTAAATTTTATTTTGAATATTTTATTCTATTCTATGTATGCTACGGGGAAATTTACAACTTGGTGGGTGCTGCCGATTGCTGTGTGCGCATTGAGTGTATTTTTATTGTTTAAGCAAACTATGGGAAAGCTACAGGTGCAGTGCATTATTCCGCTTTTAGAAGATTTAAAATAACATAGCTTAACATGTTATCTTAATTTGATTTACTATTTATTCAAACTTTCTTTCGTCTTGAATAATACGTCGAATAAGGAGTGCCAATACTTTGAAATTCTTTTAAATTGCAATGTAAATTAAAACAAACCGTTCCTTTTTAAATGTTCGTAAAAAACGTGCTTTTTTAGAAAGGTGAACATAAATAAATAAATAAATAAATAAATAAATAAATAAATAAATAAATAAATAAATAAATAAGACAAATGTGGGGTTGATGTAAACTCATTTTTATTATTGCAGGGACAAACTTAGCGACCTAATCATGTTTTGTATCTTATATGTTTTCAGCATGTTTTTATGTTTTCCAATTTCATTGTTTTTGTCATTTGTTGTTCTGTAGTGTAGTCATATCATTATTGATGGTGTAAAGCGATTAGAGCTTCGAAAGATTAGGCGCTATACAAAGTCGTCATTATTATTATTATTATTATTATTATTATTATTATTATTATTATTATAGTGATGAATAATGCGGAAATGACGGTTTACGTAAAGCATTACGAACTAGATATTCAAATGAAACAAACTTTTCTAAAACAACACGAAACGAATCAGGAAAAGACGAAGATGTTAAATTCGTATCTTATACATCAATATTTCAAACAACTGATTGAAACTAAAGAAATATATACGACTGTACTAATTGCAAAATTCCAGAACTTTTTGAAGATATTTTAACACAGGTCTAGCAGTTTATAGTTTCTCAAGCTATCTGACATTTTTATAGTATCTAGAAGCGATACTACTAAAATATTTTTATTAGGTGCGTCAACCGCTCAAAGTATCAGAAACAATCATTTTTTAAAAAAACTATGCAGTTACTTTAACGCATTCTACAAAGTTAAAATACAAAAGTCTTTCGAGAAAGGAAAGTGAATCGTGATTTTGAGCCCCGTTTTGCCCTTAACCTTGCACTATATTTATCATCATAGCAGCAACAGAAGGCGTATCCAGACAACGAAGCAGTATCTTCTCTATTATTCCGAAGCACAGTTGACTTGTCCCCGATCGCAAATATTGCATATGGACTCGCAATCAATCTACGCAATTAATGTAATTAAGTACTACTTGGCTCAGGGACACTTTCGCAATTCTAGTCTGAACTCACTATAAAACTAAACCATGTCGTCTTGGATTCTCATTAACACTGCAAGTTTTGACGTTTACCTCTAGTAATTAATTAATTTTTTGGGCTGAGTACTCTTTCCCCATCACCGTCTTCCGAAAACAAAAAGTAAACAAGCATATCTACGAAATGTCAAAACTGTGAGCTATTTGAAAATGGCGTTTATACCCAATTTATTACAATATGTACAACAAAACATAATAAATAATTCCGTTTTGTTTTTCACTTCATATGACGACATGTCTCTTAAGCAAATAAAGCACAATTCCTGAAGCTTTTGAAGATATATTATCGCCAAGTTTGTAAGACCCGAAGGAGGAGTGAAAGACAAATACTGAGTATGGACAAATCTTATTGTTTAAAAGCAGTACTTAATACTATTAAACGTCGTGTTTTGTAAGTAATTCACAGTAGACATATTGAAAACAGGCAGAATCTTTAGATTTAACTAAGACATTTTGAGACACATGCATTTTGATCAATGTAGATTCAATTTTAGCCACATAAATGTAGTACTTTGGTAAAACAGAAAGAAAATATATGCGTTAGGATGAAGCATTCTTTTTGGGACATACGACTGCATATATAAATAAAACTACTGTCAATTTGTTTGTTTGATTAGGATTATTAACGTAGCTTTAAATTTTTTTCAGTCATGAAACAATCATGAATGCTCTCGGTAGAAAATAATCGGTAAATTACTCAAGGTGGATCATATGATTGTAAACGCCATTGCAAAGATTAGTTATAGATGACGCTGAATGAGATTTTATAGTGGAGGATACCATTCGCAAGACTACGTTAATAGCTAAAGAAAGCTTTATTGTCGAATGGAACTTAATATCTTACAATTGTAAATAATATTGAGGGCGAATCTCTGCAGTTTACCAATTTAAAGTCGTCGATGCGGGCGTTTGTTTCTATAAATATGCTATCGATGATAAATAGTATGGCGATAGTCGAGCAATGATCCTAAGCAATTTGCCGTAGGTGGAAAGTATAGAAGACTTGGACATAAACGAGAAAATATGATGCTCACCTGTCTTGAATGTAATCGACATGGGGATGCTAAATGAGTGATAGCAGTGGTAACTGATTATCTTCAGGAATTACGTGTAATTGTTCACGTGTAGATCTACGCTGAGGAACAGTTGCATCTAATCTGTAGATTGCAGGTCTACCCGGGGATGTAACCACGCTGAAAATTATTTGTGTTGTAACACTCCAGCTCGTTTTTACCCTCTTCAAGTTCATCGGGTTCATACAAATATTTTACAGTAACACTACCTAATACTGGTTGCTTTGAAAAATCATGTCGTTGTACAAGTATATATTTTTTGTGATTGCATTGAAAGATTTCATATAAGTTTCTCAATCCAGTTCATTATTTAATGCAGCTATCACAATTGTTAGTCTTGCAAACGAATCACAAGATCTTATATTTGTCTGAATTCAGTTACTTTGCGTACTGATATCCAAAAACCTGCTCAGTGTATTGTAATGTGTCCTCGTCGTATATTAACATTATTTGTTTTCATTGGCGATGATACTGCACATTGAAATTCTTTGCCAGGATCAACTTGTAGCAGCTGTGGCAATTGTAGACCATCATGTTGATAAATGAGTCCAAACGCAGATGCTACTTTTTGGTGTAGCTGTTTTAGTTAATTACGGGTCTGCCTCTCTATACCTGCTTGCAAAGTCGACAGTTCACGCTTATTTTTATGTTAATCGACGTCTACCAATTTTAATAGTATCGTGTGGTAAACATAATATATCCGTCTGATGAACTTCATATGTAACATTGACTTCAAAATGCACGTATACGATACGTTTAGGTGGCGGTATGTACATTGCCATAATGCCTCTCGTGATAACCAATCTGCAGCAGAAGCACGTATAACATTTGCCGCATCAGCAAGTTTATTAATCGCTGATCTGCCTTTCCAAAATCTTGCAACTTTAACAGTTATAAAACAAGTATCATAAGATCTTTAACAATTATTTACACAATACCAATCCAATTGAAAGAGTATTATTTGGAGAGTGAAGTCAACAGTATATGGAATGAACGTGTTATGTCCCTTTTTAATAAAATAATTAGTATACTGTGCAGTAAAGACGAAACTGTCGCTGCTAGAGACCTGTTTTTACGATATGTTAAAAGATATCTCTCAAACTGCGTTATGTTAAGAGTTCTAACTGCTGAATACTTCTTCTATAATAATACGCAATGTAGATTAATCAAATTCAGGATAATGCAAAATCATGAAATACAACAGAAAAGAGTATAAAAAAATTTGAAACGTATACCAGTGTAATTAATTATCAATGTAGTTCTTATGTAATTTATATATCATTTCTTGGATGAAAAAGGTTTATGATTATCATATGATCTATTTGATTTTTCACCCCAGTGTACACATTTTTATGTATCATTTTTAGTGCATTCAGACTATATTTAAAAACGATTAAACATTAGAAAAACAATATACATCCTTTTCTCTCGGAGAGGTTTTAAGCACTACTCAGGAATCAAAAGGTATGCAGAGAAATATATAATAGTTTGATGAAATCATACTTGCAGTGTCGTATGGCTTAAGTATGTCTTAAGTAATTTATGGCTTAAGTAATGTACCAAGTTAAATGTATTATATGTATATATTTTTTGCGGGAAGTTATAAGCTACTCGGACGTCATTCGAAATTGGCATTCTGGGAATGACAAAAGAGCTTCAACAAGATGCTTTTAGGGACCGGATGAGCTATAGGAGACAGAGAAGGGAAATATTATATTCCAGCTGGTCCAGAACTCTGGGAGACAAGAAAAGAAAAAAAATGTCAAGGGAAAAGAATAATACAGATGAGTAGGAACACAGGACAGGTGGAAAATCTTTTACACTAAGTCCGATGATGAAATAGGCCGTCATATGGCCGATTGAAAGGCGAATGATAGGGTTTTGAATATTGAATTTCATTTGAGAGATAACTAACTGTTATTGAATGGTATTAAATTGTTGTTTATTTGAATTTCACTTTTTGTGTATTCAGTAATTTAACTGTCGGCATCGCTGACTGGAGGCTAGGAACTTTGCATTTCTCTATCTCTACCTCAATTTCTAATAAAACCAAGCCAGGGTGGGTCTTCTGTAATAATTAAATATAATACTGGGAGCATCCAACCCCAACCGAGTCCACGGGACCTTTACAGTATCAACGTATTTCATATAACAGTTTCTGCATACTAAATATAGTTGATGCTTATAAAGGAAGTCACTATGACAAGACCTAGGTTAATCAAGTCAGTATTCATATATGTTCCCTAATTTGTATAAATTCAGAAGTAATTGGTAATCAGTTATTTGTAGCACATTTATTAATGTTATAGTAGTTGTAATTAAGTTCGAAGCAATCCTTTTTTGTTTCTAAAATATGTTTTTGTTTGTTATTATGGTACTATTTCAGCTGCCCAGTTTTTTTTATAACTGATTCCCAATTCTGATCAAATCTTGCATTTAATGTTCTTAGAAAAATTGCCGACTGGCTTTTGTTATTAATACAATTTTATTCAACATTGTAGACATTCCATCAAGCCACTGGCTGTGGGAAGGAGAGAAAATTGCTGTGTGAGGTACAATTTAACCATATGCGCTATATTTTCAACCTTACTTAAGCCGGGCTTATTTGTTCCAAGTTTAGTGAATGAGACACTGCAATAAAAACAAAATATTACTGCCAATTTAGTTGTTTTTTTTTTGTTGTTGTTCTTCTTCTTTTCCTTCTTCTATTTTTACTTCTTCTTCTTTTTTTTCTTCTTCTTCTTCGTCTTCTTCTTCTTCTTCTTCTTCTTCTTCTTCTTCTTCTTCTTCTTCTTCTTCTTCTTCTTCTTCTTCTTCTTCTTCTAGTCAAATCATCTTTGAAATTTGAATGAGGTCATATAAACAATTGTAAACTATCCTATCCTATATTATGTCTTGATATATGTTACTTACATGTTATAAAAAGATTCTTGAACTACATTTTCTTGGTTCTCTCAATTACACACTGTGCTTGCTCCGCCCAGCTGAGCTGTGAGAGAGAGAGAGAGAGAGAGAGAGAGAGAGAGAGAGAGAGAGAGAGAGAGAGAGAGAGAGAGAGAGAGAGAGAGAGAGAGAGAGAGATATTTAACTGCAGTTTTTTTGTCACATGATGCTTAAAATATATCTCTTTGACACAGTGCCATAGTAAATGTAAATGTTGCCCAGGGTGATGACGAGGACCCAAAAGGGATGTGGTGCCCAAAGACCTCTGGCACTAAGAGCAGCCAACACACCTGCCTCCCTCTCCTGTTAGTATGCTACTGTTTTGACATAATATTATGAGATAATGTTTAAAACTATTTTCTATATAATGTTGTTCATTAGAGCCATATAATAGGCCTGTATTGTAATCGCTGGGGCTGTATACTGAGGGATGCTATGATGACAAGGTTCACGACTTGTGTTATACGTGAGGCTTATATGGAAGGATGTTCTAATAATGTTGTTTACAGATGGTGTCCTTCACCAGAAAATTTAAGTATTTCATGGTGTTGAATTACTTCCTAATTAGTTTTAGTAGGCCAAGAAGTACAAATGCTTCATCATGTTATCTGTAGTTATTGAAGCCAAAACTGTATCTCTCACTTTTAAACTGTAGACGGTAAATATTTACTGATCTTTATGTATTTGATAGAAAACGTTCATAAGAATTAGAGTCATGGAGAAGGAAAGACTTGCAGAATACGTCCTCACATGTGGCAAAGAGACGGAGACTGACTTCTGTCATGAATATTCCAAATTAAAACATGGTATGTAGGTATATAGTAATTCATGAATATAAGGAAATGATGGCAGATGGCTAGATATTGTCTGTATAATGGTTTAATGATGTTAGTATGGTGTCATTAAAATGGTGTTTCTCTAATAATTCGCTCATGCTGCTTAAACATAATTTAGGAAACTTTTAAAAGTAAGCGTCGTGTTAAAAAACAATGCTCATCCATGGATACGAATGTAGTAGTAACTATTACATATTATTAAGTAAACAGGCTTATTTACTGTTCATTGTATAAAATTGGGAAAATAGAATTGAAAGCAGCTATCACGCAAACATACATACATACATGCATGCATGCACGCACGCACGCACACACACACACACACACACACACACACACACACACACACACACACACACACACACATACATACATACATACATACATACATACATACATACATACATACATACATTTGCGTTATACCCAAGAATCTTAAAATAGGGTAAATCAGTTTCTTTGATATTGTAACCAGTTAGGAATTTTTGTTTATCTCCGTTCTTATCATTAATTATTACTTGAATTATTCGTTTGTTGATATATTCCATGTCGGATACAAGCTGATTTAATATCCTAACACATTTTATGATCTCATCGCGTGGCCTTGTTATATCAGAGAGATGTTCCTGGAAACTTTGTCGTAGTTGTTCTAGTTGTGTTCTATGTAATTGATTAATTTCTTTAAAATAATCTATGATGTTAGTTAGCGTAAACGTAATAGTAATAAATGAATCAATTTTTTTCTCAAAAACAAAATCCCATTGCATGTTATTGTTATCGATAAATATGAATCTATCAGTTAATCTTGTATTTTTTTATATCAGATAAATCATTTCGATATGATGGTTTGATTTCATGATATGATTGTACATCCGTGACATAATCAGATTTTTTAGGTTCGGTGGTAAATTAACGGTTTCTTGTCGAGGTGGGTCTTCAGTCCATCCTAATATAGTTCTTATAGAACTCTGATAGATATCTACGGCATACCCAGGCGAGTTTATTTCAATCGCAGATGATAACGTCGGCTCGTGAACTGTTATAGCGATTTTCGATTCTTTTCCAGTAATGGATTTTATTCTGCGTTGTAATTCGTTGTTGATTTGTTCGATTTGGTAGGACCCAGATGGTAACGAAAGAACGTTCCAGTCTGGAGTACAATCGGGTTGATTCTTAATCGCAAATACCAAGGAATTATTCGGTTGTTGACCACCAAATGGTGCTGATCTAATGTTAGGCCAACTATGGTATACTCGTAACTTGGCTAACGCTATCTCCTTCACGGGAATCGGAGTAGGGAAATTCACACTGAATTCAGGATTCGTTGAGGTTATTGATATCATACTTGTTTTCACCGGGGTGGTATTTTCCGCTATTTGTTGAAGTAGTTCTTGCGGTGTCGCCATTGTTATTATATTCATGTTGTTTTTCTAATTTTGACATCGCGGAATCATAAACACGTACCATCATTGAGAACTCACTATCTGATATTAATGTGTCATCGAGTGATGACGATATCATTGAGGATAATTGGGAGTATGCAGTGGACACAACATGGAACTTGATTACGTAATCTTATAGTTTACGCTGGCTGCATGATGATATTTTTTTATAATCGAAATAACTACCGCCGCGGATATACAAATTGGAACAACTATCGGGGCAACCATTGTCACCGAGGGGAGTATTATACCGGCTCCGGTGACTACACCACTCACTGAGTACACGGTAACACCAACTGCGGCGATTCTTCGTCGGTATTTTTTTATTTTTACCTGATACTCCTCAGTGAGGGTTTTGATAACGTTTCTAACATTTCTGCAGAATCCGAAAATATGATGCAGTGGAATCGCGCATGAAAATCGTCGACGCTGTCCCTCTAACGTTGCTAACACGCAAACCCTATGTTGTAATTAGTAATATTATTTATGACATCAAAATCAGCAGCTGGTCTTACATATCCGGGTGGTGCTGGAGCAGCTGCAGCAGCATTTGCTGACTTTACCCTAGAATACTGGACGTGTTCAGCGTTATCAGCAGTATCCTTAGAAAACATCATAGATGGACCTGCTGATCTTGTATAATCATCAGAATATGTTGCTTACCCTATTATTGTTGTAGCAACATCAACATCATGCTCTGTAGATTCAATTTCTCTTCCATCAATGATATATCTAGCACTGTCGAATAACGCCATGATACCATTCTTAACAAAACCAACTCGGATAGTTGGGTTATTGTCATATGGTGGATCATTAGCAGCGGGATTATTTGTTACGAGTTCTCCTTCTACTTCGATAAATGCTTCACATGGTAGAAAATATTTGCTGGTATCATGAACTTGAAGTTCGATTCTTGATGGAAGATTCGGTTGTACTGCATTATAGGAAAAGAATTGATAAACGAGTACAGAATCATCTTTGCGTACTGGGGCTTCCATATCAAAGGCTGGATCAATTGACCGTTTGAACATTTTATTATATATTCCTCGATCTAAATCGTGGTCTTTGTTGTGGTTTCAAGCCGCTTCCTGCTATCATGTTTGCAATAATATTTCTCTGTGCCTCATATGCGTCATTGGCCAACGACGAAGTCGCCAACGATGCTAATTTCTGATTTGCTGCTTTATTATTTTGCTAACACTTGCAGGCATTACTTCCGTAGATGGTAACTGCGATACCATTGCTCGTTTCTTTTTTCGTCGAACTAACGACATTAATTTTTCCTTCGCGGCGGCAAATGCTTTCCCGGCAACATCTCCAACAGCACTAATACCCTTATCATCGATAATTGTTTTGCTAATGGTGCTATTTTTGGAGCCATTATTGAAAATACCCTGCAATGGTATTGCCGAGACCATCACCATAGTACGCTCTATAAACAGGCAATCGTGAGTTTACTACATAGACCATAGTTGGTTTATTGTGGTAGTAGTGTATGATCATCTTATTTAAATGATATTTATCTAATGTGGTGATTAGTCACCAATGACGAAGTCATCAAATTAGTCACTGTGATAACCGTCCGCTAACTCGTCAACAAACTCTAGATATACACCAATATCCATGATGCCGCCTTGAAATAACCGCCTGCAGATATCAGTTGCCTCATTAATTATATCCGGTGAGTTATTTCCAGCTCGTTTCCCTCCGATGAGTACTTCTAATCGTGCTATATCGCTGAGAATATTACCAGGGCAACGAATTAGACCACTACCTAAAATCCCCCTTGGGGTTACACTTGAATATCCCTTTCCGTGCTGCTTTGGAGTTGTACCAGTTGCACCCTGACTATCATCATCATCAGATAATTGTTCACCACGCTTTAATTTTTCAATATTTTGCATTGCATCTCTCTCATATGCATTAAAATTATTATCCGCTCTCGAAACTTTAGTTCCGTCGTGTTTTGTCAAATATAATTTTTCGTATCATTTTTTTTATAACTTTTTATAGTATCTTCAAACCCGTCATTTATATATTGATCTATCTCCTTTTTAAAATTTTTAGCAGCAAATATAGATAATTTGTGATCCGTGTTATTTTTAAATTTATTTATCGCTTCTTTTGTAAATATGTTTTTGGGATGATTTCGTTCGAGTTGTTTTTGTTGTTCTTGTGGTTCTTTAAGTCGTTCTCGTTCTTCTTCAATAGCATCTAGTGGTTCAAGTGGTTCAGGTGGTGGGAAGCTAATATCAATACCACCTAACCGTTCAATTTCTTCTTGTTCAAGTCGTTCTTGTTGTTTTTGTTGTTTTGCAGCAGCTATTATATCACCAGGAATTGTTTTTAAAGATTCTTTTGTTTGTTTGGATCTTTTTGCTATGTTTTCAAGCACACCAAGAAGAGGTGTTTCTTTCCTTTCCTCTTCCTTGGGGACATCTCCCCATATAGCTCTTTCAGTGGCCGATACGTCCCCTTTAGTTGCTGTGGTTATTGGTTTAAATAATTCCTCCGTTCCTGTTGTAAACCAGTCTGAAGACTCTGTCTCGCTTTCAATTTCTCTCGAACTGAATCACGGATTGGGATAAATTTCTTAATTTCGTCTAATCGTTCGCGTGCTAATCTAGTCGTTAGCGATTCATTTACCATTATAATTAATACTCGATCTAAATGCAGTGACTTTGTCACCAGTGAAAAATTCACAGATAGCTACGCGTTTAATTTTTTTCATTTGAAAATTGAGGATTTTTTGGGGTAAAAAACCCAGGAATTCGTTTAGAGAAAATCGATTTTCATGAAATCTTGTCGACGGATTAGCCCAAAACAGTACAAAATCAATGAAAAAAGCATCGAAGATTCGACGATCATGATGAAAAACACCACAAAATTTGCCTCACAAAGATCTCATCAAAATCGATTTTCTCTAAATGAATTCCTGGGGTTTTCATCCTCAAAAATCCGATGTGTGTTTCCTGTGTTGAGGCTACAAAGGGAGAATTTTCGCTTTGTTGCATAATCATTTTTATATTTTTGATCTTTGAATTAACTGCGCGTTTGATTTCATATTCATTTCCTAATTATTTCTTGATTTTTCCACAACAGTAAATAACGGGACAAACTTTTTTACGTCATTTCATATACGAACGAATCTTAAATCGCGTGCTGGATTCGTTTAATGAAAGCATATGACTTTGGCAATGTATACCTATTTCTTCGGATATTATCTTCAATATCTTGAAAATCAGAAAGGATCCTATCACAATTTAATTTATCTGACAATTGATTTCCTTGATTTTTCAAATTTGAAATCTCGGTTATGATCTCATTGATATTTTCAGAATTTATATATATAAATATATATATTTCTAATATGTGATATTGATGTATTTTTAAAAAAAATCGGGGGGTCAATTTTGACCCTATTTTTGGTATGAACTCTGTTCGTGTTAATGTGTATTCACATCTTACCACGCCTAGAGACACATATGAAGGTTATATATGATTATATGATGATGAACTCCATTCGTGTTAAAGTGTTTATTCATCTTATCACGCTTAGAGTTATATATGAAAACCCCATTTGGAACCCCTCAGGTGTTATTCACATCGGAGGAGCCCAGAGGTTACATATATAAGACAACACATCCCCGTAGGAACCTCTCAGGTGTTATTCACATCTGACCGGGTCCATAGGTAAGACAATACAACATATAACAAAGGATTATAGGAGGACAAATGGTATGATACAATGACGGGGCGGTCCTACACTCAAGGCATGTTAAACCAATTATAAACCCCACAAGATCAACCCGGTTTGATTGTAAAAGACATTTCACACCACGTGTGACGGTGTGTGATATATGATTGGTTTCATGACTTGAGCTTAACGCTAAATACCCAATAATATAACAGACGGTATGGTATATAAGCCGGTTAATAAATGAAAGCCAATAAAGTGTTGTGTAATCTATATATATTTCGTGTACTTAATAATGATTATTGACAGCATTTAAGCAGGAACGAATACTTTTAAAAAAAAGAATACAATTCTTTGTAAATACTGCGTATTTTATTCGTTTACTTACAAAAAAGATAATTGATTATCTCCATTGAGATTCATGACAGTTAAAACCAACCAATGGAGTAATTGGAAAAACCCATTGAAATCAGGTGACACAGCGTTTAAAAAAAATCATTGAGATCCGTAACTCTTTCATAAGCCGACACATACCCGCACGATTTATCTCCCTTTGGTGTTACAAAATAGAATTCAGACATATGCAAATTTAATTTTATTTTTAAAACGCTTCGAAAAAGCCGACCGACATATCCCTTCTGCAACCAAACCGTACTGAGGGTTCGCAGATATGGAAATATTTTCCGCTTCAGTCATTTATTGAAATACTATTTGCTCGTTATTTTCGGTATTAAATGATTTTACAGGTCTCTTCCCAATTGATTTATAAGTACCAGTTTTTCCAGATGCAGTATTCTCACTTTGTGTAACAGCTCGTAAATTATCTAAAGAATTGTTCTTAGGATTGGAATCAATATGATCAACAATAAAACCATCCTTGATCAATCCGTTGTATGCCTCATACACAAAACGATGATTAAGATATTTTTCCCTCCAGCGCTAAACATCAAATACCCCTGATTAGTCACAAAACTGACTGGTTTCTTCAGTCCACGGTTTCTGACAATGCCATCACGGGATGCCTCATAATTGCTGATTACGGGATGCGGTTGAAATTCTTGGTTCATTTATATACTATAATACTATTTGTCTAATTTATTATTTGGTTTAATTATTACTCGGAAATCTGTCAATGTAGTCTTGAGGTGTTCTTATGATCTTGTCGCTGATTTTGTCAGGGTCAGGGTTATTGACGGAATCTTTGATAGAGTTTTTAACTCTATTATCATAATAGAGTTTTAACTCTCTGTATCGCTTACCACCGCAATTGAGACATAATTGCGATTTTCATCTCACACCTATCCCACATCGTATGCAAGGTAGCGGCCCAAAACTGGAGTGAAATTCATTATCCGCTCAGAAAAGGGAGATTGGATTATTCGAGACAAACTTGAACCAATTTTGAAAGATAAGAGAACTATCACTGTGAGCCAAGATTCGAAACCAGGAATTATAACTGAGATTGACAAACCGTACTATGAGAGATCTTATCCCGTGACAGCAGTTGTTTATGGGATATATTCGTTAAATGATAAACCGATTATTGAGAAATTAAAACCAATGAAACTATCATCGTTGAATTGTGTAGCAGAACGAATAATAGAACACTTCACAAATGAGTTGCGTGGAAACAAATTGACTGGAAAAAGACGCAAAAAATAAATGAATGGGGACTAACAGTAAAGGAAAATGGAGCAATGATTCAAGATAGAGCCAAATTAGAAACATCATTAAGATTTCCAATAACCATAATGACGATAACAGAATAAGTATTGCACGAATCAAAATATAAATCAAATGGAGCTCCAATCAAAATTATTGATCATAACGAACACGCGTGGACACCTGCAGTAACAATATTTCCGCGGGATAGAACAATAAAATATCAACCCGCGGAGTTCTCCCCAGAATTCTCCGAAAATAAATTATTTGATTTTATTTACAAGTAAAAACTACCCGTGTCAGTGTGGTTACTTCACAGTTTTGAAAACGAAGAGGGTAAATTCGATCAATTTGTAAGACCCAACGCGAATTATACCGCACTGAAGCACTCCACAACGAGATGAAAAAACTAGCTAGTGGTTTTTCAACAAAACACGACGAACATATATTAACAAATTGTTTTACAATTCCGTCGGTTGCAGCTCATTTTGCGAGAAAGAAAAACATGTGGAAACCAACAAGAGCTGAATTTCTATCAGATATCAAATCAAGCTGCATCGAATACAAAAATGGCGCATTATGGAATATAAAAAAGTATTATATCAATTGATATGGTTGCGTGTTATCCTAGGAGTTTTCTCGGATATGGAGAATGTGCTGAGTATTTCAAAAGATTTGGGCATCCCACACATGAAATGACCCGTGTTGCGATTAATGGACCACTACCCGATTTTGATTTAACTGGATTGGCTAAAAGTATTATTTCAATTGATATGGTTGCTTGTTATCCTGGTAATTTTCTCGGATATGGAGAATGTGCTGAGTACTTCAAAAGATTTGGGCATCCCACACATGAAATGACTCGTGTTGCGATTAATGGACCACTACCCGATTTTGATTTAACTGGATTCGCTCGTGTGGTATCATTTGAACTGGCTAAAGGACTTCATCCGTGCTGTTATGTTTGGATTGGTAGACACATCTCTGAAAACACTTGATGCCAATAGTTTTATTACTTTATATGATTGATTCTAAAATGCTGATATCGCTGATTGTCAGTGAAGCAATTATATCATATCGAGCGCAGACTGATGTCTGGTTACCACAACCCGATAGTCTAGATAGTATAATCAGCGAAAACAAAAACAATTCCCCGATCTCGATGAAGAATATATCGTGAAATGGTCCAAACAGATATTTGAAGTCAGAAATAAACAAGCAAAAGATCTTGGTAGAATAATAATTGGTAAATTCACTCAGGGTGGAAAAAAATACAATAAACTATATTCTTCACGGTTGATTATAGATAGCGTTGAATACGATTTTATAATCGCGGTTGTAACATCTAAAGGTATATATGTAAATCGTAAAGACGCTTTTTTTTGTCCAATGCAACAAAATTCGGTACAATTGTTACTTATAATGACGGATACAATCTTCAGTATAAACATTTGAGGGTGTTTATGCTGGTTTATGCTTCTATTAATTTATTTTCAATGATAAATATATTTCTTGATACCGCGGAAAGAGTAGCCACTGATTCATTTTATATAAACGTGAAACATAGCGAAGCAGTGGCTAAAATTCACAAATTCGGACGAGAGTTGGGATCATGGAGAAATGAAAAGGAAATACTGCGTGATTATTCCAAATCAGCAGATTTTAAAAATTAGAAACAATTACTTGAAGAATAATCAGATATCAGAACTATCTAATGCACCGTCGATATCTGATCCAATATGTAAACATAAAACCAGTTATTTAAACGGCTGTGGTTGGTCAGGAAAGACGACTCGTGCGATTGAATTATTTCGAGGGAAATCAAACATGATTGTGCTAACACCGACTCACAGACTTGCAAGAGAGATGAAACAACGAGGAATTAATGCTTGCACTTACCATAGTTTTATTCGATGGAAAGGTGACGAATGGACTCCTGATCGAATGGGCGAGAAATTTATTCCTGAAGTCATTATTTGGGATGAGATATGCGTTAGATGTATTACAAAGGTTTCTTGATTGGTTATTGCTATCGAATACAAGAGTTATAATAATGCGGCGATTACGGTCAACCACCACCATTTGTCGGTTTGTCTAAACATGATTGGCTAAAGAATTTTGCAGACTATTATGAAAAAATTATTACCGATCATAGCGCACTTGATGAACAATTACGCGTGTTCAAGAAACTAATCAGATTACAACCGGATAGAATCCAATGTGAAATAGCGCGTTAAATAATTTCAGAAAAACCATTAAATGATTTCTGGGAAGCGTGGAGACCAAACGATTTGATAGTGGCAAGTACAAAGATAGTCAGAGACACACTTAAGATGAAGGTTTTTATAATGCATAAAGAAAAACGAAAAATTTGCAACAATTCCAGTGCCGTTGTGCTATAGACCTAAGGATACACGAAAACAAAATATCGAAGTTGATATTCCTGGGCAAAGTGAGAAGCAAAGTCTCGTATTAAATGATATTGTGTTAGTTGATTTCAATGTCGTCGAAGATGCATTGCGCGCCGATAAATCCCCATGGACGCTACGATACGCAGCGACAATACATTCCTCGCAGGGGTTGACTATATCCGATACAATTGTTTGGATCATAGATAATCACATCGAGTGGCCGAATTTAGTTTATATTGCGGTGTCCAGAGTACGAAGAATAAATCAACTTTGAAGAGTTGTTTTAAATTATAATGACACAACAATCAATGATATTGTCAGCGTTGGCATAATCAGATAAAAACTCTCTGGTTATAAACAACAGGATAAAAAATAATAGAGAATTTGTCATTGATGCCGAGTTTCATATTACACTGAAACAACAACAGAATAATCACTGCCCGAGTTGCAATTGTATAATGAGTTGGTGTTGGTCGGATAAAGACTCTCGACAATTTACCGTAGACAGAAAAAATATCGTTGGTCATACCAGAGATAATGTGATGCTGACTTGTCTTTAGTGCAACGGACGAAGAGGTGCTAGTTAAGACCACGCGGAGGTAATTGAGTATCATCGGGTATCACTTGTAGTTGTTCACGAGTAAACCCCCGCTGAAGAGCAGTTGAATCAAATCTATAGACTGGCGGTCTACCCGTGGATCGTGTTATGCTAGATATTTTATGCGTGGTAACACTCCAAATAGGATCAGTAGCTCTTTTTTTTTTACCACCTTCGAGCTCCCCTGGTTCATATAAATACCTAACAGTGACATTGCCGAGTATTGGTTGTTTTGAAAAATCATTTTGCGGTTTTACTGGTATATACTTCTTTTTAATCGCTTTGTTAGGTTTCATGTTGATTGTTCGAGCAATCTCATTTTTCAGCGCGGTAATTACGCCTGGTAATCTCTTGACCCATTCACGAGATCGTTTATCCTGAATAAATTCCTTCGCGTATTGATATCCTAATAACCGCTCAGCAAGTGTCCGATTAAATCGTTCAACAATTGCCTGATGCCGATGTAGTGCAATATGCCCTCGTCTGATTATGACATTATGATGCTTCATTGTTGATAAGACTGCACCCTGGAATTCCTTGCAAGGATCAACTTGTAATAGATTTGGCCAATGCAGAGGACCCCTTCGATAAATTCTTTCAAATGCAGAAGCAACTTTAGTTGATGATTTTGTCTTTAGCGGCTCTAATTCTTTGTATCGACTCGAAACATCAACTACAGTTAGCGCATACTTGTAAAAACCATCATGCGGCAGAAATAATATATCAGCCTGATGAACTTCATAAGGTGCTCTGACATCAAAATGCGAGTAGTTAATTTGTTTAGGCGGTGGTAGATAAATTTGCCATATCGCCTGATTGGATAACCAATCCGCTGATGTGGTATTTTTCACCTTTGCGGCGCTAGCGAGTTTACTGATTGCTGCTTTACCCCTCCAGTATCCTCTTGGAGAATAATAAATAGATTCCATGTTGTTATTAATTACCAGCACCCAACATCAATTTACTTTTCATCGCCGATTTTACTAACCATGAAGCCAATTTTTCTTTAAAGGATTTATCAGTGATAGAATTCAACGCATGAATCAATTTCACATCTGCGATATGTCTGTGCTGCAGATTGCTACTTTTATAAGCAACATCATGAGCATGACATTCCTTATCAATGGCGTTTATTGGATTTTCACTGGGTCGGGGTTTGTTTTGATCATCGAGTCGGATATCGAGTCTTGTCCTCGGTCCACTATATAACTATATCCTGGAAGGTGTTTTTCTCCTGGGTATTTTGCCCATGGTGTTCCCGGTAATTTTACTAACTTGGCTGCAATATCACCTGCTTGTTTTTTTAAAAAATCATCTGCAGATTTCATAGAAACAAATCTAATTTGTTTGTACCACATTGTACACACTTACAAGCAAGTGCTGATCTGTTATGTTTAGTTGTAATCGTCGTCAAGTCGTTTGTGCTAGTACGCTTCTTACATTTCACACAATAAAGATCCATAATTTATTTATATTACCATGAATGTAATTGATTATTCAGCTACTCCACGACGGGAACCTATTAAAGACAATGCGATGTTGTCGAATTCAATTAGAATGATTATAATCGGACCATCTGGAGGTGGCAAGACACATCTGCTACTTAATTTGATAACGAGATGGATGAAATGGGATAAGTTGTAATTAGCAGCCCCGAGTGTAGACGATCAGCGATGTTACGAGGTTTAAAGGATCTTAACGAGAAAGCAGAATCGGAAATCGGAAATATAAATGAGTTTATAACCGATATCGAGGAAGCACCGAACATTGATGATATTGATGGAGGTATTAACAACGTAGTCGTATATGATGATGTGATGTTGGACAATCAAAAGAATCACGCTAGGATATTTTCCAGAGGCAGGTATAAAAACACTGACGTGATATATGTCACTCAACGATACAAACAAATACCAAAAGTGATCAGAGATAATTGCAACAGTATTGCTGTATTCAATGGAGTTGACACACATACGCTACAAAATATTTAGCAAACTTGGTGCGGCGGTGATAAGGATTATAATCTCTTTAGAAATTTCTTTAGTCACGCTCAGTCAACCCCACATGGATTTGTAACGATAAATTTACACGACACTAAATCAAGATATCGTGTCGGACTTACTAGCAATTTCAACAAGGGTTGCTAACCAATTAGCAGCAGAGGGGCGCGACAACGACTTTGGCGTCTTTTTTAGGATGAAATTGATGGCAATTTTGAGGAAGCCTTGGTTTACCTAATGGACGCTTATAAAAGTTGTCGGATTCGCCCCCTCTGCTGCTCCCTTTACCTTGTATTAATGTGTCAATTACTCCCTCCAGCTTTGTTTTTGACATCTCCCTCACCCTTTGCAAGTGTATTATTGTAAAGTTATTCTATGATTGGTAATAAGGAATAAACGTTATTTATAATTTCCGTTAAGCTTTCTGATCCTGGAGATTTTCTTTTTATATCTTTGTTAGTTTTCAAGATTATATTTGAACTACTCAAATCAGGTTTTAAATGTGTTATCTATTGTTTTTAATTGTACCCATTCGCTTACGACTCTGTTACCTCTACAATGATATTTTGTGCAGTATAGAGGTCTTGATAATATTTCTGTGTTGGTTATAAATTGTCTTTTTCTGTATAGGTGCATTGTCTTAATTAAGTTCTGTTAGGGTATTTCTGTCTTGATTTTCCTCGCATCTATACATACTCTAAGTCCTGTTAGGCAAGTCTCCGGACTTCTAATTTCTTCCCTGAGCAGATCTATGTCCATTCGTCATTCTCCGTCTTTAGGTTTTTTTGTTGATTCTCTTATTAAACTTTCTTTTGTTTGTTCTTTGCTAATGCTACTGTTTAATGTTTTAATAACACATTTTTCGTCAGGACCTTTTCTCATCCTAAAATAGTTTTTGGTTTCGTTACGTGTCTATAATTGTATTATTGCCCCGGTCATAATGATATTAAAATATTCTGTTCCATAAAATCACTGCGTATTTTCTCTGTTACGTTTTGGTATTCCTTATTATATATTATCTATTTATCATTTTGCATAGTCGTCGTTCCAGTTTTTCATTACTTTCTGACTGTATGTTTACAGAGATTGCAGATTTATCAGATATTTATGTGTCCAGCCTTTGTCTTGTGCTCTTACATTTCTGTTTCCTATTTAAAAAAATCGAACGTGAATGCTACCTTCATTATAAAATAACTGTGCATTCGGTTCTACGTAAGGTCAAGTTTCTTTGTTTTGATTATAAATTTTAAATTTGTCTCCTGTAGTAGTATACGTGTCTAGAGAGTCTTATGATTCAATGATAGAAATAGCCAATTTAAAATCACTTTCTAATACAAAAGTGTCCACAGAGTAGTGTTGGATATAATCATTTTATATACTCATAAAATCAACTTTCTTGGTGTGATAATGTGATGACATGTATATGTCTACAATATGCCATCCTTATATTTTCACATGTATTGCTCTTCTTTTATATTTCTTTCCTGCGTTAAAAGTTTTCCATGTTGGTGTTTTCCCATAATTTTTATTACAATTGCAAGCCTTGAATAAATTTCATTTAGATTATTATTGAGTATTAATATAACATTTAATTTTTGATGTACATTTGCATTTCTTCCTCAATATTCTGTGTTCCTTGCAAGTGTATTACATTCGTTAGATTCCGTACATAGTTTATCAATTCGCATATCATAGATACTTAAGTTTACTTTTTGAAGGTTCTCCAAAACCTGAAGGTTCCTCCTCCATTATAAGCGGTTGGGTTGGTATGTTTTTAAATTGTTATTTAGTTTGTTATTGTTTATTTAGATTTTTGGACTGTCATGAAATGTATGTCATCTTGGTTATGGCTTTCATCAGCCAATGATTTCAATTGCAGTTTCGTAGTCTGTTTCATGTTCTGTCTTTATATTCATTTCGTCATTCGTCTATTCCTTATTATCTTCCTATTGTACACTTCTTTGTTCATCAGTTTCTGTTTTCCATTGCTTTGTCAGTATGTTCATCAGTTTGTTCCATGTCTTCTGCTTGCTCTCTCTTTCATGAGTGTATTCCTTGAATGCCTTACACTGTTGGAATGCTATCGTTCTTTTCGGGGTAATATGTCAGAGGGTCTTTCCCCAGAGATTGATTCCTCCTTTTCCACCATACATTCTTCGAAAGGGGTACTAAAACGTTTTGTACTGTGGTAGGTGGATGTAGCGAAACATCTTTCTGAAAACTCTAGGTTGCTGTCGCTCTATCTTTCTTGGGTTCTATTCCCCTAACTTTCCACTTCTTAGGTACTGTCCTCCTGATTTGAGTACGCATTATGTTCCTCTAAAATTCCATCAACAATGTAATGGTCCAACCCCTTTTCTATTTCACTCAATTCCGCACATTATCTGTTTAGAAGGATTGACTGAAAGTCGATTCTGCTCTTTTGTTAGAAATCTCCAACTCCTTTTCAGAGCTTTGACGGGAATATTCTTTCTGCATCATTTTGTTTATTATCTGGATTTGAGGATTGTTTGTTCGTCTCCTTACCTATAATATCATATGTCTCTTTCCCCTTGTTCTCATTTATTTCTACAGGTGCCATATGTATTGTCGCCCTATATGCATTGCTATTCCTTCCTCCATTGGGACATCTAGGCTGAGATACTATCTTGGTGCATGATGGTTTGTTGACACGTGCTACATTTTCCGTCCCACATACAACCCAATACCACGTATTTTGTAAAACAGATCAGTTAAAAATGTGAAGATTTATTTTGTGTCATCTTCGGTCACTGCTTCTACTCTTATTCCAGACTTTACGGTTGAAAAACCCCACAACGTTGAATGAATTTGACTCCAATATTTTGTTCCATATACTGTTCAACTCCTCCCTCGATAGCTAATTGGGGAGACCAGAAACGTTTATGTCAGTAGTTCTTGCCTCTAGTGCACGTTGGATAACAGGGGCATCTTGAATAACAACATTTTCCCATTAATATCAATCGACCCCATTGACAACTAGCGGGAAAAGTTTGTAGTAAAAAATGAATTTTCTTCATTTTGTATAGCTCCAATTTTGTCTTTTTCTCTGCCTCTTACCCATGGAGACGTGAGAAATTTGACATGTCTTATGCGATCTTCAGGGGTTACATGAGTGCAGTCAGCTGGCACCGAATAGGTCGTTGTCACCAGAACGTTCCCTTCCGTACGTTTACATTAGCCATTTTACTTTGCATAAGACTGAAAATATACTTCTTTGCAATACGAAACCTTATAACAATATCTATATACTATGCATGACGGGTGAACAAAGGAAAATGTGACCTCATTTAGTTAATTCATGAAAAAGACATAAGTGTACCGGTATACGACGAAATTTGGGACCTCCATGGATTACATGCTTTGAAGATGAATGAAGAACACATGTTCATTCTGGATTCACGTGTTAACAATATTTCAGCAGAGATCGGAAATATCAGAAACAAATTGAATGATGTGCTTGATGATATCGAGACTATTGTAAAGCATGAGGGAATTCGACTTTACAAGGAGTATTGTTGATCAGAAATCAATAACGAAATCACCAACGTCATTCCTTGGTAAATGAGACTATTGACCAGTATGTTTGTAGGTATGTATGTAGGTATGTATGTAGATAGTCAAGTGTGTAACGCTTGAATTATTTAGTTGCAGAGCTGTGGTTATACATTCATAACATTAATGAGAACTTAAGCTAGGACATATAAGCCCAGTGTTGTGAAGATATGGAATAATGTACTAAATTGGGTCTTAGGGACAAAATATTGATATTTTATTGAACTATGTTTTGACGCATGGTGTTTTATACACGATAATACTATTGGAAACGAACTTGTATTTTTGTAAAATGTTATTATTTAAATGAGGTACACATACTGTTTTATGATAAAGTTGGAATAATATAATTTATTGTCGAAATGGAAACGGACACAATTGAAGTCTATAAACAACGGTCATGATTAGCTTGACCGTATTTCAAGCCTTTGAGTTTAACTACCGAAACATCGATCTTAAATATGACAAACTCTTTAGCGACGGTTTTGTTTAATGGTTGAAACGAAAGCGTAAAAGACCTTAAATTGCTCTAACACACTGAAGGCTTTCGATGACATCTTGTTGACAAGCCACTGGAACAATATCTCATCTAAATTCTCTTTTCACCAATTACTCCTTGCAATGAGATTTCTTCGTTCTTAACAATATGCACAAGTCATCAACAAGCTATTAAATACATCCATGGATATATGCTACACTGTTCAGAAAACAAAATATGATTAACCCAGGTAGTCAATATGAAAGGTCATATTCGGTTATAGTTCCTTCTGATTCGGACTCGCAGTGTTTGTATAAGCAGGCTTATGAATACGGATGAGAAACAAAAAAGTCGTATCGCGGGCACCAACGCTAAACTAGCAACTTCCAACCAAATCTTTGAATTTTTCATTATTAACGTCTGCGGATGGTATTGTTGATGAGGAGGTGGGTTTGATGCGGTCGTTGCAGAGATGGAGGAATTGGCACATGGTTGGCCGAATCGCTCCTACTATTAATTCAGATATAGCTTAGAATCTCTGGTTGTTTTATTTTGTGCAACACCCGTCATGCGGTAGAAATTAATTGATAGATTCCGGTCGTGTTTATCTAACGCCTTACCATCAACATAAATCTTTGATGACATATATTTAAGTAGACATGTCGACTATTTCTAAGTAATATGCCTCTTGACAACTACAAACGTATTGTGAAGTAAAGTTTAACATATAACCCATTAATGTCTCTTTCATAAGTATTCTGTTCACTTTATTTCACTTCAAAACCATAATCTCTAAGGTTTCCGTGTTGGTTTAAATACATTTGACGTAAATAGTCTCAGAGCCTTGCGTATCTTTCCAAATCGTCCCCCTGATAACGATAAAACAGTTATGTAGGCAGATATCAAGACAACTCGTACATACGTCCTTTTGCGAATCTTTTCTTCATTATCATTGCCTGTAGATACATATCCCCTGAAGTTCTTAACTTTTGTTTCGAGTAATCTCAACTCTTTCTCGTCTTGCAGATTCTCATGTGTCCTGAATATCAAAACATGAAAGAGATACCGTTTTACAAACATTGAACTCGCTTAGAAAACCAAGGTAAATATAAAGTGATTGATAAATATGTCAACAACTAGTCAAGTAGTTCGCATAGCAAAAACTTGTGTTCGTAATTGAAGTAGTCTGCTTTCTTTTAAATGAAATGCATTATCGACCAAAACATGATAAAGTTATTTCGTTACGTTTAGAAACAATGGCGCGTAAAGGGATAAAACGTGACTTCGTATTTAATTCCGTCTTTACTTCAACTCGTTTTGATATAAGTGTTAGTCTAGCTTACTCTGTATTGTGCTATGTTTAAGATCCCTGATTTTGAGTGACTGGTTTTCTATAGTATTAGTATGTGTTCTAATTTGGTATTTGTTTTCTTTGACATGTATGATCAAGTAACATTAAGCTTTGCTGAAACTGCAATTGCTCAGGAACTGTTATAAAAAAATCACACCGCTTAGTACCAATACAGGTACAGCTAGAATCACTTTTGCATGTTAAGTTTGATAATTTAGGATGCGTGGTGCAAGTGACCTACTTCAGTCAATTACTTACCATTATATTCATTCATAAGGGTGTCGTCTATAAATTAAGAAGTTCCATTTTATTATTAGCAATTCATAAGCGTATATATTTTGCATTTGCAATAAATGTATTAAGATTTATAATGTTATATGCCAAATATTGTAAGTGGAATTTGTGTTTTAAGTTTGAACATTTTATTTTTCATTCTTTTTTGCAATGCTTCCATAGGTCACAAACCTTGTCATGCGTTGTTCCTCTTTTTATTGCATGCGACATATTCGATTGCATCAAAGCAACAACCGATTGACGATTTAATCTATCATGGAAAGCGTGCCAGATCGATATGATGGGTTGTTAAAAAGTTTAATAACATAGACTTGCATAGAAAAACTCGCAAATTATCGTGCTGGTCACACTAATTTTGACCTAGTATAAACTGATGTCACAACTACCGTTTTAAATGTTAAAATGCTGATGTATCTCTTACTGTCACGGTTTCAAAACACTCGTTACTAAAGAAAGTCATCATAAAAATGAGACAAATGCGCAGAAGAAAACAGCACAGGAAGTGTGTGAATCGTACAACAATCGAGTTATTCTGCCCCTCTTGAGGTTATCAGTTTTGCAGATGGTAGATAGAATGACTAAAACGATGGAAGGATGCTTATTTAATGTAAAAACGTAACATAGATAAACAACGTGTGCATATCACAAATAATGACTGTAATTAAACGAAGATATGCACGCCATGGTTAAGATCACCATCCAAAGTCTCACAGGAATAGGAAAAGTAATGCCAGTGATCATACTACAGTTGATTTAACGCCGACTGTAACTGTTCCATCGTCCGTAAACAAAACATGAAGCCATAAATATCAACAACAATAACAGTTAATCATAAATGCACATTCGAAAAATAACCAAAGCAGCAACAAGAAAAATATTTGAGGCCTGATTGTGACAAATATCTTAGAATTATGAAGCAGGAAAATGAGAAAGACAGAAATAGTGATCCATTAAGATTATACCTGTCAACTTCAATGTGTGGATGATCAAGTGTCCAAACAAACAGAAACAATCATAAATCACTAATGGAAGCAAAGTGTTGCAACTGGTTGAGTTTCTCCAACATAGAAAAAGAAGTGAACAATTGATACTCCTAAGAATGTTGCTGGATGAGCAACACCTGCTGAATGCTAATATTACACAAACTGCAGTGATTTTAGAAAAAAGACAACCATAATTAGTTGGTGACATTACCAACATTGCGAAAGAGACAAACACAAGAGAGACAACCCAATATTTCGCGAGATGACGAAAGACATGAAACACACCCAGCAACACGATATTGAATTTTGATTCAAATGCATTAAATTCATAGCAGGTAGTCAATACATTGCAGGCTCAAAAGTTTTATAATCGGACACAACAATTAAATACATCCACTGGTTATTAATAAGAAAGCATAATCATGACAGTTTCATAATTCTTAAAGAAATGCAAATGATTTTCATAAAAGATTTCCACAACTGCATCACGATAACCTCAAAGGAAGCCAGGCGGTATAGTGTGCCATCCCTTTCTGACCAAATCATGACAAATGAAAACTTGCACTGGCCAGCAGGAGTAATCTATTTAACTGTATGCTTGCAAGCATCGTATCATATTGCTATAATCTAACACTTTGCTATAAGAGAAATATATCTCATTATGCCGTGTGGGCGTGCGCCAAGATTGCGTTGTATTGCTTTTACTCCTTTTTTTAGAATGATGTGAAACCTTTTATAGCTGAAGGAAACAGAGGAGTGTCTGTATAAACCTAAGAAATATTTTCTATGTTTTTATTGCATTGTCTTTTCTGACACTGCTCACCAGTTGCATATAGGTTGCATATATATTGCCTAAAGTGAAAATTACAGATTAATAGAAAGAAAAAAACCCCATAGTGGATGTATTCCGCAAAGGTAACTATCTCAAAGGTTAAGACAAATGGTACTATGGCCATACAAAGGTATGATTTAATTATATTATAAGTGTTTAGGATGCATAATGTCTCAAAAGATCTCATGGTATATGTGCAAACATTGAAAGAAAGGTTTTCACAATAGTGAAATCTTAACTCCAAAATTATTGCGAATGTAAATTTCATTTATCTTTCAACATTTGCATAATATGCATTATCTAATAACTCGACTAGTACGAACATATTTATTAGGCTAAATTGTCCTTATTTCCAGGTCCGACAAAAGGTGTCATTTATGTCAGGATCTAACGTGTTAAAAATGTATAGGTGTTAACGCATTGAATGTTATTACAGGTGTCATAAGATCTCAAGGGACACTATCTTAATTAAGAATTTATTGTAACATATCAAAAATATGCATTAAATGAATGAGGTGGAAACATTTGCTTATCAAATTGCATGTCCTGTAATAAAAAGCCTAACATATGTAAATATGTTTATATTTTAATTAGTTACTAAATCTTCAAAGTCTATATTTTCATTTAGTGTAGTTAGGTTTATGTGTTATTGCAATATTATTAACTAGGAAAGGAAGATATACATATTTACGTATTGAATTTTCTCATTCCACAAACAAACTCCGAATCATAATCTTGGATATATATTTCAAAAAGAGTCTGACAGATTATGTATGATTGTGCAGCTAATCAGCGTAATATTGCGATAATGGTTACTTATGATATGCGTATAGATGCACATTAATTGTAAAACATGTTAAAATGTCAGCACGCTTACTTCTTAAACTGTGCTTAACGTTTGCATCGAATACTCACAACTATCTAAAACTCTAACCATT
The DNA here is from genome assembly GCA_030141615.1 of Unio pictorum. Lineage (NCBI taxonomy): Eukaryota > Metazoa > Mollusca > Bivalvia > Unionida > Unionidae > Unio > Unio pictorum. Next base: position 11,264,883 of record JARLTB010000065.1, read on the forward strand.
TGTGCCCATTCTTTTACGTCTTTGAATACCTTATATTATCATACAGGTTAGGTATATCTAAACCCATTATGATATGTTCACTCTCCGCAGGTCCTTTCATAAGCTATGAACATTATATATATATATATATATATATATATATATATATATATATATATATAACATTCATTTGCAGATAGTTGACTATATATAACTTGAACAAAAATGTTATACTGGTGCATATAAAAACTCTGGTATATGTTTGAACGTGTTATAAACATGAGATATAGTGAACACCCCACACACCCAAATATATATATATATATATATATATATATATATATATATATATATATATATATATATATGTGTGTGTGTGTGTGTCAAGATATCAAAAAAAAAGTTTCTGAAATTAATATATTTGACAGCAAATTAATACATATAATGTTAAAATATTTTGCCGTTCTTTTCTTACTAGACATTACATAGTGAATCTATGACTAGCTGGCGATTTTATATTTTCATATTGTTGTACCTTTAACTATTTTCATATTGTTGATCATGAAGTATTTACATTGATCTGTCGCAGTTGTTTATGAGAAATAATTTGAATCAAATTAAATTTTACACAAGAATGTTTCATTTCAAAATGATGTCTGTATAACATAATCGTGCCATCAGGTGATGTTCAAATTATGCGCACTAGTTTATGAATAATTCTGCATAACTCTGTTTCTAAAATTATAGAAATAAACAAAGTTTAATCTGATAACATTAAGATTAGATTGTATTAAATTTCAACAAAGGCATGCGAAACAATCACATTATATAAAATCTTCATTTAACATATACTAGTTGTACCATACCAAGACAGTTTATGTAATAAGCACAAACATCTACAATAATAAAGACTATCTAACCGCATAACTATGGGGAATATTTTCATATAATCACAATGTCTAATTTTGTTTGCTTATGTCTATATTGGGGTAAGCTTTCTAGTCTCTTAGGGATTCCATATTGCACATTCGCTGATGTCTTTCAAAAGAATGCATCGAATGCTACTGGGTTCATTTTATATAAAAATGGTTAAATAAAAGAGTGGACAAATACGATATATTTAAACTTTGTTACATATATTCCACAAATCGTGAAAAAGGAAGTTGAAATAAAAGTATACCGTTCCCGATCTATACGAGAATGTTCAGAATCAGCTTTAGTTCTGTGGTCTTCTATTTTAGGTAACACTCTCAGATGCTCTCTAGGAGATTCTTTTACCTGAAAATAAGAATTTGTGTTGTTAACATTTACAGTCCTTCCCAAGTTTTTGCATTTATTTGCAAATCACGAAATTACGTCTGGATGTACAATTAGTCCAACATATACAGAATCTATGTTGGGGTTTGGAACGAGACAATGAAATCCAAGCCAAGGGGTTATATTATTTGTCTCCCCACGAGGCTTGTCCGAGTGGGGAGATATATAATGTAACCCCGTGGCTGGGATTTCATTCTCTCGGTCCAAACCCCTACGTAGATTATTTGTCTCACCCAATATTATCCTTTAAAGAAAAAGAACTCTTTAAAAGTGTGCACGTTGCAATGTTTACATGTGGAGCATTAATACAAATAAGCTAATGAGGCCTGTGGTGTGACAACTGCGTCCGAAGTACACAGTTCATACGCGTGAGGAAAGAAAAATAACAACATAAAACGTCGCATAGTAATGAGTATTATCATATTTAATATATGGATGTTGTATGAAATTAACAATAAATAGTTATAATTTATTAGAAAGAAACTGTTTCCTGTCATCATTTCCAATTCTGAGTACCCCACTCTCCCATATAAAAGACCCTCGTCGCCCTCCAAATATGCGGACCCCAGAGGATAACAATGTGCTAAACTTTCAAGTTCACAGATTCTTTGAAAATTTATATTTCTGTCTTGGAAATATGTGTTGAGGGATAAATTATTCCTTATCTTATAATATCTTATAATAACAGTCAGTCAGTATTACTAGCTATCATCGTGGTGTATTAACTCGTCATTCCAAAACAAAATGTTGCCGATATTTATTATGTTACTGTATATATTATTGTGTGATGAGGTTACTTATCAATTACCTTGTCATCGTCACGCATACCATAACGGCACCATCTTGCGAAACTTTCACAATTGTTGAAGAAAAGATTGTATTTGTCAGTCAACAACTCATCCTCCACTAACGACTGTCTTGCTGCAGCCCTAGCAGCAACTTGTTGACCGTTAATAGTTCTAGAATAATTAAAAGAGATTGGTTCTGTTTGGCTAATTGATAATGTACCTACATTGTAAACACAGATATAATCACAATAGACCGTGTAAATAAAGAAAGAGCTGGGCGATCGGTTTCATTCCGATTCTGGAGGCATTCACCATTTTTATGTTCATGTTGTAAGTGTGCAAAGGTGTTTTATGTTGTACGTAGATAATAGTATTCGAGAAGAACAACATTAGTTTGAACAGATCAATGAAGATAGAAAGTGCGCATTTGTTTTGACTATACACATATTGTTGAACTGCTATAGATTATTTGAAGGAAACAAATGAAAAATGATATCTTGACCACGTCGTGTTTGGGGGAGGGGATCAGTACATTTCCTACTTGGAAGTGTATAAGGATATTTTCAATCATTTAAGATTTTCATAGACCTTTGTAGTGCTTAATTTGGATTTAATTCAAAATACTGTTGGTTCCCGTCATGTTTTTCATTTAGAGCTTTGACTCTTAAATTGTTTATTAAGATTTTCGAACGTCGATATCATTGCTATTTTATGCCACTTAGTTGTATGACCATAGAGTCGTAAAAATTCGTTCACATAAAACTGTATCGGATGTATATTTTGCTGTTTATAAAATGTGCATCTCATGACAATATTCACGATATCACGAAACATTATCCCACATTAATATGAATGATTCATTCGTGGCTATGGAGTTTTTTTTTGCGAAGATCTTTTTGTCTTTATAACAAATATTCCTTTAGACTTTATTTCATTTTATTTCACAGCTGATCTTTAGCTACTCTTGGTACATTTACATATTTACATAGTATTAACATATTATTAAATTAAGGGGACTATTGAAAAAAAAACCAGCAAATATAAATCTAAGCCTTGCTCATTGGAAGTAGACACAATAACTTAGAAGAAAAATTTAGTAAAACAAAAATGTTTTCAAGGTCTTGTATTAGCTTAGTAATTTTGTTTAAATCACAGAACGTGTGACAGCGACACATTGACACATCGATTAAAACATATAAATGCATGCACAGTTACAAACCAACTAACCGAATGTCCATGAGAATTTTGACAGTTGTATTGCATCTAGCAGTGTTTCATACAGCATGCATAAAAAAGTTTAACTCAAAGTTTTAATTGTCATCAGTCTGCAAGTATCCAAATTGTTCTTGAATACTCAATCCCATCTACAGGATTGGAGAACATAAACTGACAAATCACAGCTAAAAGTCATACATCAATCTAAACATATCGAACAATAATTTCACCTGTTTTATGTGTAAAGCATTTTTATGTAGTTTATATTTCTAAAGATGGTTTGTCTTTAAGTGGCAAAAGAAATAGCTTAATGCAGCATCAAGCAAATAATTTGTTTAAAAAAATTCTCAATATTATTATCTTTTTGCAACGGCCTGCAACTTTTATGACTAGCATGTATAACGTTATGGGGTACACGTAAAATCTGATAAATTCTTCTGCTTCTTCTTGGCACCCGTCCGTCTACGTGAGACGATGGCGTTGCTCTAGAGTCTGCTGTTCCTACTTTCTGGCTCTCTTTTGTGCATGGTACATATTTCTGTCATCCTCGGCTTTGATAACTCCCTGCTTGACAGCTAGACGCCAGATGGGACGGTCATTAGCAAAGCTCTCCCATTTCTTGACATCGATGTTGGCCGTCTTTGTGTCCCTCTTGCAAACGTCTTTGTAGCGCAGGCGTGGACGTCCAGTTGGTCCTGTTCCTTCTGCTAGTTCCCCATATAATATGCCCTTAGGGATGCGGCTCGGGTCCATTCTCTTGACATGGCCGAGCCAGCGAAGGCGCCTCTCATTGAAAATGGCGAACATGCTGTTGACGTTGGCGCGTTCTAGAACCTCTGTGTTCGGTACTTTGTCCTGTCATTTGATGTGCATAATGCGCCGCAGACATCGCAGGTGGAAGCTGTTGAGTTTTCACTCGTGACTTGCATAGGTGGTCCATATTTCGCTGATGTAGAGGAGTGAGCTGAGCACGCAGGCTTGGTAGACACGCAGTTTGATCTTCTCGGTGAGGTTGGGGTTGTTCCATACCCTCTGGTTAAGTCTGGCCATCAATGCAGCTGCCTTGGCAATCCTACCATTCACCTTATAATCAATTGAGAGTGAGCAGCTGGAGATGTTGGACCCGAGGTATGTGAAGTTCTCGACAACTTCCAAGTTGTATCCATTGATGGTAACACAGGGACGGAAGTCGGCATCTTGCGCCATGACGCTTGTTTTCTTCAAGCTGATGGTCAGTCCAAATTCCTTGCAAGCGTCGGAGAGGCGGCATACCAGCTGTTGCAGTCCATCTCCCGTGTGGGATGTCAAGGATGCATCATAGGCAAAAAGCAATTCACTGATGAGTACCTTTGTGATTTTAGTCTTAGCACGGAGACGGGCGATGTTGAACAGCTTTCCGTTAGCCCTGGTATGGATGTACACTGTATCGCTGCAGCCCTTGAAGGCATACTGGAGAAGCATTTAGAATAATATGGCGAAGAGCGTCGGCGTAAGCACACAGCCTTGTTTGACTCCGCTGATTACTGGGAAGGCCTCTGATGTTGCGCCATTGAAGCACACTGTGCCCTGCATGTTCTCTTGGAATGACAAGATGACAGCAAGTAGACGTGGTGGGCAGCCAATCTTCTTCAGGATTCTGAAGAGTCTACTCCGACTGACCAGGTCAAATGCCTTCGTCAGGTCTATGAAGGCAATGTAGAGAGGCATCTGCTGCTCATGACACTTCTCCTGCAGCTGACGTAGTTAGAAGATCATGTCTACAGTTGACCTGCCCGCTCGAAATCCACACTGGGACTCTGGGTAGACGCGGGAGGCTAGGATCTGCAAGCGCGCCAAGGCAACACGGGCGAAAGCCTTTCCGACAACACTGAGGAGGGAGATGCCCCTGTAGTTGTTGCAGTCGCTACGGTCTCCCTTGTTCTTGTACAAAGTGACGATGTTGGCGTCACGCATTTCCTGTGGGATGTATCCCTGTTCCCAACAGAGGCAGAGGAGTGTGTGTAGCGGCTGGAGCAGCGCTGGTTTCCCACTCTTGAGGACTTCAGGCGGAATGCCGTCGCTTCCAGGAGCCTTCCCACAGGCAAGGCAGTTTATGTCTTTTCCGAGCCCTTCCAGGGTGGGCTGTGTGTCTAGCTCCTCCATGACAGGCAGGTCTGGAATGGCATCCAGGGCAGTGTCAGTGACGTTGTTTTGGGTTGAATATAGCTCGAGATTGTGTTCAATCCATCGCTGCAGTTGTTTGCTCTGGTCTGTGATGTCTTCACCTGTCTTGGACTTGAGGGGGGGGGGGGGGCGGTCTTTGAGATGGAGTGGCCTATTGCCTTCTTGATGCCCTTATACATTCACGGACATGGGCCCACTTGGAGTCAATGGTGTCAACAGGTGTCATTTTGGTGAGAACTTCCTGCACTTTGCTGATGAACTGCTGTGTTTTCTCTGGATTACTCGCACAGCAGGTGTTGATACGAGGGTGACACTTCTTCTTGGCATGGTGCAGCTTCTTGGGTAATATTCGCACCTTACTGACCACAAGGGAATGGTCCGTATGGCGGTCGGCACTGTGGTAGCTGCGGGTGAGGAGGACGCTGGCCAGTTCCGCACGCCTGGTGATGACATGGTCTAGCTGGTGCCGGTGTAGTGAACGTGGGTGTCTCCAAGACAGCTGGTGGATCTCCTTGCATTGGAAGAAAGTGTTGGTCACACATAGGCTGTGGGACCAGAACATCTCCAGAAGTCGCTGCCTGTCCTCGTTGATCTTGCCCCTTCCGTAAAAGCCGAGACAGGCGGACCAGGCCTCATGGTCGGCTCCCACTCTAGCATTGAAGTCTCCTAGCAAGTAAAGGGTTTCGTTGTTTTGGAATACTGGATATTGCCTGATCCAGAGCCTCATAAAACTTGTCTTTCTCCTCGTGGGTAGAGCAGAGGGTTGGAGCATACACGCTGAAGATGTGGACCGGGACTAAAGATGTTGACAGCCTGAGGGCAAGGATTCTCTCAGTACCTGATGATGGAGGTTCAATGAAGGCAACTAGCGTGTTCTTTACGGCAAAGCATACACCGTACTGCCTAGTTTTATTCGAGGGCTTCCCCAGCCAATAGAACGTGTAATTGGCTTCCTTGATGGTGCCGCTGTCAGCCAGTCGGGTCTCCTGGAGACAGACAATGTCGATGTTCAGTCGGGAGAGTTCTCTGTCAATGACGGCAGTCTTCCGTGCATCGTCGATCTATTGTAGGTCATTGGTCAGTCCAGGACACATGGTCCTAACGTTCCAGGTCGCAAAACGATGAGCTGGAATTTTCTTATATTTTTCTTTTAGTCTTTCCTGGTACGGGGTTTGCATGTATAACTAGCATGTATAACGTTATGGGGTACACGTAAAATCTGATAAATTATGTATGAGAATTATGTGTATTTGAATGATAGTTTCTATTCAGTGGACTAAATAATCCCCATAATGGTAATTATTGTCATTTCTACAAGGTAATGACAAGAGAAAGGTAAAGCTTTCAATTTTGTAGTCATGGAATAAATCTTTGATAACGTTTCATCCATATCCCTGATTTATTCTTCCATCGTCCGTTTGGTACGAGGAGAAAAGATCTCTACACTTCACTATATGGTATATCTCTCAAATATTTTGTATATCACTGCAAAAGCGGGAGTGTGATAGTAGCAGCTTCACCAAATGAATATGGTACACAAATTAAGATTATTTGCATGAAACAGGAAGCCACAACGAACTAGAATTATACAATATGAGTTTTTAGTAGATGATATTCCCACGATCATATAGTCTTCCTGAGAATCTTTATCAAGAACTGTATCATCAGTTTCGAGAATACATTTAGTAATGTTTGATGTAAAATGAATACTCATATATATATATATATATATATATATATATATATATATATATATATATATATATATATATATATATATATATATATACATACATACATACATACATATGCATGTTTATTGATGATTTGTTTCTGCTTAAAATATGAAGTTGCATCACTAAAAAGTATTGAGTTTCGTCTTAAAATTTCAATATATAATGTTTGATTTATGGAAGGTTTGAAAAACAATAACTGCTAAGAGTATATCATAATGACTGGGCTGTATACAAAAATTAAATATAAAATGAGAAGAAAAAATGACGTAAGACTAAATGTACAATCATAAGATGCAGAAAGAAGAGATTGAAACTATTTTTTGGGACAAAATTTTAATCGAAATGGTGCTTTTGTCTTTGGAAATCATTTTGAATACGTAGTAAATTGTTTCGTACTAAACATTACAAATGTATGAATGTATTATTGTTATTGTTATTATTATTATTATTATTATTATTTTAGGAAGCATCATTAGTTGAAGCAGGAACAACAGCCACTGGAGTCTTAAAATACTAAAAGTGAAAGCGCTTAGAGAGTACAATAGCTATTAAAACGTCTTTTTAAGCCGGGATAAAAATGTCAAACAATGTACCCGTCTTCATGCTCGGTCACGTTGCCTTTCGTAGCTTTACTATTCTTCGCAGCTTCCCAAAACGACGATGTCACTATGGATGCCCCCTTTTTTGAGGTTGGAAAATCAGGAGGACCCCACCAATGGATTACTTTGTGCGTTGCATCCGCTGCATGTTTGAGAATATATATATATATATATATATATATATCGTTGAAGCATATTTTAATTTTATTTAAGCAACTTTTTGAAAGTTTCGACACTTCTAATGCTTTGAAAACACTGACTTCCGGTCGTTCTTAAAGTGGGTCCTGCACATTCCCAACCTATCAGCTCTTACGGATTCAACCATTATAAAATCATACATATAACAGCTGTATAAACTTAGCTTTTTGGGAATTGCAAATGTTGCTAGTGATACATTTACCATTATGCAGCCTAACCATGAAAGCGTATCCATAGGTACGTGCTAAAGAAGTGCGACTGTTACTAACAAAAGCCCTTGTACACACTTTTCGAATAATAGTAGTCCAGTGTCTTGGAGGATCCTGTTCTCCATATACAAATATGGAATGTTACTAAATTTACTGTATTGACTAGTAATTTGCTATAGTATTGTCTTACAGACATTATATAACAAATGTTCAGGCAATGCAGTTCTACTTTTGTCCACCAGAACCTTTTAAACCGATTCTTTAGCAAACTTAGGACGAAAATGTTTAATGTAAGTTATTGGGTCAATACTAGATTGGTCCCTAGTACATATATTTTATAAATGCCACTTTACCTGTATCGTCTTCCGTTCCAATGTAAACAGCCCAGTGGTAGTAGAAGAGTCTTGAAAACTTGATCAAGTCTCCTATTTCCAATGTATTCAGAAATTTTGTATTATGCTCTATTATTTTTCCTTCAACCTTGTTATTTGCTGCCGTTGGATCTGAAAGTAAAGGCTGAAAAAACTCATTGTCTTTCCTATTTACTAACATAAACATATAATATGACAATAAATATAGATATATTTGGTGTAGCCTATTTTATATCTCCGGAGGATAATTCGACTGGTATTCATTCATATTACTTACCAATTTGCAACGTAGCCATGTGGTTAATATTTATGTTAGACGTACAGGCATTTGTATATCTAAAGCTCAGATGTAATAAATATGTGATACCCAATGATATCATGTACAGGGCAAATTCACAATTACAACCATCCATTAACGAGACTAACATAAATTTGTAACATGAGTGGGATGGTCAAAATATGGAAATTCCGCTTTCAGGATGAGTGAGGTATTGGTTTTGTACGAACGTATAAATGCATAGACAAATATATTGATACATAATTTCATCGAACAATTGTGACATAAACAAAGCTATAATAATGTAGTATTCAACATCTTTGAGATTTTAGGTGCCTGAATGATGTGCATGATACTTGAATCATAACATGAAACTTGAAAGTATTCGATGCAATGAAGGTTTAATCTTCACGAGCATTGCAAAGCCGACCAAAGTAAACATTTGAATTAATTCTACAATGATCTATTAATAAAGAATACTAGTTTTCCGACTTTGAAATCTGTGGTCACAAGTGCGGCACAACCATTTGGCCACCCCTGCTCCCAACCCAAATAAAGCGTGCCACATTTGCATTAACGGGGTAACATAATGATGGAGGATATCAATCAAGACTGGAATAATAAAATCCTTCGCATGCGTACGATAGTGAACTTCCACTCGAGGGTCAGAATTCTGAAATTAATATACAGCCTAAAAACTGTTTCGCGTTGAAGTTAAATGTTCACATTTTAATGCTCAAGAAACAGTATAAGAGGCTGCTATGCTAATGGCAAGACACATGGTGAAAATTACATCATACAGACCGCTCTTGTGGCCTAGTGGTTAGAGTGTCTGCCTCGAATGCAGGAGGTCGCGAGTCCAAACCCTGGCCTTGTCATAAAAAAGGTTTTAGAAAATGGCACTAACATCTACCTCGCTAGGCGTGCAGCATAAAGAGGCTAGTGTTAGGACTGGTCAGCCTGGTGTCGGCATGTTGCTCCAGTGCTAGACATCACTATAAACTGACACACAGCAGACATCGTAGTGACATGACTGGACAAGTGTCAAAGCTACGTTAACGATACAAATCATACACATACAACAAATATAATTGAAATAAGACTATTTGAAACATACTTAAATAATGATGTAGTTGTCCGTTCAACTTCGAGCTAATGGTTGCAGTTACATTAGTTGATACATGAAGAGAAGATTGCCATTGGTCAGAACATTATTATGTAATCAGACGAAATTGCTTTTTGTTCTTAATGAACTGTAAGGGATCTACTTTATGATATCTTCTATAAATATAGTCACGTGCAAAGTAATTAACGTACATACTGAACTGGAAGGTTTGCATACAGCACGAGAGTAAAACAAACTAAAACTGGTGGGGTATATTTTATTTATAAAAGTGAATGCATTTATTTCAGAGAGTCACATAACACTTTTTTGCTGTTGTTGTCTTTTTTCATATAAATAATTCTTGTTTTGACTCGATTTAAAAATGAATAGCTGGGAAACTCAAAATCTGCCGAGAGCATTAATGCTACAACACCTTCACTGCAGCTTGTTACAAATTAATTTAAAACTATTTGTAAATGGGTATACGGATTAAAGGGAGCAGGGTTTGAAGACTAACATAATAACAATTGGATTCACAGTCATACAATGTAAGACGCGGAACTTGTCACTTTGCGATGTGGGATGGGAGGGAGAACCTCTACAAACCCCATTGTAAATGTTAGTGTCGATGTCTTGCACTGTTTGATTATTGGACCCTCATCACTATAACCATTCAACGATAGTTTTGATTTCATTTGTATGTAGCCCTTGTAGGTAACCCAATCTTTTAATCAACACATATTAATCAAAATAGATTTAAAGAGGCAAAATTGGTTACTCACGTGTCTGGACAATACCGATTCGGCCATGTCACAATGAACTCATGAGAAAATGAATTCCAACAATCATTCGTATGTCAAACAAAACAACACATCCTTCGCTTTGACTATTGAACTTCTCAGATGGCACATGCTAATTTAGATAAAAGGTTAATACCATGTTGCGAATTTTCAAACATTTAGATTGCGTACAAAAAATTGTTTGTTTGATTTTGACGTAACTATTACTTTGCTCTTCTATAAATAGCTAAGTAGTAGTCGCCCTCAACAAGAATTAATACACTTAAACAAGCTCAGAAACTGATAGGAAATATATTTTAAACAAAGCCAATTAAAAAAAAATTAAATTATAAATATTTGCAATTATAAAAGTCGAAAGTTGTTTTTTTTATCTTTGTTTATCGTGGTATAAAACAAACTATCATTTGCCGACTCACATAGCTTACATTAAATCCATCGGGTGTTATTTGCTGTGTGATTCGGTAACTGACAGTTTATGTCACGATAAACTCAGAAAAGCAGCATTAAACTCTTATATGAGCATTATAATTCGAAATAAATGATGGTTACATCAGCGGCTAAAACTGATAATAGAAGATGAACACGTAGCTTGGTCGATGAGTGTGAAAAAAACTTTTTTTTCCAGCTACTGTCCGTTGTAGCATTTAATCGTGTTGCCATTATTGTATATTTTATCTTGATAATTACTATGCTAAATGGATGGTGGAAACGGGGAGATTTGGTCACATGGTGTGCTATGCTCACATCATATTGTCAAAACCGTGAAAAGAACTGGATCAATTAGCACCGGAAAGCAAACATCAGGCCCCCACATTAATGAAAATGTATTGCTAGCCGTTCGTTATGACTCAGTCGATATAATGTCCACACCATTTTAAGCTTAATACAAATCGCATTAACTAGAAGCTACTAATATCTAAACTAAGGTTTCCATACGTTTTAGGACAATAGGAATGACATTATTATTTCAGGTAAATTTCCATCTAAAATACTACATGGTGCTACATATAAACAAGCAACGTATTATATTGAGAAAATATGCAATTTTTGTTAGAATTGTTGTTTCAATGAAATTATTGTCTCTTAGTAAGTAATATCTATTATTGTGGTTATCATGATTATTGGTTATTTACTCACATATTGCTAGTAACAATAAACCCAAGTCCTACGTCGTGATCTTTCTTTCTTTTTTCTTTCTTTCTTTCTTTCTTTCTTTCTTTCTTTCTTTCTTTCTTTCTTTCTTTCTTTCTTTCTTTCTTTCTTTCTTTCTTTCTTTCTTTCTTTCTTTCTGTGAATAAAACAATTGTCATATTACAAATAACTAGGATAATCACATTTGTTAATTTTCTCATACATTTCATTTTTTGTTTTGTTGAGAGTTTGCTTGCGTATGCAATCGGAATATGTGCTACCTTATAGTTTATGCACGTGTAAAAAAACTTTCATTCGACTCAGTTGTTTTGTTACTTTAAAAAAACCGGATTCTAATACATATTAATGACGTTCTTAGATGTGATGTTCTTAATTTAAGGCACATAATTCAATTATGATGAATATATTGTTTGTCCAAGATCAGATATCGTTATTTTTCCCATTGATTTATTAATGTATTTCTCTCTCTCTCTCTCTCTCTCTCTCTCTCTCTCTCTCTCTCTCTCTCTCTCTCTCTCTCTCTCTCTCTCTCTCTCTCACACACACACACACACACACACACACACACACCTATTTAGGCTGAAGCGTGTATATTTACATATGCATACAATCATATCTTTGTAAATTTAATATCGATCGCATGAAAAATTTTGAAAACATTTAGCCCGATCGCATTTGTTAACATTTAAGGCATGTTTACCTTCATTCAAATAACGTTAGTCCTCCAGTGAACAAACATGTGCTTGTCAAACATTAATACTGCAGACAATATTTTAATGCAACAAGTAATATTGCATTTTGTATTTGTGTTCAGCTTTGGCTAGACTAAACAAAGACAAAATTGAATGAGAATTAATATTACGATTGTTTTTTGTAATTAATGAGTGGTGCCTATATAGTGTGTGTGTGTGTGTGTGTGTGTGTGTGTGTGTGTGGTTTGGATTTTTAACTTATCTTTAAAATATTCAGTCATATCGCTACGATGTCAGCAGTATGACAATTTATAGTGATGTAGCACTGGGGAATCATGCCGCATACATTTAGCATCATGTCCCATCTATTCACATTATCTCGACACTAACCTCTTAATGCTGAGCGCCAATTGAGGCAAGCTGCTAGTACCATTTCTATAAGTTTTTGGTATGTCTCGGCTTGAGTTCGAACCCGATACCTCCCGGATAAACGGCTGGCTCTCTAATCACAATGTCACCGCAGCCGTGGGTAACTAGATAGTGACTAAATTTTAAAATATGGGAACTAATTTTTCTTTTCTTGCTTAAAATGCACCCTTTAACATTTTTAAATAGGTTGTTGTTGTTTTAAGGTTTAACGCATATCTTGAGTACAAGAGAGACCATTATAAATGGTGGACGAAGAATCCGGGAAAACCCCAGAAAGTACCACCGACCCACGAGAAGTTAATGGCAAAAATTGTCACATTCCCACAACTGGCCGAATCTGAGATTCGACCTCACGCAGACATATGTTAGATGGCAGTTATCCCTAACGGTGAGCGTTTTAGACAACTCTGCAACTCGGGGCCCTTTTGAAATAGGTAGGAATAATTATACGCAAGGGAAAATATTTCGACTCAACTAATGCATATTTAACTCTAAAACATCCTACAATACACATCCTGATTTGATTATTAGCTATATGTCTCATTTTTTTGCTCATTGCAATTGTTCATTGTATATGCATGTGCGTGAAGAAGAAACAAAATACGTATTGTGTGTCTGTGTGTGTGTGTGTGTGTGTGTGTGATTTGTATTTTTAAGGTTCTTTTAACAATTTCCAAATAATATCGTTACTATGTCTGCAGTGTGGAAGATTTTTGTGATGTCTAGCACTAGGAGAGATATGTAGGATGATAGTTTAGTCTTTTAATAAATATTAGACATAATGTTTACCGCCATTGGTATGAATTGGGATCTTGAATGTCTTTGGGATGAACATAACCTGATTAATATATTCGATATATATATATGAATTTCCAGATTAACTGGTTTATTACTTTTCACATCAATCTTACATGCAAATATTCTCACATCACATATGTTGCCGTTTTTAATAAACGCCGCACATAATTTTCAATAATTTAATGTGATATTCATTAGACAGTTATTTACTTATGGCAGATGAAAACCTTGTTGTCCTAATGGTCTTTGGCCTGGAGTCCATTTGGTTATAACACGTTGATTTTGGTTGTCCGGTGTTATTGAATAACGGATTGTTCTCTGTCCAAGACAACCGAACCCACACAACCACATACCCCCCCCCCCCCCACGCCCCAACCTCTCCGACACACATTGAAGGACCATTCACTTACTGTTATCATTTTACTTTTCAATGTGGTATCCTATTTACCTCTTTCACTCTTAACATACATACAGACACACATCATACACAAACACAAACACACGATAGCACATAATATATAAAGATGCACTTATGTTCAATTATTTCATCTCCTAATTCCTGTCCCCATATTTCAAACACTGAAGAACGCTCACGCGAAAAACCACATGAAGACTGGATGTAAAAAAAAAAAATGGTCTACGAATGAAAACTTACCGATGCGGCAAACCACAAAATAATTGATTTTATGATTGAAACATCTTCCACAATAATAATAATAATGATTATGATGATGATGCTATAAATGCTGATTTTAATACTACTACTAATAATAATAATGTTAATAAGAAATAAATAAATAATAATCTTACTCCAAAAAATGATATATTTCTACAAACTGGGTATATTTTACAGAATACTATCGTTGTCATCAAAAATTGAGAATTTAATATATTCATCCTAGCCGTAAAACGTATTTTCCAGCTTTATGCTCTTACAAAACTTTTATAAACAATTACTGCAATTAAAAATAGATGAATAGTTTTCTTTTCTTTAACACAAGGCAATGTGTCTTAAATGTTATACATATTTTGATACATAAGAATAGATTTTATTGTGCAAATGTCTGGAACAGTCTTCAGTTATATTCTTCCGGCTTTGAACTATCGTTTACCGCAGCTTTGAGATGGAAACACTAGAAACAACAACTTCTGCTGGCTTGGACACATTTCAATTAATCCGTACTTTTTATGGTAACGATACAAATAAATAGCAGATACTGTTACTCGATACGTCCTTTCTCTTTAAGTCCATTTTGATGATAAATATCGGACTGATACACAAATATGAACTGTTATTGGAATTTGTATATGCATGAAATTACATAGATACCATAATTCAGGGTGATTTGGATTTCACCTCATTTGTTAAGTTGATCATTTGCGATAATTTGCTCAGAACACATTCTTTTTCCCTTTGTGTCATCACCTAACAACCCTGTTAAGAAAACTCCTGTTTCGCGAAAATGCCTGTTGCTAATTGATAATTTTTAACAGCAGACGGATATAGTTATAGAAGAGGTGAAATATGAAATAAAATATTAAAGTTCTGAGAACCAACGCATGAGTAACAAACTATCGTGACAAGACTTGTATCAGACATTTATCTCTTTTTTAGCTTAACTTTACAACTACTGATTTGATTTGTTACATTGCCAACGCACGACGTTCACGAAGCATTTGCAAAAATGGATATGCTTTATCGTAGAGATCTCAAAAAATGATCAGTCACTGCATTTAATTATACTACAGCTGGATTTGAGAAATTATCAAGCCGCATCCATACACACACAGACATACATACACACTTTATGTAAACTGAGAAAGAGAGTGGACCGTACCTGTAATTTATCATTAAGTTAATCAAATAAATATCAGTTTGCACGCAATCATTAATTGCCTTACCAGGATTGAGCGTTGTTTTGTCCGTGGCATTAGAAATTCCTTCCGATGGCGTCTTCTGAAGATGATAAAAGATGAATCATTAGAACTGCTTGCACCGTCAAGAGAAGTAAACTATCTTGATTAAACGCATATTTTTACATAGTGTAAAAAACAAAGGACAAATGGTTAGGATTTTGATTGAAGCAATGTATGGAAGCGAGATATTTTCGACACCAAGAAAATTCCTAAGACATTTCAATTCCAGCTACGGAACAACTCTACCACATTTCATGTATTTTTCAAACAAGGAACTAGAACATTGCTAATGGTAATTTCCACTAATCACACGGTTATTCATTGATGTCCGCAACTAAAACAGATACCAACACACCGCTAAATGGTCGAACATTGATGTCAATAGTTAGTCATAATAAAAACTCACTTTTATTAGGTTAATAAAAGTATGCTAATTTTATTAAATAAATCAAATTTATAACACGCTGTACATTTGCATAAAACAGCCGATTGTTTCTAAACAATATTAAGCACATTGTTTATTTTCATTCCCAGTAACCACACGGTTATTAATTACAAATGATGTCTGCAATTAAAGAATCAAAACAAACGCTGTCGCCGAACCAATATGAAAACAGTTAAACAGTGAATTATAATTAAAGACACTTTTATAAAGTCAATGGATGGACACTATTTTAAATAAAGATTAAGAGGTATAAAAGTCAAACGGACCACAAACTGCTAATTTGTAGATAAGATCCGACAATATTTCATCCAAACCTATTTGTATCCTAAGCTTTAATAAAGGTGTTTAGTATGCTTGTGTTAATATTTCGATTAATTTATATTAAAGTTTATATTTGTGACCTTCTTACCAGATATACTTTTGTATAATACTAACTAACTGTCTTAATTGTGACAATGCTGTTTTATCCTCGTCTAAAATGTCATAGGCATGTCTGGCATATCCATATTGCTTCGTCCTGTGATAGATACTGGAAATGGCAGTATCGCATCTACGATACTGGTAAGTGTAACGATTCATTAACTTTTAATTTTGTCTGTTACCCTTCCTGTCTTGAATATTTATATATATATTTATTTATTTATTTATTTATTTATTTATTTATTTATTTATTTTTCTGAATTTCCTAGTTGAGAATGAATATCATTGATGCGCTTTCACATTGGTCATTTTCTATATAAAAACAAATATTAAAAATGATTATATTTCTTCATGCTTACCAAGTTAATACAGTTCTAAAATTTCAATATTTTTGAATATAATGTAAATATTTAAATATCGAATTTCACGATCATCAAAATAATTCTAAGGAAATTCACTATTTCAGACTGACACCAACATTGTTTGAAATATTTCAGAAGTATTAAATGTTTTACTTTAAATACAAATATATTATGTTCTGTATCTTCAACTGTAGTATGAAGTTGGTAGTGAAATATTCATTAAACTAAAGCAATAGTACGATTGAAAATACATCCAAATTCTTAATATAATTTAAATTTCCGAAACACAGTGTGTATTTTATGCTTGATAATATTTGATAGCAAGGATACACAATTTGTTGAATTGCTTCGAAAATAAAGTCAATTTTTCTAAAATAGATGAAACCTAATGTCTTTCAACATTCATATTATTCCACTGCGACTATAAAAGAAAATCTGTCAAACTTTGTACTTAATTGTTTTTACCTGTAGGAACAGGAAGCTGGATGTTGTGTAGTCCGGAACCAAACTATTGCCAAAGAATTTGGCGGTTTTACTTTTATTGTAATCTCTAGTAGAGACTAAAGCCAGCTTCCAAGTTAGGAATAATTACTAGACCAATTTCAGAAGATTTACGGAAACATCCGAACTTGTATGATAGCACCTTCCATTTTTCATAAACGGCCCTATAGTTTAGCAAGTCTAGACATCACAGTTCATGATCTTAGCAAAATCAATGTTTCCTTGTGACGTAAGTATGCAAATAATCAGTCTAACCATCATTCTAAGAAATCAATTAATTACTCGGATGTCGCTTAGAAACATTTTGTTTTGTTGAATAAGCCTGATAAATCTTGTGTCATGTTAATGAATTTGCTAACTAATATCAGGAAAGAAATTTTTGAAAGATGTTGAACAATGTTAGACTTTTTTTTCTATTTAAGCAACAACCATAAAGTTTATGAATGATGTTAATTTAGATTACAACAATAATGAAGGGGGCGCCTTATGAACAATGGGAATTAAATGGATAAAACACTCTGGGCACGTTTACAGACAAGATTATACGGACACGCGACTTTTTATCGCGCCGTATTCGGCGCGACAGTTACGGCGCCGGCCATTTTGGCTCCGGCCGCTAAGGCGTGCCAATTACCTACATGGTTTAAATACTGTGTAAGTTAGAATAATTACTTGTCACATCGTGCCAACAGACAACAATATCGCACTAACATACCATATTGAAACCGATAGGGTATGTTATCACGACAGTTATAACACCATGAGTGACACTAATCCACGTTGTGAATTGCCAACAATGTACTTTTTTTATAAAAAAAATGAGAAATAAGTTCATGTTATTAAGCGCAAAAACGGCTCTGAGTCAAAACGGTCGCTTCGAAACGGCGGCGCCAAAACGTCCTGCTTCGGATTTTAACGGATCCCTGGGCACGTTTACTGACAAGCTTAATAGCGGCAAAAGGTTGGGCCTTAATACGAACAAAGAAAAGTTGGGGTTTTATAGGGTTAATATGAATAGGGCAGGTGAGGTGACGTCACGGTACCGGACATTGGCAACAGTGTTGCAAGGGGCTGACCTCAATTGGGCAAAACAGCTAACAGTGACAGCGACTGACAGGTAGCGGGTTGTGGGTAAGATCAGCTAGTTCAAGGGTAGCATGTGCCGGGTAAGGTCAGCTAGTTTAGTGGAGTTGCCATCAAAAGGGTCTTAGGATTTATTCTTCTTCTTTGTCTTTTAAACTCTTCGTTTAGTCCACCAACTTTTTGTTGACGCGCTTTACATTATTCTTCTAATTATATCCCTCTTTATCCTTCTCCTTGTCGTTTTACTTTCTCGTTATCCTCTTCTTTGTCTAAGTTGTCATTCCATGCTCTTTTTCGTTTTCTATCTTCCTCGTCTTCCTTGTTCTACTTTACCCGTTTCAATAACTCTCTTAGTTGATTTCCATTTTGAGACGACATGGAATATAATAGTAATCATGATTTAGTTTGAGCAACATCTCCACCACCATACCCAGATCTTCTACTGCTTATGACAAATACTTGTTTTGATTTCCTCTCAGAAGTTTTCCGCCACTTTCAATATCCTGACATTCTTTATCTCATCATGCGTCAGTAACAGGCATTGTCTGACACGATGCATATTCACGTAACCTTCGCTCAGCTTGGCTAGTCTTGAACACATCTTCATAGGTCGACGAGTCAGAGTGCATGGAATGCCACGTTTGATACGCAGACAGACAAGACAAGAGTTTTATACTTTTTCAGGACACTTTTATTTGATGTTAAATAGGAACTACTCAAAATAAAAAAAGACTTAAAAGTCAAATGGAAAGGTACGTTGCTAAAATACTGATCACAACGGTCAAAGTGGAATATAAACAAGTCTTATGTACAACATGTGTCGGTAACAAAAGTGTCCTAGGGACATTGGGTAATACACTTAGGGTCTCTACACCACTTGGCACAGTCACACAAGCTTCTGTATCCATATCAGCCCTGTCCTAAATGGTGTGGGTTTCCTCGGTGACGGGTTCTTCTGCTATTACGGTTTACACTGGTTAAAAGGTTAATTTTGCACTGGATATTTGAATTTAGGACTACAACTCCTCGGCATAGTCAGCCACTTTTAGTCAAAGCTTCGAAACCCAAACGTGTCCCGTCATGTACATTTGTACAGTTAGGGTGTAAGTCACAAACTACATTCACATCGTTGTACGTAAAGGTTGACAAAACTCGTTTTCCCGTAGAGGTCGATAAGTATCCAGATGGAAGCGCAAGGCGTTTGCCATAACGAGTCTCTCGTGGACATTTACAGGTACAACATAACATTTTTCTCTACAGACAATTTTATAGCCTAAAAGATTAAGGTAATCCTTTAACTGTTCCGTAGGAATTCGATGTAGTATGTCCACCAAATATTTCTGGTCCTCGTACAGTTCAACGATGACTGACCTATGGAACGTTTTCAAATGAATCCGATCAGTCCGCTTAATCCATTTAGCTACCAGTGGTGCCCACATCAGTGAGGTAATGGATGCAAGTGTTCTTTGTGCATTCTGACCAACTCTAGGTAAATGCTTTCAAAAAACTTCACCGGCAAACCACGAATGTTCTCTTGTAAAGTATCCACCCAGAGATTTTTGAGGTCGTCTCACTAAATGTGGGTAGTGTAATCCAGAGACCATTGAGCATGTTCGAGGTACACCGAATCTTTCTGCTCACACTTGTGTAGTGAATCACCGCAACTGAAGAACTTGACTTTATTCGTCTTCACTCAAGTAGAGAATTCGTGTCTGACTAGTTCTTCGTGGTAGGTCATCCCATTGTATTTGGCTATTTTACCTCGGAAGATTTGGAATCGACTTTCGAGTCACAGTATTCATGCAATTGCACAGGGGACAAATATGCGTCTTTCACAGGTTCATTTTGATGAGGGTACGGTGAAATCCGCAGAAGTTTGCACAAGTTTTGTTTCGAGTGAGAGATGACATTAACCATGGAAACCAGTACAGTGAAAAGGTGTACAAAAACGAATGGCACCGCTTTTGCGTGCGTCTGGTTCAACACGCACAACATAACTTTTCATGGTAGGTGTAGTGGTAGTAGTAGTAGTCATCGCAACGTTTCCATGATATGGAACTGAGTCGCCCAGGTCGCAGCGTACGGCATCCCTGAAATCGCAATGCACAGCATAACACGCATGGTTTTATACAGGTGATATTTTCTGTTTAACAGGATTAATCTTTCTTGCTTGGCAAAGGTAGTTACAATAAATAGGTCGTTGACGTATTCCCTTTTCATATGCTTTGCCAATATCACCGTGTCCATATGGGTGGGTGAAGTTATTGTTAAGCCGTAATCGCTTCTGGTACACGATGTGATAGACCTTTTCCAAACGTCGACTGACGATTTGGCGTGAGACTGAAAGGTAGTCACTCTAAGGTCATGATCCTTTCCACACTGAAATAGTTTTTTCGATACTCAACATTTCCCAATTTGACGGGTGCGAGAATTGAGAGTCAATACTTTGGCTTTACTCTCTGCACTTCTCTTGTTAGTCCTGTTTCTCGTAGCCGTAATATTTATGGCCATCACTAGC
This sequence comes from Unio pictorum, assembly GCA_030141615.1. NCBI lineage: Eukaryota > Metazoa > Mollusca > Bivalvia > Unionida > Unionidae > Unio > Unio pictorum. Next base: position 11,285,957 of record JARLTB010000065.1, read on the forward strand.
ACACCCTAGAATCTTGTCGTTGAGATGCTGATCCGTCCAGGCTCCTAAAAGGTCTCCTTCGATTTTATGGTACGACTGACCCAGGCAATCGATGTAGATGCAAATATCCGTGTCAAAATAAGCACACGACTTCTTAACAGTTCTAAACATTCGAACGATATTAAGTAAGCAGAAGTTCTCACTCAAGCCGAGGTGATGACATTTCCAAATTCATAGGCTTCTACAAAGTCCAGTCCTTATCCTTATTTTACTAGCATCAAGTCATCACAATGACGTCCAAGTATTTGATGTTTTGGGTTTTGACGTGAAACATCTAGAAGTAGCGGAAAGGATCGGATGTATACTCTGCCGTTGATAACCACAATCGTTATGTCAGTTTGCCCCGCTAGCGATTACGCATCACTTTAGCAAATGATCATCTTCCTTCGTTTATCTCCACGTGGTCTAAAATAATGTCGTCTTGCTCCACACATTTATTTAGTTTTTGTGAGTGTGGTACCAGGACGGATAGCAACAGACATCTTGTTTCAGTTTCATAAAAACATCCACCGAGTACGTTTCGATAGTCTATTTGATTCCTCCGTTTTGGGCGTGTTTGATCTATTTTTCTTCCTTGACGCACTAGTAATATAATAATGTAGGGCTTTGATATAGTATTCATGTTTGACAAAAATGACTGATTGAGGGATTATGACTGCGACGGTTTTTTCGGGAGAGTATTGTTAACGGTATACTAATAAACATGCGTTGACAACGGTGCAGGATACTTTTAAAGGATCAATCCTTCCGTGATCTTTGAATAATTCTCGAAAGTTTCCAAAGCAATGCCATGCAACGTTCACGTCGGATCAACAATACATTAGCATTTCGTTTGGAAAGTCAAGGAGTCCGAGGCGGGAGTGTGATACCAAGCAAAGAAAGCTTCTCGTTCGGTACAGATGTTGTCGGATTGGTAGTAGTAAGCCTCAGGAACGTGGGGTAGAACAGCGTGTTTATTGGCTTTGGTATTGAAAACGTATGGAAAAAACCCTTTGGGCATTTTATTCATTCCAAATGTTTAAGGCATTCGGCTTAAAGAAATGGTCAAATAACTCATCGAATCTTTACACAATACTTATCCCACTTGCATGGAAATGATTTTGGTTCGTTCATAGTCACTTTAAAAGTCACTTTCGGATGTTAGGTACTTTGGTCCATATAGTATCTGTGCAAAACCTATCCATCGTATCCCGAGACATTTAGAGCCATCACCGTGGTATTGTGATGCAATTCTCGGTAATGTTCTGTGTCCTCATGACTCCACGTCTCATCCACGTCTAAAATCCACTAGGCTAAACTGGTCAGCGTGTTAAGACCCTGAAAGATTGTTTCACGTCCTCACGAAATCTTGTTGCAGATAGGCTCTTGGGTGCACTACCTTTTTCACGCAATGTGAGCCATGCATAAATTATGAATGTGAATGCCGGTCTATTGCATGCATTTGAAATGAAAAATGATGAAATTGCTTTTTTTTCTGGTCATCTTCTTACTCTTGATATTTAGAATGGTATATTTAAAAGTAGCCACGAATTGGTGCCAAATGTGACATCTTTTCTTTCTTTAACATACAGAAGTCTTAGAATTATTTATATGCATCGTTGTTCCACAAGAAGGACACAATTTCATTAGTTGACAAGCACTTTTCAGTGAACTTGTGACTTCAAATGTTGTTGGTAACAGGTAGGGCTGACACAATTGCGTTGACAAGCAGGGCGATGCACTCGCTCTGTCCTTATTCAAGACAGTGTTTAGAGGCCAGTAATACCACCTTTCGATTGTTGCGTGTATTGGTTTCCATTTCATAACATATAGTCACATTTCTCACAGTAATGACAGTATCCCATGAATCTGGCGATATGGTATCGGACGTGTATTGTGATGATAGATGTCAACGTATTTTCCGTCTTTAAAATGTTTACCTCGAAACAATAGAGGTCCACGTACATTTGGAGTGGGTACTTTCAAGGTGTATCTTGGCGCAAAGATGTCTTCCATTGTTTGCATTTCAGGAACAATGCAGGTTTATATTGCCCGTCTTGCTGTAATAGACATTATGCTTCTCTTTGTTGTTAGGCTGGTTCGATTTGCGAAAAGTTTGCCAACATCTTTTCAATTCCGCCGTGTAGTTGTTGGCGGCCTACGTTCTTCCAACCCACCCCACGACACACGGTGACACTGGTTAAACATATCATATCTTGAGGAGAGTTAATTCGGACTAGGCACTTTTTATGTGCTAAGAAGGTTGTTTACCAATACCTTGGGTAGTGAAAAGTGTCGCTTTTCCACCGGTGCTATTTTGAAACTTGTCGTTGGATTGCCGTACGTGTTGAACATTTTTGATGAATTTGGAAGGCGTCAGTTCCAATGGACTGCTAAGCTCGATTCGAACGGGGGACATCAGACTATCATGGTCAAGGTAAAGTCTCAAGCGATTGTCTTTTTCGGCACATTGGTGATGAACTCTCCTGCATTCTTCACCATGTACGTGAAGGCCTTGGTTCTATATTTTCTGAAGGAGCGCTTTTCAGTCTCTCATATGTGATAGTACCTTTTAGTGCTAACTGGTGACATTTGTGGAGTTACGTTTGGTGTAGACTCTCTGCGTCTGGATTCTGGCTCCCTCATTCATCTTCAAAATCGCTGGCATGAATCTGATCCAAGACTTCAGTTATTGTGCGAGGCGACAGGTCACGTTTCTGTCTCTTACTTTCTTCTCCTTTCTCCACAAAATGATGCGATCGTTTCATCTTAAGTGCTAAACGTTAAATGACTAAATTTTAAACAACATAGTCCCTTTTTTATCCATGTCAGACCAATATATTGCCTATATAAATGGTCAGTGCATTCCCTCCCAGTAATAATTACACTCTGAAACATACCCCAATGATGAAAGAGCCAACACAAATCAAACGTCTGAACATTACGAGGTGTCATACCATATAGTCTTTCAGACAAGATGACAGTTTCATCCCAACTCATTTTGAGTTAAAGTCAAGATGCGTGCTATATCTGTCAGAAGAAATGGCATTGGGCTATCGAATGCCCAGACCGTCAAAAATGCAAAATAGTTGTCAGAAGAGACAAAAGTCAAGATACCCTATTAAAACTGAAACGACACTGCCCTCAATATCAACAGGGGCAGGAGCAAAAGGGCTTTGAACAGGAAGACGAAGAAGTACCCTCAAAAAAGGAAGAACCAAGACACGTCAAGAAGGAGGCGGAAATAAGACGAGGCTCAAATGTAGAAGAAAATGAGTAAAAACCTATGAAAGCGAAGAAATTCAACTAAAGAGTGAGTGAAAAGACATAAGTCTATGCACGTTTTAAAGTTTTGTGTTATAAATTTAATTGCAAAATGTGTACCAAAATATCCCAGCCATTAAAATGTATGTTTCATGGTTTTGAGATTTTTTAAAAATCAGGATCTACACTCAAACACTCAATGACACCAATTCCACCATAGGGAAACAATAAGGATTTTGAGTTTTAATTGATTTTAGCAAAATGAATTATATTTCTTTTCGAAAAAAGCTTTTGGTCCTGAAAATTACCTTCGCTTTATGCTTTTATTCTTTAAAAATAACAAATTCCTAAAGGAGAAGTAATGATCTATAACTGTCTTGTCCCTTTGCCACGGCCAAGGACTACTCCTATAAATGATTTGGTGGAAATCACTAGGGTCTTCGTCTTAGGCGTAGTAACATGGTTGAAAGTTTTTTTCGGGAAGGTCTTTAACACTTGTTTCGTACTAAATACATTGGTTTGAGACTCCTCTTAACTGCCAAAATGTCTAAAAGTACCATCACCGTTTGACTTTCATCATCCAATTATTCTCCCAGACCTTTTTTCTTCTCGTCTGCTTCTTCTTCCTGTCGTTTCCTTCTTGCTCTTCTTCCTCTTGCTCTTGCTGTTGAAAAGGAAAGTCTTGTTCGTCTTCTGTCTGCATTTGCGAAAACATTTCCTCTTTTCCTTTCTGTTTCCTTAAAATCCTCGACTTATGGTAAGGAAGGAGAATGTGGCGAAGGTGCTTGTAGCGGAACAAGTTCTCGCGCAGACGAGTTTCGATCAAGCACCAAGGACTTCTCTAATTAGGTTAGATCTCAAGCAAATAATTCTAGAGCTCTGTTTGTCAAATTAAGGCTTAATATGTTTAGGGCTCTGTTTGTCAAATTACGGCTTTCTCAAAACTGAAAAAAAAATGACACAAAACAACACTAAGGCTTGTTACGAAGCCGAAACATAGATGCATATGTTGTTGTCGTGGTTTTGTTAGTTGTTATGAATTAAATCAAATGATATAATAATAATGGTAGGAGAATCGTTAACAACTAGACTAGCTCGAGGACAATTAGAGCCAATAAAGAGATTTATCCCCGTGAGAGATTTTGTCAGGCAAAACTCACAAGCGCGTCAGGAAGCTCAAGTTTATTTTGCAACAGGTGCTGAACAATTATTAAACCTCTTAATACAACATCTAAAGAGGTTATATATGGAAAAGAAGGAGAAGAAATACAGAGAGGTGTTCTTCCTGAAATTGAAAGAATAGCCAAACAAACATCAGAGCTTTTACAAAATCTTCCTGGTCCTGCAAGAAGAATTACAAAATAAATTTGCCGAGGAAGCTTTAGCATATATCGATAAAAGTGATCTATAAAAAATTATCGAATTTGTTGCTGCGCGTTACGAAGATAAAAAATGAATATTGAAACCAAAGCATAAAACATACATTAAAGGTTTGCAACGCTGGGCTGATGTATTTTAAAAAACTAACACAAGCCGAATTGATACAACAAGTGGACCGTATATAGAATATCTCGATGAGTTAAATAAAGCATATAATAAATATGAAGACCTAAAATAACACAAAAGTAGTAACAGTACACCAGCAAAAAGAAGAACTACGAGGATAAAAAATGGAAGAACAAAATCAGCGAAAAAAAACAAAAACAAAAACAGTAAGAAGAAGATTTAAAACAGCGACAATCACAAAGAAAAAGACAAAAGTCTTCAAAGCAAAAGTGTTTCTCATCTCAACAAGAAAAAATAATAGATGATGATTTATAAAGAATTTAGAGATCACTGGATGAAATATCTCGCGATGCGCAAGAGGCAACTGGTGTTACAGGTGAGAGATTTTCTCATTCTGTAACCCATGGCAGTGTCTTGTTCTCTGTCCTAATAATATTCTCTCCGACATAGCACGATTATAAATTCTCATGCGAAGTAAACGAACTGGAAATAACTCGCCGGAAATAATTAATGAAGCAGCTGATATCTGAATGTGGTATTATGGATATTAGTGTTTATCAAGAATTTATCGACGAAATCGTTGATGATTATCATAGTGATTGATTGTCCATGACTCCCGATTAGATAAATAATAATTAGATAAGATGATCATACACTACAACCACAACAAACCAACCATGACCTACGTAGTAAATTCACGATTGCCCTATTATAATATGTATTACGGAGATGGTCTCGGTGATGTTGTTCAAGGGATATTTGCAAGGATAGCTCCAAAAATAGCACCAATAGCACAAAAATTATCGAAAAAACTATTGATGGTATTCGTGATCAGGTTATGTTGGCGATGTTTTGCCGGTAAAGCATTTTCTGCGGCCAAGGAAAAACTAATCGCGCTGATTCGACGACGAAAGAAACCACCATCCGTAAAACTACCATCTGCCGAGATTATGCCTGCGAGTGTTAGTAAAATCATAAAAAAGCTGTGGATAAAAAAATAGCAGAGCGAATAAATGAAGGATTTGATGCTCAGTGGAATATTACTGCAAATATGATAGCGTGATGTGGTTTGAAATCCCTAGCGAGATCGCGATTTAGACCGAGAAATATATCATGAAAGGTTCAAACCTTCACCGGATCTAGCATTGGATATGGATGCCCCAGTGCGAAAAGATGATTTTCTAAATAATTGTTAGTATAACGCAATACAACCAAATTAACAAGGGAGAATCGAATTTTTGGTTCATGATACTAGTAAATATCTACCAGCTGAAGCATTTATTGAAGTAGAAGCAGCACTCGTAACAAATATTGATGCCAATACGCCATATGACGCAAATACCTGAGTTGGTTACTTCAATAATGGTATTATGGTAATATTTAGTAGCGCTACATATAGGATTGATAAAAAAGAGATTGAATCTATTCAAAAGGATGTTGATATCGCCACAACAATAGTGATATTAGCGAGATATTCTGATGATTATACAAGATCGGCTGGTCCATCTATGATGTTCGCTAAGGATATGACTTATAATGCAGATCATAATTAGTATATTATAAGAAAACAGAGAAATCATGCTGATAATGTTAATGTTGATGCCGGGGATTTGATTATTAACAATAATCCTAATTACAACTTAGGGTTTTTAACACGTGTACGAATGTTGCGGGTTTGTGTAGATTATTTGCATGCACGATTCCACTGCATCATATATTTGGATTTTTTAGAAATGTTAGAAAATTTATCTTTGGAGCTAAACACACTGTTGTTCTAGTGCGCAAGGTGAAGATAATGATGCAGTCTGGCGAGGTGTTGCTGCTGCTGGTAAAGTAAACATAACAAAACTTACATTATGGATGCCAACAATGACTGAATTAGTAGTCGCAAATAAAAAAAATACTATCATTTGTGGATACAGGTGTTAAATCATTGTTGTCATGGCTAACAGTATGAACAGCTAGTCTGCAGAGTCGCATTAATGGAGAATATTCATGGCATGTTACATCAAAGGGGAATTTCTGCGCCTCGACTCATATTTATTGCATACCGTCAACAGGAACCGTCTGTGAATATTTTACTTATTTACGACCAAAACCAAATAGAGCGCGCATATCACCTTTTTCTGACATTTATGGCACGTGTTCAGAATGTAGATACTGGTCTACAAATATCACAATTAGATTTTAGAAACCTATATCCTATTTATTACTTTTCACTGACACATCTTGACTTAACTAGATAATCCGTCGTTGACGTATACTTCGACGCTCGTGTAACCAAGCCTCCTCCTGACATTCCAGGTCTACCCGTCGTACGATGTTCTTACAGAGCATTTACCGCCATTCTCAGTGACAAATCAATGCTACTCGAAGGTGTTGGTGGACGAATGAGAATAGCTGATGCGCCAATATAAAACATTTAGACAAAAGATCAATCTCGTATTAAATAAAATGTCTTATAGTCATGTTAGTATTTCTCTGACTCCTGGTCAGATTAAAAAATGCAATCGGATTCTGCTAAAATACGTGGAACTATGATATCGTTAAAACACAATCAGATGTCTGGTGGTCAGAATAAACTATCACTGATAGCTAGTCAGATTAAGCATTCAATGATGCTAGCAAAGATGAAAAAGGTGTTCATGTTACTCTCTCTGCGGCCACGATCAAATATATGATTAAATCATGTGGCATATTTCCACTTCTCGCTGCTTTACCAGCACTGATTGCCGCCGCCGCCCCTTCGGCTGGGAAAGCTGATCTCAATAACCTCACCTAACCCTGAAGTCAGTGTTAATTTTCCCACTCCGTTACCGGTTAAAGAGATCGCGCTAGCAAAATTACTACAGTTGGCCGAATAGTAGATCACAATCATTTGGAGGGCGGCAACTGAATAATTCCCTTGTGTTTGCGAGTAAAAATGATAGCGATGAAAACCCGTAATGGAATATTGTTTCCTTATCATCTGGGACTTACCAAATCAAACAGATCAATAACGAATTCCAACGTAGAATAAAATCAATGACAGGAAAAGAATAAAACATCGCTATAACAATTCATAAACCAACACTATCAGCCGCGATTGAGATAAACTTGCCTGGGTATCTCGTAGATATACACCAAAGTTCTAACAGAACTGTGTTAGGATGGCCTGAAATCCCAGGACCTAAATATCAAATGCCTGGAGAACCAACCCTGAATGATTTTACCACAGATGTAAAAAAAATTATAGCAGATCCAGACTACAGAGAACAGATTTGGGAAAGGGAATTATTCTTTATTCATTATGGGAAAAATAAATGCCCATTGATATTAGTAATCTATTTATAGAGCAGAATTTTAAATTGACTGTAAATGAGGAGTATATTAATAGTTTCCGAGAAAGAATAAACCCAGAACTCACCCGTGCATTTAAAAAACTAAAGAATTTATTTGTTAGTGCTACACAAAACTATTCTGATGATTTAAAACAACAAATTATCGAAACAATTCAGCATATAAATCAAATAATCGACGATATCGAGTACATTAATCTACGAATTCCTGATGAAGTATTAAATTTGATATTTAGTCACTCGTATGATAATAAGGTATAGTTTCATTCAGATAAGGTATATTTTGATCACTATAAAATAACGAAAGAACAATTCCCAACATTTGCAATATCCGAACTTGCAACCGAACAACTAAAGAAAACATTCAGTGATCTTATCAAAGCAAATGTTCCTCTGATACTCGCTACATGGAAAAAATCCCCCCTATGGACATCCTCAAACAAAATAATGACCCAGACAACTGTGGACGGCTTATTGCTCCTGCTAATGTTAATATATCCTCGGTGATTGCAGTAAATCTAGTATGTGATGTTATTGATGGAAGTTACCAAATAAATATAGAAGGTACAAATCAAGACCAGCAAGGATACATTTTATATTCGTTTGCACCAACTGTTCCACCTGGATTTTTAATCATACATGAACCGGTCAACCCACTATATATGAGATATCATAATGATTCATTCACGAAAATCAATTTTAAACTCACTGACCAATCCGATAATATATTGGATTTACGGAAAGAGATTTTACAAATTAATCTGTATGTAAAATCCTAAATGATTTTCATCGTAAACGATTTCCATCTTAAAAATTTCCCATCGCACGACTTCCGATCATAAAATGTCAGTGTTATTTTACTTCCGTTTTGCGCGGTGCAAACAAAATAACACTGATCTGGTTTTACTATCAATAACCGGCAGAGATTTTTAACCTCCTGGTAGCATGTTGCTGTGTTTAACGAGTTCTTTTAATTGTTTAATTCTGGAATTTATAGTTTTCTTAACTCCATATTGCCTACCAAGGTCAGATCTAATCTTTTGTACTGCGGTAAATAGCGGAATGAATTTATTTACATCGCTGTTGTATGCTAATGATTCGTTAACGGCATGTTGTATTGTTATAATGAATCCGTATTGAGACGGTGACACATATTTTTTACTTACAGCTATGTCTTCGACATATTGAAAATCAGAAAGAATTTGATCACAATCTAATTTATATGATAATTGCATTTGTTGATTTTTCAAATCTGTAATAACAAAATTTATATCATTGATATTTTCATAATTCATTATATAATAATATTTATCTAATATATAAATATATCTAATATATAAACATATCTTAAAACAATTACAAAAAATAAACAGTAGCTTTGATGTGCGGATATTGTTCATTGGGTCCTTTTTACTAGCCTTTGTGTCTTTGCTATCGTCTTTTTTTTTCTTGATTTCAATCAAATTCTCTATTTGAGATTTTATCTTTGAGATTTTATCTTCGACGATATGACCGATTCTTTTGGCCGACAGTTCTTTCTGACTGCCTTGTGGTGTTACCTTCAGTGTGACATAAAACTATTTGCATCGACGCTACTATCTATTTTCGGGGGAGCCCATAGACATATCTCTAATGAATATTCTAAGCGAAGCGAAATGTTTGAATATTCAGAAGACTGTTTTATGTATATGTTATGTATTTCATGTACACCCACCCCAAGAATCGAATACCCGGGGGTTCAAAATCAAACCATCGCGTATTTGACGTGATGGGAGGTGTACATGAAACACTTTTGGGCTGGCGCCCCCACTATATATATAGAAAAAGCCTCAGATCGGTACCGTCTACAATAATACCTACCACGAGATTCGAACGCTGGGTCCCGGGACGAGATCCAACTGCGTAACCGATTACGAAAAATGTCTAAATCTACAAGTATATATTTTTAAATATTTATATAGTTACTGAGACATATACAGTATATACTTGTAGATGAAAGTTGTAGACTTTCAAAATAAACCTAACAATTGTATATTTGTACTTAAACGTTAAAAAAATCAAATTGTGATATACAACTGCGAGTTATGTCTATTTTATAAATAACGGAAATTCCGTATACGTAGTTCTGAAAGGGACAGTAACACTATCAACCACATACACACATATACACAACCCTGAAGGATTTATCTCCCTTCGGTATTGTGTTCTATGTATGCAAATCGAATTTTGTTTCCAAATCGCTTGGAAAGCGCGGAGTTTTGTATTTTCTCTGCAGCACGTCGAACCGAAGGTTAACAAATATAGCATCGATTCACTGCGCAGAGTCGCTAGCGCACATATATGTAATTTGACGTCAGAGGTAGCTCTTTTCGAATTGGACGACAGACTCTGCACTGTTACTGAATTTTGTAACGCATGTTAAGATTTCTGAAAATCGCAATAACTTTCGATACGCTCTTCCACTATAAATAACCGCGGTTCACATTATTGCCTTCACATGTTCTCGTCAGAAATTGTGGTCAAACGTAGAATTGTCTTCCCTCGTATCGTCGATGCTGTTCCGAACCGGTTACCCATGTTTGTAACATTCCATGGACAATCATCAAGATCACCGATACGACAGTTTGGAAAAGAAAGATTTATGTGGAGAGGCAAGGCCGTCTGAATCAAGTTCTCAGCTACAGTTCAGAAGTCAGAAGAAATTTGTGGAAAGGAAGAAGACCTATGCGATGCCCTCTATGTAAAATTACTTGTATTAACGACAAACTATGGCCTTTTATAGAACCTCTTCATTGCCTCGAAGATATTCAATCTCTCTGGACTAAAATTGTTTTAGTCGATTTAATATTTCTTGCGTGATAAAATTAGGGCCGCCCTATTAACTCGAAATAAATATTTCTTCCCGTTTGCCTAAATCAGTCTGAGGCGATTTTATATTTTATGTGTGATAGATTTGTGTTTATAAATCTATGTATGTGTCAGATGTCAATATCTATCTATCCATTTATATGTCCCGCCAATTATATCCCGCCAAACGTTCTATCGAGTTCTTTTCAGTTCCGGGCAAGCATTGTCTTAGTCGAATGGTTTCACTGCTAAACTAGATAAACTTACCCGCAACCCGCCAAACCACCGCATTTTACCCGCTGTCTCTGTTTGACCCGATTGAGGTCAGCCCCTTGCAACATTGTTGCCAATGTACAGCACCGTGACGTCACCACACCGGTTCCATTCCTACGAACCGGCTTTTGCTTGTCCGTATATACGCCCATCATTTTCCACGCATAAATTGTGTCCGAACACGTGCGCAGAGGGTTTTGTCTATGTAATGAATTACACAAACCATTTAATACCTTTCTGTTTCTTAGAAATTACTTGGGTACTAAAACATGCATATATATTCATATTGATTTGTTAATAAGAGTGATAGTCCATATGCAAAGTATTTTATTCCATTTAAATGTATATCATGAAACAAATGTTTATTTAACTATCAGCATTGTTGAATGTTTCAACAGATAATAACGAGCAATTACTAACTAACTGTTTTACAATCCCGTCAGTTGCTGCGTGCCAAAAAAATTAGGACACATCTAGCTAACACGGCAATTTATGTACTAAAATGTAAATCTTCAATATTTCTTATTTTTCTAACATTAGCAATTTCTATACTTATGTATTCCATAGGGGATCCAGTTTTGTAAATTTACGCCAGATACCCCACGAAACTAGAAGTTGTCTTTAAAGATGCCGTTCAAGGGAAATAACTCTTTCATACATTGGAATTCTTCACAAATATGTTTTCTCCCCTGATCCATTTGCGAACCACGTAATTCCAGTCAACACTTTCTTCAAGATATCTAAGTGATAAAGTGTGCTCAATATTTATTTATAATTAATATATTATTATTATACAAATAGAGAGAACCATCTCAGTAGTATACACGCCCATGACAAAATTCATTAAGGAATCACTCTAGTCACATATACAGATATTTGGTGATATTTTACCGTCGTCATCAGTGACAGCAAGCAAAGATAAAAATCAACCGTGTAGGAAAAATGCCCAGATCCGATGTCAAAGTTCACATCTACGCAACCTTGATGCTACCTTGATTACTCTACAATATCATGGTTAGTATATTATTTTGTTTCAAACCGGTCAAGTTGATTCAAATGACAATTAAGCATAATTATATATTTTAATAGAACGGGAAAGTCAATTTATATTCAGATTTGTTCAATGGAAATTACGATTTCGATTATCTTATTGTCACAGTTCCATCCTATAATTAAACATTTCTTGATTTTTTTCGATAGTTTGTTTCGGCGAATATATATAATCACCAAATGAGGAATATGCATCACTTTGAATTATGAGACACATTTTAATAAGTAAATTGCGTAGATCAGTTTGCTTGATAGTTATGAAGAAAAGTCCTCCATTTTCGAATATCAGCAGTCTTGTACTATTACGGCTTCATCCTGAGCAATATATTCCTTAACTTTGCTCATGCAACTGTACATGTTTTGTCAGTTCTGTCAGACTGGAATCCATAACTCGTATGTCTAAAGCAGCCATTCACTTACCTTTTGTCCGTAGCGGCAATCATTAGCAAAATGCTCACTGTTATAAAACTGTCCATGCTCTGCTGTTTTTTCTTTCAAGATTTTAGCTCTTATTACTACTTTACTGTTGTCGATGTTGCTATAACGTGGAACATATATCGAGTATTATAATTAAACAAATTAATGTAATATCCAGCACATAAAGTTAGGAAATCCAAATCGTGAGAGTGGCACTCAAGAAGGTAAGATCTTTTAACATAGATATGGATGCATCTATGTAACTCAGCTGCTGTTAAATAAATGCTGTCTGAATTAATTTTATATGATCTGAAAGATCTAAACAGGGAACATAACGTGAATACACCAAGTGAAACAGTCTTAGACACATCTTTAACACAAACATATATATATATATATATATATATATATATATATATATATATATATATATATATATATATATAGAGAGAGAGAGAGAGAGAGAGAGAGAGAGAGAGAGAGAGAGAGAGAGAGAGAGAGAGAGAGAGATCAAGGACGGAGCTGTTGTTAATCGCTCTATAAACTTGAAAGATAATTTCAATTTTGACTGTACATTAAATGTAAAACTAAAGTTAAGAATTTACTGCTCAGACTACATCCAGGAAATTGAATATATCGATTTTTTATTGGCACTTACTTTATAGAGTAATTATTGATGTACATGCAGTTGTTATAACTGCTGGATAAGGAAAAGGTAGTATTTTACGATGATTATACAATGATCTTATTCAACTTGCATGCAATTACAAGAAAACTTTGTAAAATTAAATAATATTTTTGTATTTGTTGTCATGCATCACTGTACATTAAATATGCCAATTAGTTTCTGTGAAAAACATCCTTACAGTGCCAAAGCGGAACCAATTTGAAAATACATTTTACTTCTGATTATATAAAATGTTGAAAATATTTTCTCTCTTGCTATAGATTATATGCGAAAAATATAGAGAAGCTATTCTTTCATACGCATTGTACAACTATGTGTTCCGACTAATACGAAAGCTCCATATGTTTAACATAAGTATTTTATAAAGTTTGCTGCTGACCAATTAATCACACATTTAATTAAAAGTGTTATCTTTTTGGTTTGTTAGCAGGTGTGTTCCGATGAATCTATTCATGTTTGATCATATCAACACCATGCTGTCACACATTCGATATAATTATCAATAGAAAAATATATGGTTAATATATAGTTTACCCGTTCTCAAGATCCTTGTTATTGCCATTCTCGGCTTTACTGTTTCCCACAACTGTCCAAAATGATTCATTCCTGATGCGAGCCTCACAAACACTATCATCACTTTTACGAAATATAACATTTTCTATGAAAGCCCAAAAAGCCTTGGTCAAAAATCTCTTTTGAAACTTGGTACCGTACTTGGTACCGTCAACTGTGTCCAAGTAGATAACCTTCTCCTGACCTATAGAGAGTAGCAATAAATTTATATATTCACTTCAGTATCACATGTATGCATCTAAACATAAAATCTAGTAATATATTCGTTTGAATTAATATCATAATAGGGATATATAGTATTGTATACATAATGTGCATGTACATCTGTTCCATTTCTTTACTAAAAAAATAACGAATTCAAGGCAGTGCACTTGAAGAGTATACGAAATAGTAATGTTATAATAATGTCAGGAGTAAACGTTATTGTATGGAGAATGGATGAATATGTGTGACTCCCGGCACAATACCTTTTTGGTTTCCAATATATACAGCCCAGTCATCGTGGAAATCCCGATGAATCTTGATCAGATAGCCAGGTGTTAGATTCTTCAGTGTTTTTTCGTTGTGCTGTCTTGTTTCTGCATCAGCGTTATTGCTTGATTTGCTTGATTTGCTTCCCATTATATCTAAAATATGTTAATTGTATTGGAAATAATGTTAAAAAACATACTATTACGACGGTTATAAATTTGTATTGGTACAAATCAAATTATTTTCTTGAAAGCGTATTCTACAAAACTGGATAATACGATGATTGAAAAAATGCTATCTATTATTCGGAATGAAATAGTCTAAAGGCATGTGATGAATATAAAATACACGAAAATGCACGGTTCGTTACTGACGCATTTTTTCTGAGGAATCCCAAATTTGCAGCTTTGAATATCTTAGAGGCAATATGAAAACAACCAAAATTTCCTCCAAAACACAAACTATCAATATGTAAGCTTTCGTGTGAGTATGATAAAACGAATACAGGAATCTACGAAGGGTGACTCTCTCTCTCTCTCTCTCTCTCTCTCTCTCTCTCTCTCTATATATATATATATATATATATATATATATATATATATATATATATATATATATATATATATATATATATATATATATATATATATATATGCGTGCGTGCTCGCGTGCTCGCGTGCGCGCGCACGTGTGTGTGTGTGGGTGTGTGGGTGTGTGGGTGTGTACCTAAGATCAATATCAACGCTTAGTTATAACATCTCTAATCTCCTATATGCGATTGAAGCCAACCATATTCAGTCGATCCAATAATATGTCAGAAGCATACTTTAGAAATGTATCACGTAAGTAGTATCGTAGCGACAATTGGAAAATACATTACAGACCCCCCTCCCCCGGTCAATTCTTTCGACAAGGAAAAGTGGAGAGGTGTGTTGATGTCACGGTACTGAAGATTGGTAACAATGTTGCAATAATGGTAGGAACAGGTGTGCACCAGCTTAAACTCAGTGTGGAGTAGAAATATACTGCCAATATTTATAGAGTGATACATTCATACATACATACATACATACATACATACATACATACATACATACATACATACATACATACGTACGTACGTACGTACGTACGTACGTACGTCCGACCATCCATTCATACACACACACACACACACACACACAATACATCCATCCATCCATCCATCCATCCACACACACACACACATACATACATACATACATACATACATACATACATACATACATACATACATACATACATACATACATACATACATACATACATACATACATACATACATACATACATACGTACGTCCGTCCGTAAGTTCGTCCATCCATCCATCCACACACACACACACATGCACACAATACATCCATCCATCCACACACACACACACACAGATACACATACATACATACATACATACATACATACATACATACATACATACATGCATGCATGCATGCATGCATGCATGCATGCATGCATGCATGCATGCATACATACATACATACATACATACATACATACATACATACATACATACATACATACATACATACATACATACATACATACATACATACATACATACATACATACACAGGGAAAAACATTTCACATTAGTTTGTGGGTTGAAGCAAAGAAAGCAAATCTTTTTTAGACGTACGAATGGCGCTTAAAAGGGCATTAGGGTTCTTCTTCTGTTTCTCCTTCTTCGTCATCATCATCATCTTTTTCTTCTTCTTCTTCTTCTTCGTCTTCGTCTTCTTCGTCTTCTTCTTCATCTTCTTCTTCTTCTTCTTCTTCTTTTTTTGTCATTTTTCTTCCTTTCTTCGGTCCAGGTTTGTTTAATTTTCGTTACTTCTTCTTCCAAAACATTTCTAATCTTATCTTCGGCTTTCTGTATCTGGTCCATTCCCCACTTTACAAATGACCACTCTTTCTGAAACAAAAATATTCTACAAAGCACCGGTTTTTTTATGACAATATCAAGGGCCTCCTATAAACTTCCAGCTCTCATATGTTCTCCTTCGTCCAGTAGCTTACTTTCAAACAGATATTTCGCCACTTTGAGACTGTTCACAAAATCTAGGCTACCTTGATATTTCAGTTTTTCGATTTTTCCACCGCGTAACTCCGTCTTTAGCCAAAACGAACTGTGTCTCAAGTCATTAATTAACTCAATGGCCATCTTCGGTTTTACTTATTCCGTGGAAGGTCGGGAATGACGGACGCTTAAATTTACATATGTCATGCTTGGCCGTGTAGGAAAACATCCCTTAGACTCACTAAGCAAATTATGTACTATCCACACATAAGTGAAGGAAAAACATACCACAAAACATACTATCATAAAACTCAATATCGACTATCTACACAGACGGAAGAGAAAACAAAACACACATACTATCTACACAGAAGGGAAATAAAATAAAACACACATATACTACCAACACAAAAGGAAAGGAAAAGAAACCATAATCTATTATCTACACAGAAGGGAAGGAAAACAACCCAAACATAAATATCAACACAGAAGGGAAGGATAGCAAAAAATACAATGTACTATCCAAAATCACAAAATCTACTATTCACACAGAAGGTAAGAAAATAAAAGAAATATACTATGCACACAAAGGGGAGGGAAATAAACACACAATATACTATCATTAACCACACAATCGATTATCGACACAAGACAGGAGAAAAAAAAACCAACAAATATACTATCCACACAAGGGAAAGAAAATATTAACCACAAACTACTATCGAAAACCACAAAATATAATATCCACACACAGAAGGTTGAGATCCTCCCCCCCCCCCCCAGAAATATACTATCAACACAGACAGGAGGAAAAATAAAACACAAACATACTATAAACACAGAGGGAAGATGAAGAAACAAATCCAAACTATACTATCTACAGTGAGTGAAGAGGAATACACAAACCCATATCTACTATCCACACAGAGGTAAGAAGATAAAAAGCAATCCAATAGACAAAAACTATTATATATCATCCACACAGAGTGAGTAAAATAGCTCAGTTCATACTATCGACACAGAGTGAAGAAAAAAAATGTTTTGTTGAAAGCACTAAGCTCTTACCTACAATGACCAATTCTACCAAACATCTACTCACTCCAAATTCCATTATTACGGTGAAATTCTCAGGAGGTTATGGGACATCCAGTTAAGAGCACATGATAACATGTAGCATCACATATGCATCCATCAGGTTTGACACGCATAGTCTCACTTTCCATGGTAGCTATAATGGTACTAGTCATAGCAAAGGGAAATGAAGTCATGCTGAATCGCTGAGGTCACAGCGTACGGCATCCATGCATTTGCATGGTACAATCTCAGCTACACAATTACAATGGTAATTGTATTCATTGCAATGCAGGTTTCATATCCATTTTCTATCAGTCACACTAGCGGGAGTGAAATGTGTTTTACAATGCCCGAGCTTGAATGATGACGTTTTAAAATTATTCACCTTTCGCGCTTGACTTTGGTAGTTACAATGAACTATCGGTCATGGATGATTTTCCCATTTTTCATTAGTCGTAATGAAGTCTCGAGATTGTACATCGTTCCTCAATTATGCCTAGGTTTTGAAGTCTATCTTTTTTTCTTGCTGGACAATGGTACTACCTTCTTTTTCTAACGTACCGTCATACCAGAACCGTAGTGCGATGGGTGGGCAGGCCATCGAAAGGTAAGGACAAAGCAGTAACCATCGAGTACGTTCCAGAATAGCTGAATCTTGATAGATACATAGATCCATTCGCAAATTCAGATCACAACTGAAACACTGCACTTCGTATGCCAATCCAGTCTCAGGTCCAAGAAGACAAATCCTGATCTAGCCTAAATATTTGAAGTAGGTAATCCTTCCCTGTCTGTGGACAATTTTTGAGACGTTTCCAATCAACGGACACAATCACAATAGTCAGGCAAGACGACAGCAAATGGTTTGAACTTGGAGTTCTCAGAAGGTTCCTTACTCAATTCTTGTTCTGTCTAATTCATCCTTCTGGTTGGTGGCTATCCTCTTGGAACCATTTGTTTTATAACAACATGTCCGTATGGCAAAGTGAATTAATTGGGATGCCACACTTGCTTATCGTACACGATTTGATACAGTTTTTGTACAGGTCGACTGACGAGTTGATGAGTGGCTAACCTTCAACTTTTGTGATGTATATAGGTGGTCACTCTAACATCTCAATCTTCTCCAGACTGCATCCTTTCTTTCAGAACGCTAAAGTTCACCGCTCCACATGTGCGATGATTCAGTGACAATCATTTAACTTTACACTCGGTGCAATTCTTCTTTGTGTAGGTGAATGTATATGAAAATGTCCGTGGCAAAGTACAGGACACGATCTCGTAAATGGCAAATAAATTAAATCCAATTACATCTCAGAATGAAAGGCATATCTACACATGTCATTGCCTTTCTTAAATTCGGTTTTATTGGTTAGTCATCTTTAATCTACAATATTTTTTAATGGATTTCTTTTTTTTAAATATTTAAGGCTTTCTATTGGTGTGACGGTATTATGTTGTGTAGTTTCTTGCTGAAATAATGTATAGCAAGTTTGTTCAGTTTTGTTTATTTTACTCCCTACAAAAGGATACCAAGTTTGTCTCGAAAGAGGATTGAACCTCTTAAATTAGGAAAACATCTCTTGGTAACTACAGTTAGGTGTCGTTGTAATCATTCTAATCATGCTTGCCACATATTTTTGTGTTTTAGAAGTCATATTTCTTTTTATGGAAATACTCGCATCAGACAGCTTGGGTCTTTATCTTTGAAGTTCACTGAACTTGCTTCTTTAATTCTTAAAAATCCCAGATTCACAAGTTCAAAAAAAAGAAGAAAAGAAACTAAGAAATAAAAACCCATGGCACTCAATACTGCAGTAATCCTGACTATACTAATGTGAGTGTGCATGTCAATATGTTGGAGTGAGATAAAATAAATTATCAGTTTCAAAACGCGAACAAGTAGTGTGACCGTTCAGTGGCTGCTGTGTTACGACGAAATGGTAGAATACACAACGGAGGGATTTAAGTTCACAGTCCAGTCTGCATTGCAATTTTAGCAACGCAAGAGCGTATTATGTTTTATTCATTTTTTTTTGCCACACTACCTTCGAAGAAAACATTGAATCACTCATCATAAACAATTTCATTGGCTAGACTTTTTTCTAAACCGCGTTCACTTAAAATTGACTTCAGTAGCTCTTCACCTAGTATCGAGATAGGTCGTGTCTCACCGCTAAAGCAAGAACAATCGTACCGTGGACGATCCCACGGAAATTATGTCCATTTTATAATCAAGTACATCCGAGCATATTTGGATGAACTATTATTTGAGAACGTTTTAGTCGTATTCGTCAGCAGTTCACTCTGGTGATATTTTACAATGGTGGACCATTCCTGGGGTTAGATTTTCTAAGTAGAATGTGTTTCCTGGAACTTTTCGAAGGGAAAATATTCCATAACATAAAAACGTGTAAGCGTCGTGATTCTTTTTAAAAGTAGAAATATCATAGTCTCTCTCTCTCTCTCTCTCTCTCTCTCTCTCTCTCTCTCGTAATACCTTTGCTTGAAATCCTAAAGGTATATGTTCCCGTTTAAAATAACCTCTCCAAACGTAATCAGTAGGCACCATACTTTCCGTTTGTCAGATAATTTGTTTTTCAAACACATTACAAATTGGAAATCAGTAAATCGTTGGATGAAATAATATCTTGAGATGACAAGCTAGTACAATTTAGGTATCTAAGCTTTATCCTTATTTTGGCACTGCAATATGTCATGGAATTGTTCTATAACATGAGATCTACCGCTTTTCAGAACGGAAACACATTCAAAGCTATGTCAAGAATGACCCGAGTGAGATTGAATTATATAATCCTGCTATAACTTTGAATTCTTAAACCAAAACACACTTTCGTAAAAAGTAACAATGTTCAAGATTGACGCGCGTGACATTGTTCTGTATAACCTTACCTGTGGTTAAATTTGAATTATCTAACCAAAACACACGTTCTGAAGAAATATAACAATGTTCAAGACTGACACAAGTGACATTGCTCTGTATAACCTTACCTATGGTTAAATTTGAACTCTAAAACCAAAACAAACGTTCGGAAAAAGCAACTGACAAGGATCGTTTTTGGCGCTGCTTTTTACCTCGCCACCAACCCACTCTCTTAGATCTCTGAAAACTTTGCAACATTGTTTGTAGCGTGTGCTGAGAAACACATGAGATATCTTAAATTTGTGATATGCTAAGCAGTCAGTCGACAATACATATCACACTACCTTTTAAGAAAATGATGAACGAAAACAATGAACAAATTTCACATATAATGTATGGTTTTCTTAATTATCTGTGCCCTATAATACCGCAGAAATAACAGAACCTAACATGGTGTCCTACGTTTCTTTTTTTTCTTTACCATTCATCTTTTTCTCTCCAATGTAATGTTAAATCTGTCTGCCAATCTCTCAAAGCATTCCAGGCTAAAGTAATGTCCGTTCTACTGTCACCCAGCAACAATTGTGTGCATGTGCGAGCGTGTGCGTGTATTACCTTTTGCTTACACATATATCGCTTGTAAAAAAGAATTATTACAAAGAAATAGCAACCATTGACGTAAACCATTTAATTTAACCGTTTAGATCGCTAGCGCAAACCACTACCAACGCACTTTGAAAAGTGATGTTACGTGTATCGCCATTGTCGAATAATGCCTGCTTTCTAATTGGAAAATAGATTGTTTCGTCTTGATTATACAAATTTAATTGATTAAGTTTTACACACTGTTTGAACTCTTTAAACTTCACGTTGCAGATGTAAGCCATTGTTCTCAATTTTGTGGAAATTCGTTATTGAGTTTCTCAGATTTGGTAATATATTTTATGGACCGAACCGAAATATTTTCATTAAAATATTTAACACATGGTAACATCACTGATCATCTACACATGATGCAACCAAATACAACTTGTCTCATTTTAACCACCTCATTATTAAATAAAGTAACAGTTGTGTCTTTTTTACCTCCAACTGGACCTATGATAATCATTCGAATAGACTTTGGTAACGCTGCATGGTGTTTAACAGATTATCGTTTTCTTGTTGCCGAAGAATCAATTACATCGATGATGTATACGACATAATATATATCTATATTGTGTTAAATGTAGGGAGCGGGAGCCCCACAAATGAATCAACAACTATGACAACAAAATATAATAGATTAACACTTACGGGTAAATGTAAACGATGCGGTACATAAATAAAGTTAAATTTATTTCAGGTGATAATTCCTTTAAAAAAAAGCGAGGAGGCGATGTTGGAGCAAAATTAACAAAATTACCAGGAACTTTTTTAACACATCATAGCATATCTGATCATCTACAGATCGTGCTATTGGATATAATTTATTCCACTTGCCCCACCTCATGATCAGATTGAGTAATAATTGTGTCTTTCCGTATTGGCCAATTATTATCATCCTTAATAAATGTGGATGATGTTATTGTTTCTTTCTTCTTTTCTTGTTGCCAAGAAATCAGTTACATCCATGGTGTATAATAAATAATATGGATATATCTTGTGCTAAATGTAGAGCGCGTACCCTACAGGTCATCAAACAACAGTTACAACAATAACAAATAGACCAGCACTTACAGGTAAGTGTGTACGATGCGGTAGAAACTTTTTAAAATGTATTTCCTTAAAACAGTCAGGGATACAATCAGTTGACAAATCGAATTTTAAAAACAATGAGGAGGTGATATTGCAGCAAAATTAATAAAATGACCGGGGACTCAATGGACCAAATACCTAGGAGAAAAACATCTTACAAGATATAAATACTGCGGTCCCAGAACTCGACTTGATATTCGACGATCAAAATCATCCAAACCCAGGTGAATATCCGATAAATGAAAATTGATCGAACTTGTTACGTGCATGATGTGTCTTACAAAAGTAACAATCAGCAGCATAGACATATTACAGATGTAAATTTGATTCACGCGTTGAATTAAATTAATAAAAAGCTTGCAACGAATCATTAGCAAACTGGTCAGTAAGATCTGCAATGAAGGTGAAAATAGTATTAGGGACAGCTTCCTTCCCTTCTGTGTGGATAGTATATTAGTAGCTTGTTTTCCTTCCCCTCTGTGTTGATGATATATGTTTTTTTTTCCTTTGCTTTTGTGTAGATAGTATATTTTGTAATTTTATATAGTATATTTTGTGGTTTGTTTTCCTTCTCTTCTGTGGAGATTTTAGATTTGTAGTTTGTTTTCCTTCCCGTCTGTGTTGATTGTTTATGTGTGTTTTGTTTTCCGTCCCTTCTCTGTGTTTAGTATATCATATGTCAAGTGCGTGTAAGGGATGTTTTCGTACACGGCATTGCTTGACATGTGTAAACTCAAGCGTCCATAATTCGCTACATTCTACGGAATAAGTAAAAACGAATATGGCCATTGAGTTATTCAACGAATTGAGACACAGTTATTTTTATTTAATGGACTGGGTTTATGTGGTGGAAAAAGTCGAAAAATGAAATATCCAAGTAGCCTAGACTTTTTCTTAACAGTCAAAGTGGCGAGAGATCTGCTTGATAGTATGCTACTGGAGGAAGTGAAAAAATGACGTTTTATCCATCCACAATAAGTTGGAAGTTTAAATGAGGTCCTTGATGGTGTCATGAAAGTCCAGTGCTTTCTAGAATATGCATTGTTTTGGACAGAGTGTTCATTTGTGAAGTGGGAAGTGGACCAGATTCAGAAAGCCGCAAACGAAATGAAAAAGGTTTTGCAAGTAGAAGTATAGAAAATTAAACAAACCTGGACAGAAAAAAGAAAGGAAAAATAAAACAAAAAGAAGGAAGAACACTTAGAGAAACTTAATAAGAGTGGGCTAAAGGTTCAATAAAAAATTAGAGCTTAGGAACATCCAGACTGGATTCCATAGAATGAAAAGAATAAGAAGAAAGCAATTAGTGGACAAATTCGGAGCTGGTGGAAGAACTGGAGAAAAAAGAAGCAGAAGAAGTAGAACCCAAAAGCCATTTTCAGGACCACTCGCGAAAATATTTGCTTTCTTTGACTGAACCGACAAATTAGTCTGAACTGATTCTCCCTATGTATGTATGTATGTATGTATGTATGTATGTATGTATGTATGTATGTATGTATGTATGTATGTATGTATGTATGTATGTATGTATGTATGTATATGTGTGTGTGTGTGTGTATGTATGTATGTATGTATGCATGTATCTATGCATGTTTGTGTTCTATCACTCTATATATATATATATTTGGAGTATATTTCTACTCCACACTGAGGTTTATCCGGTGCACATCTGTTCCTACCATTGTTGCAACATTGTTGCAACATTGTTACTAATCTTCAGTACCGTGACGTCATCACACCTCTCCACTTTCCCTTGTCGCTAGACAGGTCAATTAGTCCCCATGTTCACTTCCCCATGTCGCTATATTTGTCTAGGAGGGTCTGTAATGTATTTTACCATTGTCGCTAGGGTGCCCCACTAAAATACTCGCATACTACCACCTAATCTTAAAAGCTGATGCTGAAAACAAGTATTGTCTAATCCGTATATTCCATCTAGAAAATGGAAAAAGTAACGTAAAAACAAATACGCAATTATAACAAGACAATTTGAAATAAACTTCAAGGAACCGTAAATAGCACAATATAAGGCAAAATAACGGGTTAAACGCGACAGATGATGTACATGTATAAAATCGTAAAAGAATCTTACATGTATAGTCTTACATTAAAAGCAATGCGTCAACAGTAGACGACAAAGGGACCAAAAACGATGTACTAGATTGGTAAAACAGAATGAGTGAGAATATATAATCAGATGGTTTAGCAGCAGAATCTTGTTTAAGCATGTTCCGAAATGTATAGGTACAACGATTAGGGATTATGTTGTTTATACTCCATATAAGTATACAATTTAAGCACAAATAGTTCAGAATTCAAATATAAAATTACTACAATCATGGAGGTTTGAAAAACGTAGAATGTAAACATAATTCTTGGAATAGTTAAAATTGCAATTGGTGATTATTATATAGGCTAAAATGTTCGTTGCATTTGGATAAAATACTATGTATTAATTTAGGAATTAAAATTGAAGCTAGATTATAGTTATTTGAAAAATTGGACAAAGCTATCACTAGCGCTATTTTTTTTAACAGCAATTGTTACAAAGTAAATTGTTGCAACATAAATCATTTGTATGTCTCTCTGCCACATTTACAAACATAATAATTATATCAGATTACAACGTGTCGGTTTTCATAAGAAATCCGTTTGTTATATATTATTATTAAATATAGTTTTAAAACTAAATATGACCCTAACAAGCCATGTTTACCTTCCTAACATAATTCAATGGATAATATTTAAGTATAAAATATTACACTTAGATATGCATACATATACTATATTCGTTTCGAATAGAAACTATTTTATTTTAAAATAATCTAGTGAAGACTTGTATGAACTACCTTGATTTCAGATTTTAAACCATCTGTTAGAAATAAGTAGAATAACATGTTAGAACTTTGTATAATCGGCGTCAAAACTAATGTTATGATTATACAATATGGTGATATGATATCGACAAAATTCTAATGGTGTACTTGCTTTAAAAAGATAATTATTTGGAAATTTAGAAACGAAACTGTAATTAGTAAAGTTGAGAATGAAATATAGATACAAATATATCTGATGTATAATGCAAAATTCATTAGGAAACCATAACTTAGTTCATTGAAACTCAACACATATAACTGTAATAATACACACTTGTAAACTTCATTTACTTTAAGTGTAACATTTAAAAGCAGTTACAGTTGTGTGTATTTACTATGATTTGCTAAAGATGAAGTAATAGTCATGATTCTAGTGATACTGGTTTTACGTCTAATATTTTCTGTCATATCACCTATCTTTTATCAGGATTTATAATTTTCCTTTACCTTTTAAAAGTGTCCTTATTATTCATTACTTAGTACTTTCATTTCTATATTTTGTATTATCAGGTAGCTATATTTCTTCAATTAATGCAGCAAGAAACATTCATCAAATATTTTCGTTGTATGGTAAATCTTTTTTGTCGAAAAGCTTAGTAAGCGAGTTCTTCTTATTACGCCTCATTACGTATTTGCAAAGCTATTCAATATCCTTTCTAGACGATTAATTTCTATAAAATATGATAGACGTATCAGTGGCATCTGTATAAATATTAACGTCGTCATACCCAACATATGTTGTGGCAGATTTGCTGTATTTTGAATTATAACAAATCATAAGGAAACTCAGATGCTGAGCACCGAAGTAAATAATATCTTGTAAACGTACTCAAATATATTTATTTGTGTATTTACATACCAATAATGTATATAATAATGTATGTATGGTTTTATAACCAAATATCTCTCTATCTATATCGTATATTTTTATATCTGCATTATTGTATCATATATGTTCTTATTTATTTGTTTAGATTTAATTATATGGCAGCTACAGAAGATAATCCTGGAACAAACGTATAAGTTATGTTTGGGATCTGCAGTAGATAAAAATAAATCTACCCTACTTATCTGCAGTGTTCATTACTGACTTTAAGTCACACTAAATAATGCCATGGTCTAGTCAGTTATTGACACCTACGAGGTATTTACTTTAGAAAGGTCATAGTTCTTGTATGAATCTTTAATTTGCATATTTTAGTACACATAATGACTATTGATATTGGAATGCAATGCTATCGATAATGCTGTCCATACTGATTTTTAACCGTAGAGTATACCTTTCCTGTGAGATCTGCACCTCGTGTAAAGTTTAGATACGAATATACCACATCAGGAAAGTTGCTTATTTACAACGTGTTTGTACCTGAAGACAGAAAATGTGGATTAGCTTTCAAAATTAAATGTTACTCATTTAACAATCATGAAATGTTTAGTATTTTTAACAATAGCTATCAAACGTATTTTATAAATCATATCTAAAAACAATACATGATCAGTAATACATGATTGCTACAAACATGTTAAGTTTAAGATAGTTAACGTTCTATACAAGCTATTGCTTGTCTAATTTGTAAGTGAAGCACATGCTCTATGAAGAACGTGTTAACAGTGTCTTCTCAACCAATTTTGACGAACGTTAAACACCGAACATTATGTTTCTAATAGATATTTGTCATATCATTCTGCACGTTGCCAGTATCAGATCTGAAAAATCTGCGCAGATTCCCAGCACATTTGAAATACTATCTGCAATATTAACGTATGAATTTGTATTGTTAAATCAAGCAACTGCAGGCTACTTTTTTAAGGTATAGAAGATCACAGCATAAATTAAATATATTTTAAGTACTGATTTTATGAACATTATTTAAAACTAATCATTAACCTAATATTTAGAGTTCAACAATATATTTTTTTGTATGTTTCAGGGCATCTAAAGATCAAATCACTATGCGTTGTAATGAGCAATATATTAATATTAAGTTTAAAGTTGTAGAATGAAATCTCTCTCCATACATTCAAATCTAAAAATATAATTGTTGAGTTTATGTACATACATTTTCATAAGCACAGAAGTAATATATGCCTGAATGTACAAGCTAGTATTATACATGGGTAGTTCAGTTGACAGTCGTTTACTTGCTTGACCTGTAGGTTCATTGGCGCAATACCAACCGACGCCATACATGGTATGCTATCTTGATCAAGATACCTGATGCATGATCCAGTCTGCATGTATTCATGTGACATAAAAGATGTAATGTAATACTGATGAATAGGCTATAATCGGCATGATACTGAACACTACGAATCCATTTTGTAAATTGCATCAGAAAATAATCTGTTGCTAGTAGATTCATGTTCGGGACTTCAACCCCATTGTCGTAATTTATTATTATTCGATGATTGAGTCGTCTGGTATCACATAACATATAGTTTTCTCAAAGAATGTGCGTGATTCAGATTGACACTGTGAGGTTGCATTGCATTGTTATTTTATACTGTTGAAAGCCGTTAAAAGATATATACATGATATCAGTTTTGTCTTTGCGAGAGAGACTGTCGTTGACGAACACAACTTGTTTCCAAGTAAGACATTGATCCTAATTCATCAATGCCTTGAATGCAGTTCGTTACATTCTTTTGGCCGATATAATGCTGCTTCAGTCAGAGCTAAAAGAGCACGGTTACGATTATTGGCACCCCACTAATACAACAGGTTACGGTTCGTGATTTCTTTTATATTGAATAGTTGATGCAGTGATATGCATTTCTTAAATACAAAACAGTAGTTAACAGTGTTCAGGTAAATGCTTACTATTAAATGACATATTGATTAGTTTCGCGTCTACTGGATATGGACATTTCAAATGGAGTATTTGTAACAGAATTGTTACCGAGAGGATGGTGGATTAAATGAACAACACAAACACAATATGTGAAAGAAAATATAAATTTATGAAATAAATTATTAATGAAAAATAATGATGTATCAGCACAATAACCCATGCGCTCAACCCACAATTACACTCACAACCATTCACAATACATGAATAAATGAAATATCAATACAAAATAAAACACAGATATAAAGGGATCTCTTGGACTATACACAGATCCAAGGAACCTTTACGAAAGTTATATTACCGCAAGTATAAATTACGATAACAAACACAAAACATCAAACTATACTATCGCACGTATGGATTGCGACAACTAGCACGAACATATACATGTATTCAATCAAGTTGCTAGCTTTTATTGAGATTCATGCAATCCCTTGAAATACTATTGTGATCTGAAATAACCATGTAAATACAACAATGTATTCAATTGTACTACAATTGCAATACACACATGTGTCTCGACCCTGTATAACCGTACGATTCACCACCTGTTGAATCGCCGCCCAGTTTCCCCGAAGACCTAGGGTTGACCAATACTTTTATCGGCCTTTTGCCCTTCACGGATCCACCACAGTTATACGTACAGACAGCATACAACATCTACTAGAACTAACGTTCCTCAATACCCTAGATGCCGCCCCGGATGTTTACAACTCTAGACAGCTCCGACACTCGGACTTCTAGATTTCCGGATATTTACACGTCACGACAGATGTAGACGAACAGACAATTCGACAGACAGACAGTCAGATACTTCAATTCGATTGCACAATAAATCAGCAACAATTTCAGCTACGATCTCAGAGATGTTATCAGCCGACGTTATCAGAGATGCTATCAGAGATGTTCCGCAATAAATCATCTACAAAATCAGCTACGATCTCAAAGACGTTATCAACGATAATATCAGATGCGTTATCATAGATTATCAGATGTTATCAGATGCGCTATCAGAGATGCTATCAGTTGCGTTATCAGAGATGCTATCAGATGCGTTATCAGCTACAATAAAGAAACCAGACTAATAATAGTTGTCTCAAAAAAAATAATCTAAACCTTAGATCACGCTATTGCGTTTAAAGTCTAATAGTGACAAGTAATTCCAAATATTCCACGTTTAAAATCTGCATTGCAATAAAGGCATCATTATATGAAATGATAAACTGAATAAAATTCACAATAAAACGAAATATAAATTTAACACTCACCCCTTTGGCTGGAGATTGAAAGACGAGCTATCTATCCTGTGATTAGATACTTTAGGTCCCGTAATATTGATCATAAATATTCTGTCTTATATACCCTCAAATAGGTGAGCAGAAATCACGGCAAGATTACCGTGCACCCTGTGAATCTAAATGTTCCGGATTTCATGTAATTCAAAGTCAGGCACATGCAAATCGTTACACGCCGCTTACCTTGGAGAAAACCACTTATTCACCCCAGGTAATGCATGTACGACGAAACAAAGAAAATGGTGAGATTAGTTTGTAAATCAATTAGAAAATAAATTAAATTTTCGCCTAATTCTGTGACAGTATTTTCATTCCTTATGTTTGCGTAGAAGAAATTCTTATTGCTACTCATGTTACTACTCTATCAGCTTAACCTAAGTTACAGAAACAAAAATAAAAACACATCAGGTGTAGTAAAATACACAAAACATTTATATTTATCACAGTAACAAATGGTAAGTTTTATAGGAACTTAGTATGGCGAATTAAATCACAAATATCATTATACGTTTTATCACTAATCCACAAACATCGTGTTCCAAAATGTATTCTTGTACTGAATGTGTAATGAAGTGTTAATTCTATTGAATAGGTCTATATAACAACGGTAATGGCGAATCACAACGATACAATAAAAAATGTATTGAATTAATTCACAATGACCCCAAAGTAATGTCTAAACTCCGAAAAGTGGATGAATACGTTGTAATCCCAATGAATAATTTAAACAATCTATTCATTTCATATGATATCTGAACGCACCAGTAAATGTTTGCACTCCATGAATTTAAAACGAGGATGAATAATTTTGTTTACCACAATTTTCTATACCACTTGCACTTGACATATGAAAATAAAATGCTAGGATGTGGGTCACATGTTTACTTTCAAAACATTCAAAGTTTAGAAATAATAGAACTAAACTATTAATAAACAAATTATTTAAAACCTACGATCATAGTACAATTCCGGTAACACTAAACTATATCATCAATCGAGGACAGTGGTCAGGCACATCATTTAAATAAAATACACACGATACGTTTTCCATATTAGCTTTCAGAAGGGGGCGGAACAATTGTATTTAAAAGATCTGTCTTGATTTTACTTAGCCTTGTATATTGAGTGCTTTTTACATTTTGGTTCCAGTTCTTATAATTTTTGAAATTATCCTTGTCAAGTACAGATTGATGTATAAATCGGGCTGTTGGAAATAATTTCGTACAGTTGTTCTGATGAAATTTAACGAAGCAATTTGTATTTGACCGTGTTTTGTGTACTCTACGGCTCTAGCTAATTCAAAGTCAGGTTAGTGTTGAGGGGGGAGTCATATAAGTCTATGGCGTTGCATAACGTTAGCCGTTGTCGACATTAACTTTTGTTCCGATGATGATATTGATTGTCTCCCGGTAAGGGACAAACGCATTGGGACAAATTTGTCTGATGCAGGAAAAAATGGCACTTTTAGTATCATACTTAAGAATGTGAGTGGCAAGCTATTGATGGTGGCTCCTATATAATTCAAAAGAGCTGTAAAACCAGAAAAAATCGAGATCGTCATCTGGACGCCACGAATTACACATATTCGGTTTTAAATATCTATTCAGTATCACTAATGATTGAAACTCCATCCATTCATGGACGCAAACGCATATGCATACATACTTACCAACATACCTACAAGGTCAAGCGTCAATTTTTAATTGTACTAAAATATATCACGCCCATTATATGACCGGGAAAGGTAAATTAAACATTTGTCCCCAACATCCACACCATGATGTTCTTGAATTGCAAGGTAAATGGTATTTATATGCCTCTGTGTTTGAAAGAAAGAACTAACGATAGAATGAAAGAAAGAAAGGAAGGAAGAAAGAAATCAGATCATCATTGGGATGGATTTGTTTACACACGTGATTTACAGTCACGTAAAGTGGCAGTGCGAAACATTTTTGTTATTGAACCCATCACAGTGTGTATAAAATTGCTTACAAAGTTTCTTTAAACGCATTGATAAAGCGTTATTTATGCTGTCATTTTATTAAAATGGTTGAAGAGGTTATCTATCTCTAGCTCGTCTGCATCTCTCCAAAACATATCCAACACACTCATTTATAATAATCTTTTCCAAACAAAAGGTAATGTCACTAGCCAAAAAAAATTGTATTCTTTAAATTTGAAATATTTTGAACAATGTATTTTTTAAATTGTTACGAACGACGGTCAGCAACCGTTTAAAAGAATACACAATAAAATCCATATTTATGGCATACTAACCAATGTCGGTAAAATACTAATAATACCGAGCAAAATATGAAATTTACCATTCGTAATCTACTTGTTACGGGTTTAACCAATTTTTGTTCCATACATTGATATTACATAATTATGTTGTCATTTTAGTTACATTTCCAAGGGGATATCTATCATTCTAGCTACTTATGTGCATTTGAAACTTTTTTCACGCACATAGGCCATGCACCTATTTATGGCAACCCTGTTGCGAAACGTTATATATGACACGTAGCCAAAACAAACATTTAGATTTTGACTTTCTCTAGATGTTTTCATATGATCTGGTGTAACGTACGTCTGTTACTTTTTAATAAATCGGATGTTATATTGCTGGAGCCTAAACACAGCCCCGTAACGAATATAAATTACCGTAATATAGCTCTGAATTGCTTTGATACGAAATAAGCGAATGTGTTTGATGTACTCATACATATCGAGACATTGGCTTAATGAGATTATTATAAATGGTGAGATAGCTCCTTCACAACTCTGAACCGATTAATGAGGGCTATACTTGAATTAGAATTAGAATGAATGTTAATGTCATACTGTGTCTCAAAGTTTGTTATTAATGTCTATATTGTAATTAAAAATTAAACCTGTTGAGACAGGTTTGGCGACATGTAATAGTGTATATTACTTCTGCATATTTAGACGTAGACAAACATTTAATGGCAGTACCATGAAACGTGCTTGTGCTCACATGGCATTAAAAGTACAAGTCACTGACTGATTGAAGATAGTACAAAAAATACTCATTATAAGCCAACCACCAACCCCATTTTAGGGCGGCAAAAACTCAATTTTTTAATGTAGTTTGCATGTCAGATCCATTTCATAGGGATAACATTGTGTTAAATAAACAAGGAAAACTGGAAATAACGAAAGATAAGAAATTTATTGACAAATTAGATGACAATTACAATAGCATGCTAGGTGAAATATGTTACAAGTAAATTAACAACTTAAATTTCACACCTTTGTGTCATAAAAATGATGTAAGTGACGTTTACATTTTAAAATACATTTATGTGATAAACTTACAGATGATTCAAAACACGCAATATCTAGAATGACATAAAATGTACTAACATGCCAACCCTAATGTGTTTGCCATAACCCTTACGCACACGGCCCCTAACATACGGATTTAACGAATAAAGGCATATATTACGGAAATACAATTGTTTGTGATACAATCGGGATGCTGGCTTGTGCACGTTCGATTCGAGTTTGGGTTTCATATCAGGTTTCTACGAGCTTTAACGACTGAGATTAATTTTACATGAATACCCATTAAAACTTCACATACTTTGCGATGCAAAACATCTGCATGATCACAATGTTACATACTAGAATGTTCTGAAACGGTCGTTCAGCAAAGATTGTATAGTCTGTACAGAATATTGCACATACATTTCCCGATTCACGGCGAATAGTTGGAATGTCATCATTTGCCTGTGTTGCACATGATTAGGTATATCTCATGGCGGGAAAGATATTTGCAATCGAAACTGAAATGTAAGCTGTTTAATGGATTACCTCCAGTTGAGACATATAAATAAGCCATTGATCTCCACATGTTTAGGAATCGCAGTTCGTGAAACTGTACCGAAAATAAAATTTGGCTCCAAAATATACTGGGCAAACTTGAAATTTTTAAAATTAATATTTAACTTATTTATGTATCA
Source organism: Unio pictorum (assembly GCA_030141615.1). Taxonomy (NCBI): domain Eukaryota; kingdom Metazoa; phylum Mollusca; class Bivalvia; order Unionida; family Unionidae; genus Unio; species Unio pictorum. The sequence goes on from JARLTB010000065.1 coordinate 11,319,183, forward strand.
GTCGTGAGTAAATACCTTACTAAGAATGTCTTGTTACGGTGTTTTGTTCCTTAGCATTAGCGCACTTAGAGAGCAGTGATCACAGGGAACTTATATAAATTAGTGTAAAGTCCTGCATATGAAATTGTACTCTGCGAAGTGTACAACTTTTATTTGACCATCGGCTTTAAGGTGCTTGTCGCGATATTAAATCATCCTAGTAGAGATATGAAAGAGTTTGTTGTTATATCTGTCATTTTTCATGTAGGGAACTAGTTTTTCAGCTTGACTTGAATAAGTTAACATATGTACATTAAGCGCTGGAACAATGATAATGTTGTAGTTTGAACCTTGCATCAAGGACATTTCAAAACTGCGTGTTTAAAATGCGGTTACCTAGAAAACCCAAAATGGATGGTTCTGACCATTGTTTATCTTCAGAGGAAAATTGTGTTCGACAAATACTAGCAAATGATAGTTATGATGGCAATGCTTTTTAAAGTTATGAAGTATCTCAGTATTATTGGAGCTGATAGTGTGTTAATTGAGATCCAAGTAAATAAGAGAGATTAACAGTTTGTCTACTCCACTCTATTCTAGAGACAAGGGAAAGTCCCCCCCCCCTCCAATTTTCATTCATTTCTGGCAGACCCTATATAAATCAATCATTTTTAATATACCTTACAGGCTAAGATAGTTTCCCAAAATGTTCAAATTCAAAGTGTTTAGTGCAAGGTTAATATTTCATTTCATAAAAGTAAATATTGAAAGTTAAGGAAATACTGTTTTTGATTTAAAGTATCATATATATATATATATATATATATATATATATATATATATATATATATATATATGCCTCTGATTTCCCTTCCCTTCACTCCTATGTGGATGCATATGTTCAGATTGATCTTAACCTTTCTGACACTTTGATCATACCGTCTGTGAAATATGCTAATGGATAATACCGAGCAAGTGTCCATTGAGCAGCAAGATTATAGAAAATTCAAATAACATACCGCTTTATTGGCCCTGAACATATAGCAGTTCGGATGATTTTATGAGAAAATACAATGACAATGTTGTCCCTGCGAGCTATTGGTAAAAATGCTTTTTTTGATAATATATGAACTGTTGCAGTTGCTGTTTGAATACAAATATTATCTTTTTAAAATGTCGGGACGTTTTATAATGCTTCCATGCTTGAGCATTATAAAGCATGGCGGTCAACAGTGTGACCAATAATTTTGACTCATCAACCTATGAAGACGTGTTCAAGACTAGCAAAGCTGAACGAAGCCTACGTGAATTTGCATCGTGTTAAGAAAAAACATCATACCGAAGCCTAAAGAGAATGTCAAGATGTTAAAAATGGACAGAGACCTGACACAACAGGTCTTCAGAGATGAAATTAAGAAGGAGCAATAAGAGTGGACCGAAAAGTGTAGACTTCGAAGTATAGAGAGTGAGAGCAACAACAGCATCAACAGGAGCCAGTCTTAGACGATAAAGAGATTGCCACAACCCCCATCAAAACATACCTATTTTGGGCTACCCCAACAATCTAGAAAAGAGATAGTTGTCGAATTGGTAAAAATATTTTTCTCTCTATCTGTTTGTCAAAAAAGAAGTGTTACTATCAACACCTCGTCTCTCTAGCTTTCAAGATAGTGAGCGTATGTATATGTGCATGTTTGTGTGAGCAGGAATGTTTGTGTGTATATGTGTATATTTGTTTATATGCGCTCGTAGGTTTGTGTATATGTATGTATGTTTGCACAAGTACGTCTTTGTGTATGTGTGCACGCGTACGTGTGTGTCTATCTTTGTATGTGTCTTTGCCCGCGCGCGTAAGTTTGTTGGTGAGGTTTTGTGCGCGCGCACATTTGTTTGTATGTTTGTTTGTTTGCGCATATGTTTATGTGTATGAGTGTTGTGTGCTCGCGTCCGTGTGTGTTTGAGTGCACGCGTACGCTTGTGCGTTTGTGTGTGTATTTTTGTGCGCACTTTCGTTTGTGTCTGTGCATGTTTGGATATTTGTTGGTGTGCTTGCGTATTTTTGCGTGTATGGAGCTTCGGCTTTGATTTTTAACTTCATTCAACGAAGTGTTTCTCAAACTAAAGATTCGTGTTTGTACATGGTAGGGGTGTAGGTGAAGCATCATAACTTAAGTGTAACGAAAATGTCAATCAATATAGTACAAATCATATCAACATTAAAATTGATGTCCAAATAAGTGTTTGGCAGGGTTGTATATATATATATATATATATACGTCTTTCATATTATTTAAATATCAGCATACGGATAGAGATGTCTCATATTCTGGGAGTTGTGCACATATTAGTCAGGTACCAATAACATGAAGGTGAAAACTATATCCGAGAGCGTTGGCCGGTCTCTCTCTCTCTCTCTCTCTCTCTCTCTCTCTCTCTCTCTCTCTCTCTCTCTCTCTCTCTCCATAAATGACACGTTAATATAAAGTCTGTTTAGTGAGTGAAATTAATTTGGAGTTGATGGTAACCCAAGTCGCTCTAAATTATATGAGTAAACCTTCCATTGAATAACTCTATCGTGTTGCACGATAATAAGTATACATATTTGCAATAGCTTTTCAAGACTGGAGGTCATTACACAAATGGAAAGAAAGCTTCGAACAAAAGAAGACATTAGTACATTTGGCGTCTTCTGTAATTTCACGCTTTGGACACCGGTAAACGTCCTGTATGTACAAATTATGACGTCAATCATCTAATTTGACTGAGAGCTGTTCCTTATACTAGTCAGAGGCACTAAAAATACATAAGCTCTTGTTGATTGGACTTACTATTCCCAATAAACAGTGAATATTGAATTAACCTAGAATATGTTTAGTGACATTTAATTCAAAACATAAACAATTACAACAGTGAAATGTGTTTGTACCAAATGAAGGTACATTATTAACAAAATTAATAGCGTTCGTTGCTTTATTACTGACCAGTTTTTTTTTTACCTCTTCACCGAAATCCTACCGTCATCTAATGCTAGCAGCAGAGAGGGTGAACCCTACAACCTTTTCAGACAAAATAAGCCTTCCTACGAAATCTCATTTAACCCAAAAAAAATAAGTCTCCATTTTAGCAAACGGAGACTTTACGATTTTTCAATCAATTTTGGTCGCAACTATGTTGTCTTTCACCCTCTCTCCTGCTACAAGTTAACAAAAATAATAAATGATTTCAACCAAATATTTGATCGAGTCCGATACGATATCGTGTCCGAGGATCAAGTAAATTTATTGTTATAAATCCGTGCGGAGTCGACTGAGCGTTACTAAAGAAATTTTTAAATTGATTGAAGTCCATATCAGAGCACCATGTCTGCCAAATATTTCGTAGCGTATGTGTATCAACGCCGTTAAACACAGCAAGAATATTACAGTTATCTCTGATCACTTTTGGAATCTGAGTGTAGCGTTGAGTGACATATATCACGTCGGTGTTTTTATGCCTGCCTCGGGAAAATATTCTAGCTGGTTTTTTTTGATTGTCTAACATCACATCGTCGTATACGACTAAATTGTTAATGCTCCCATCAAGGTCATCCACGGATGGTGCCTCGTCAATATCAGTTATAAAATCAATGGCGTTCTCACCCTTAATTTCTGATGCATTCTCGTTAAAATCCTTTAACACTTCATAGCAACGCTGATCATCTACGCTAGGAGCAACTAAATACAACTTATCCCACTTCATCCATCTCACTATTAAATTGAGCAACAATTGCGTCTTGCCGGATCCAGATGGCCCGATTATAATTGCGCGGATAGAGTTTGGTAGCGCTGCATGATGCTTAACTGGTTCTTTTGTTTTAGTCGCTGAAAAATCAATTATATTCATATCTCTATACATAAATTATGAATCTATATTGTGTGAAGTGTAAAACGCGTACTAGCACAAATGATGTGACGACGATTCCAACTAAAAATAACAGATCAGCACTTACTGGTAGATGTGCAACATGTGGTATAAAAAAGTTTAGATTTATTTCTACAAAATCAAAGATTTTACAATCCGGAAATGTTTTAAAAAAAACGAGGAGGTGATATCGCAGCCAAATTTGCAAAACTCCCTGGAACCCCATGGGCAAAGTACCCCGGAGAAAAGCACCTTCCAGGATATAGCTACTGTGGCCCCGGAACACGATTAGATATCAGACTTGATGATCAAAATCAGCCCCGATCCGGCGAGTATCCGATAAACGCTATTGATAAGGCGTGTCATGCTCATGATGTTGCATATAAAAGCAGCAATCTGCAAAACAGGCATCTCGCGGATGTGAAATTAATTCATGCGTTAAATGCTATTCCTGATAAATCTTTGAAAGAAAAATTGGCTTCGTGGTTGGTAAAATCGGCTATGAAAGGCAAATTGATGTTAGGTGCCGGTAATTAATAATATGGAATCTATTTATTATTCTCTGAGAGGATACTGGAAGGGTAAAGCAGTAATCAATAAACTCGCCAGCGCCGCAAAAGTGAAAAAGGCTACTGAGGCTAATTGGTTATCCAAACAGGCTATATGGCAAATTTACCTACCGCGTCCTAAACAAATCAATTTCTCGCATTTTGATGTTACTGTACCCAATGAAGTTCATCAAGCTGATTTATTGTTTTTACCACATGACAACGGTTACAAATACGCGCTAACAGTAGTTGACGTTGCGAGTCTATACAAACAAGCAGAACCGCTAAAAACAAAATCATCACCTGAAGTTGCTTCTGCATTTGAAAAGATTTATCGACGAGGCCCACTACGCTGGCCAAATCTGTTACAAGTTGATCCTGGCAAGGAATTTCAAGGCGCTGTTTTATCAGCGATGAAACATCACAATGTCACCATCAGACGAGGGCATACTGCGCTACATCGCGATCAGGCAATTTTGAACTATTTAATCGGACTCTTGCTGAACGGTTATTTGGATATCAATACGCGAAGGAGTTTATTCAGGATAAAAGGTCCCGTGAATGGGTTAAGAGATTACCAGCTGTGATTACCGCGCTAAATAACGAGATTACCAGAGCAATCAATATGAAACCTAACAACGCAATAAAAAAAAGTATATACCACAACCACAGCGGGACAGCGTTTCTCAGCCAATTCTTGGTAGTAATGTCACTGTTAGGTATTTATACGAACCAGGAGAACTCGAAGGTGGCAGAAAAAGGGCTACTGATCCTATTTGGAGTGTTACTGCACACAAGATATCTACTATAACAGGATCAACTGGTAGACCTCCAATCTATAAATTGGATTTAACTGCCCCTCAGCGGGGTTTTACACGCGAACAATTACAAGTGATTCCTGATGATACTCAATTGCCACCGCGGGGTCTTAACTAGCACCCAGGGTGCTGGCACCCCGGCGTCTGTTGCACTCAAGACAAGTCAACATCTCATTGTTTCTGATATGACCGAGACTGTTATTTTTTCTGTCTACGGTAAATTGGCGAGGATCTTTATCCGAATACTGCCAACGCATTATACAATTGCAACTCGCGCAGTGATTATTTTGTTGTTGCTTCAGCGTAATTATTAATTCAGCATCAATATCAAATTCTCGTTGTTTTTTTTTTTGTCTTGTTGTTTGTAACCGGAGAGTTTTTTTTATCGATAATTTTAACATCAACGATGCTAGCATCATCCATTGTGGTGTCATCATCGCCTGACTCTGTCAGGACAATTCTTCGAAGTTGATTTATTTTTCGTACTCTGGATACTGCAAGATAGACTAAATTCGACCATTTGATGTGATTATCCACCATCCAAACAATTGTATCCGATATAGTCAATCCCTGTGAAGAATGTATCGTCGCTGCGTATCCTAGCGTCCATGGGGATTTATTAGCACGCAATGCATCTTTAACGACGCTGATATCAACCAGCACAATATCATTTAATACGAGAATTTGTTTTTCACTTTGTCCTGGAATATCAACTTCTATATTCTGTTTTCGTGTATCCGAAGGCCTATAACACAAGGGTACTGGAAGTGTTGCAAATTTTTCTTTATGCAATTCAAATAACTTCATCTGGAGTGTGTCTCTGACTATTTTTCTACTTGCAATTATCAAATCATTTGGTCTCCACGCTTCCCAGAAATCATTCATTGGAGTTTCTGAAATATTTCACGCGCTATTTCACATTGGATTTTATCCGGCTGTAATCTAATTAGCGCTTTGAACTCGCGTAATTGTTCATCAAGTGATCTATAATCAGTGGTAATTTCTTCATAATAGTCTACAAAACCCTTTAGCCATTCATTTGGGGATGCACCGACAAATGGTCGTGGTTGGCCGTTATCACCGCACATGACAACTTTTGTATTTTTCAATAACAACCACTCAAGAAATGTTTGTAATATTTTCAACGATACTGTGCATATTTCATCCCAAATTATGATTTCAGGAATGAATTTATCGCCCATTCGATCAGGAGTCCATTCATCGCCTTTCCATCGAAAGAAACTATGATAAGTACAGGCATTTACCCCTCGTTGTTTCATCTCTCTGGTGAGTCTGTGAGTTGGTGTTAGGACAATCATGTTTGATTTTGAAACGCGGAATAATTCAATTGCACGAGTTGTCTTTCCTGACCCACCACAACCGTTTAAATAAACTTGTATCTACATATTGGATCAGATACCGGTGGTGCATTAGAAAATTCGGATTGAATCTCATCACACTTTAAGTATTTTTCATCCATGGTAACATCTGCCGATTCACAATACTCATGTAGCGTTTCTTTTTTAAATCTCCAACATCCCCAATTTGCCTCTGGATCTGTGAATTTAGCTACATCTGATTTGTATTTCTCGTGGATATACATAGAATCAGTGGCTACTCCAACTGCGGTATTAGGAAATCTATTTATTATCGAAAATAAATTGATAGAAGCATAAGCTAGCATAGAACTTCTCAAATGCGTATATTGTTTAATATATCCATCACAATAGGTAACGATTGTACCTAATCGTCTTCCATCGGATAGGAAAGCGTCTTTACGATTTACAAGTTTTCCCTGTTTCGTTAAATCCGTTACAATAAAATCGTATTCAGCGATGTCTATGATCAACCGCGAAGAATATTATGCATTGTCGTATCTTCCACCCTGGGTAAATTTACCGATTATTCTTCGTCCAAAATCTTTTGCTTGTTCTTTTTTAATTTCAAATAACTCCTTAGACCAATTCATGATTTGTTGTTCATTGAAAATCTCCGATTTTCCATTCGAAGAATTTCCATCTAGAAACTGTTTTCGCTGTTCGCTAATTATACGATCTAGATCAGGTTGTGGTAGCCAAACTTCTTTCTGAGCTCGATAGCATATAATAGCTTCGGAAACAGTCAACGATATTAGCATACCACAATCAATCATATATCGTAGTAACACTATTGGCATCCAGGCCTTTTCAGATATATGTCTACCAAGCCAAACATAACTACACGGATGTAACCCTGTAGCGAGTTCAAATGATATCACACGAGCGAATCCGGTTAAATCAAAATCAGGTAATGGCCCATTAATCGCAACACGGGTCATTTCATGTGTGGGGTGTCCAAATCGTTTAAAATAGTTACTACATTCTCCATACCCGAGAAAACTTCCAGGATAACACGCGGATATATCAATTGAAATCATACCGCCACGATGGTATTTTGTATTTCACAGTCCTCTATGACTAAATTCGACGCAACTCAATTTAACGTCCTCGAGAAAATCACTTTGTGTTGGACGCCATGAGTTTTTTTCTCTTGCGAAGTGAGCTACCACTGATGGAATAGTAAAACTATCCGTTAATAGTTTTTCATGGGAACTCTCCGGTGAAAAATCACTTGCGATTTTTCTCATTCTGTTATCTAATTCTTCAACGCGATATAATTCACCATTTGGTCTTACAAATTGATCAAATCCTATTTCGGGATCTTCATCACTTCTAAGTAACCACACTGACACAGGATCATCTTTACACAACGCATGAATAGCATCGAATAATTTCTCATTATAAAAAACATCCCCGACGAATTCTGGGGGAATATATCTCACGGTTCGTTCTCGTGGAAATATTGTTACTGCAGGTGTCCACGCGTGTTTGTTATGATCAATAATTTGTATTGAAGCTCCATTTTTGTTATATTTCGGTTCGTATAAAACTTCTCCGGTTATCGTCATAACGGTTATTGGGAATCTTAATGATGTTTCTAATTTAGCTATATCAGAAATCTTTGCACCGTGCTGTTTCACTGTCAGTTCCCATTCGGTTATTTTCCTACGTCGCAGATCAGTTAGTTTATTTCCTCGGGATGCATTTGTGAAGTGTTCAATTGCCCGTGTTGCTACACAATTCAGTGAACTAGAATATTTTATAGGAGCTAGTTTTGCGATATCGGGTTTATCATTTAACGGATATATTCCATAAACGATTGCTGTTACAGGATAAGATCTTTCGTAGTATGGTTTGTCAATTCCAGTTAGAATTCCTGGTTTGGAATCTCTACTTACAATGACAGCTTTTTTTATCCTTGAGGATTGGTTCAAATTTATCCCTGATAATCCATTTGCCTTCGACTTCGATAATGAATTTTATTCTGATAAAAAACTTCTGTTGGGAATTGCTTTGTTGAAAATCTTTGATTTTCCATGAAAATCCTTTGGATTTTACACCCTTGAATTTCCAGCTCCTTGGCGGGCCAAGGTGTGAAATTATCTCAGCTGCTCTTTCATCGTTCATAGTAGCATCGATGTTGGGTACATTGACATATTCATCAATAATTCGAAATGTCGACCAACAGTATGCTGCACCGTCTCGGTAGAATTCATTAAAACACTCCCTGATTTTACCCAGTATAGTTCTATCACCGATTAGACGTTTTGGTGTATCAGAGACTCTATCGAGATTGAATTTAGTATTTCTCCAAGGCTTAATTTTCGATAATCTCTTGAACTCCTTATCGAGATTGAATTTAGTATTTTTCAAGGGCTTAATTTTCGATAATCTCTTGAACTCCTTCATGTTATAATTAAAACAAGTATTTAAATAGAAAAATATAGTATAATGAATCACTGCAAGTGGCTAATGATTGGATAAACAACCCCGTGTAACAAATCATGCAGAAGCGAATTCTGTGGGTATCATTTACAAAGCGTTCGCAACGGTTCTTTCGGTCCTCTCCCATGCCTCCAATGTGGGGTGGGCGTTAGAGGAAAATCGCAGTTGTGTCTTGCTTGTGGGGGTAAACGATACAGGGAACTGAAACGCTATTATGACAAACGAATAAAAAATGCAGTCATTGACCCCAACGATGACAAAATCATAAAAAACCCTCAAGATTATATTAAGAGGTTTATAATAAATTAGACAAATAGTATTATTATACAAATGAGCCAAGATTTTAGACCTCATCCAGTGCTTGTTAATTACGAAGCCTCCAGTGATGGTGTTGTCAGGCACCGCAGACTAAAAGAACCGGTTGGATGGGTAAATAATATGAGATATTTGATGTTTACAGCTAGGAGGAAGAAGTATCTCTGTCACAGAGCCATCTGTGAAGCATTTTACGGATTGATTAAAGATGGCTTTGTGATTGATCACATAAATGGCGTGAAGACTGATAATTGTCTTGGGAATTTTCAAGCCGTCTCACATAGTCGGAATGCAAAATTAGGTGGAACTGGCAAACATGCAAAACGCCCTAGGGGGGTCAAATCGTTTGATTTAGAAAATAATGAAGAGAGAAGCTTTCAATCAATAAATGAAGCCAGTACATATTTTGATATTTGTAGGCATTCAATACGATTTGTTGCAGAAAATATAATTAAAACTGCTCTGTCGAAAAAAAATGGTCATAAAATAAAATTCGTATTCACCTGAAACTATTCAAGTGAGATAAATCCTTTATGGATAAATCCGCCGCAACTCACTAAGTTCCCTTGTATTATGACGTCAAAGGAATTTGTCGTCTGCTATTACCTGTAGAGAGGTATAATTGACATGTGCTCGCGCACGTGACTGTAATGGAGTATATACATAGTTTCGGTAGAATTTTATTTTTTAACAATTTCTAAAACGTTTTATTGTCGCTTGGGCTAAAACTGCATTATTCAGTTGTATTTATTTAGACCATCTATTAATACACTTTCAGTACAGACGTTCTTTATAATCCAGCGTATTACCTATGTTCGCTCAGCCGGAACGCGAGTGTTTTCCCATTCATTGAAGTAGGTGGGCGTGGTTAAAATTCCTTGTATACAGCTCTTTGTGATCTGATCGATAATGTATTTTGTCTAGAGAATTAGAACAGGGAAAATATACGCTGTTATTTAACAACTGTATTATTTTGTTTAATGTTTCATTTAACTATTTGTCTCATTTAAATGTTGTGAAACAGCATTAATAAGTAATTCGAGGAAATAAAATAACATACCCGTGAATCAACGCTGCTGTATTAGTCACCTTATATAGCATATGAAAGGTAGAAAGCTGGGGCTTTCGAAGGCCAATGCGACCGATCAAAACTAACCAACGCCATTAACCCGGGCGTGTGGTTGTCTTTTGTTCACAATCATGCAACCGGGTTAATTTAATTGGGTTGCTTTTGATTGGTTGGTTGGCCGTAGAAAATCCGCCCCGTCGTTTCATGTTTGTGCTGTCTTGTGCCGTCCCCACATCATTATATCACAAATTCCATCATCGTTTCATTGAATATATCCATCCTTAATTAAGTTAATTAAATATATATGTATGCCTAAAATTTGCCACAACACTCGAGTGGAGATATATATGGCATTGTGACGTCACCCCAAGCATATCTTCTGGGCGGTCTAAGATGACGTTTGTCACCTTAGCCTCCCGCCGGAGATGTATGTTTCGGGTCCCCTTGGGCTTACTTGGATGTGAAGGCAACCAAGGAGTTCCAAAGATGTGCTGTCCTTACCTCTGGGTCTCTTTCACGTTATTTGACGCGAAAGGGGTTTCCAAATGGGGTTTTCATGTATGTGATGTTCCCCCAAGCATATCTTCTGGGCGGTCTAAGATGGCGTTTGCCACGTTAGGCCTCCCGCCGGAGATGTATGTTTCGGGCTACTTTGGGCTTACTTGGATGTGAAGGCAACCAAGGAGTTCCAAAGATGCGTGTTGTGCTGTCCTTAATTAAGTTAATAAAGTAACCTCTGGGTCCCCCTGACGTCATAGGGCGCCAGCGAGATTGCCAAATGAGTGTTATTTTTTTTAAAATTAAAGATAAAATATATTATATTATATTTTTATAAAAATATGGATATCAAAGATGTGAATGTTATAATTGCTGAAATCTCAGATTTAAAAAATAGAGGGGTAGTATTATCTAAAGATCTCGACTGCGACAGAATTGCCTCGGAATATGAAGACATAGAATATCAGTTTAGTAAGGGTCGTTATGTTTTACCCAAGATGTACAGGCTCGTGAAAGGAATTCGAAAGTCCATCAATGCTTGCTTGTACGGTAACGATATTAACGTATTTATAACGCTATTTAGCACCGTTGAAGCAATACGTCAAAAGCTCAGCCAAGAGTATCAAAAACGAGCTGAAATTAGTTCTAAGGTTCGTGATCTTAGAAAAATATTAAACGAGGAAAAACCAGTATCTTAACCACGTGAGCGATAGGATTTCAGTAAATTTTATTAAAAAATAATAATTTTTTTTTAGCGTTTTTTTGTAACACTCACATAGGATTTTCTCCTGAAAGAATACTCATCAGTTTGGGCTTGCTCATGCAGTTATGTGCATAATGGATGATCTGGTCGTAGTAGCAAGTAATCACCGCTACGCCTCCATTTTCACGTAGTTGTTGTTGTTGCCGCGTCGTTAACACAAATCGTTCATCGCCGTTCTCAGATATTACAATTCTGAATCCCCCAGCGATGTTATTTCTGAAACACTCGCGGATAGCGTCGTACAGTTTAACCCTGTCGAAGATGGATACGTTAGCTTGATGGTACATTATTTAATAACTCATCTTTTAATTGTGATAGTTTCACATTTGAAAAATTAGTTCACAAACAATATATGGTAGGTGAATCACTTACAACTAAATTAGCCCGAGAGCGGCTAGCAGCAATTAAAAAGTTTATACCGGTTCGAGACAGACTTCGCGAGAAACTTCAACAACGACAACAAGCGCAGACTGACTTTTCTGTGTCAAGTGAACAACTGTTTACTCCGATAACAAGTGCGACCAAAGATGTGAAAAAGTTAACTGAAGCAGCGATATACGGAGATATTCCTGAGCGAGAACGAGCAAAGAAGGCGCCGCTGCTTGATACACTTGAAAAGATAGCAGCAGAGACCGAACAAACACGCGCAGGGATACAACAGCTATCCAGTGATATAAAAACCCAACACGAGTATGAACGATTAGCTGATATTGATGATTCTGCGCCTGAACCACAACCTGTTGATGTCGTCACCCCAAGAGGTGTTCCCTTTATAGACAAACTCACCAAAGAAGCTATAACAGAAATCAAACGACTTCAATTAATAAAACTCAAAGATTATACGACTTTTGGTGATTTTGCCGCCAAAAGCTTTCATTCTAGAAAGGACTTTTTAAAAGACGAGTATAAAAACAATAGAATAAGCCGAGATGAATGGGTTAATTGGTTGTATAAAACGGATAAGGAGATTACTGGTAATTTGAAAAAGGATACAATTGAGTACAGATCTTTAAAAGTAGGAGTTGATAGTTATGGTATACAAAAACAACAAGAACGAGAAAAACAAAGTCGAGGCCGACAAAAGCAATTACTTGATGGTAGTCACGGCGCAAGTGGTACAACTGAGGAAACAAGCGGAAAAGGATATTCGATTAAAAATACTTTAGATTTCAACGCAACCGTGACATGTCCTGGTAACATTCTCAGTGATATATCACGGTTAGAGGTTCTCATCGGAGGGAAACGAGCCGGAAATAACTCACCGGAAGTAATTAATGAAGCAGCTGATATCTGTAGACGATTATTTGCCGGCGGTATCATGGACATTAATGTATATCGAGAACTCATTGCTGAATTAGTTGAAAATCACAGAGACGCCCTACGTTATGATGAAAATCCTATGGATCTTAGCGATTGATCACTAATTGAAAAACTACTAGTTTTATAACAAGATGATCATACACTATAACCATGATAAACCCGTAAGCGTATACGTGGTGAACTCACGATTGCCTGTTTATAGAGCATATTACGGAGATGGTTTCGGCAATACCATTGCGGGGTTATTTACAAGAATGGCTCCCAAGGTGGCGCCGTTAGCTTAACAATTATTAATGAAGGCCATTGATATTATTCGTGATAAAGGAACCAGAAAAATCGGAGATTTCGTTGGAAATCTTGCCGGAAAGGCATTTTCTACCTCGAAAGATAAAATAGCATCATTGGTGCGAAAGGAACCAGTTGTGCTGCCATCAACTACAGTGATGCCTGCAAAAATCAGCAAAGCAATAAATAGCGCAGTGCAAAAAAAATTAGCGTCGTTGGCGAACAACAGTAACCAAGATGATATCGCAAACATGATAGCAGGAAGTGGTTTGAAACGAAAACAAAAACGACGATGATTACAAAGAATTTCACAATTGAAAATACTAGTATGTTAATATAATGTTTAAACGAACAGCTGATCCAGCGTTAGATATGGAAGCCCAAGTACGCAAAGATGATTCTGTCCGCGATTATCAATTTTATTCCTATCATGCAATACAAGCAGATATTCGATCGCGAATTGAACTTCAAGTCCATGATACCAGCAAATACTTTCTACCCGCTGAAGCGTTTATCGAAGTAGAAGGAGAACTTGTACGACTTACTGATACTCCTGCTGTACCCGCACCGTATCCAGATGGTACCAAAGTCGGCTTAGTCAATAATGGTATCATGGCACTCTTTGAATCCGCGAGATATCTCATTGACGGAAAAGAAATTGAGTCTATAGAACGTGATGTTGATGTGGCTACAACAATAATTGGGTTAGCAAGATACTCCGATGATTATACCAGATCAGCAGGTCCGTCTATGATGTTTGCAAAAGATAATAAAAACACTGCTGGACACACTCAATTTATTGTACGACGACCAAATAATCGTGCTGGTCCTCCCGCCCCTGCTGGTATCGAAGATATGATTATAAATACTGATACCCAGTACAATCTAGGAGCTGCAACACGAATAGCAATGTTGGCAGGACAACGTAGATCGTTTTCATGTGCGATTCCGTTGCATCATATATTTGGATTCTGTAGAAATGTACGAAAAGTTATTTATGGAGCGAAGCATACAGTAGTACTCGTGCGAAAGGATAGTGACAATGATGCAATCTGGAGAATTCCAGCGGATCCTGCAAATCCAGATGCTGACACTGGTAAAGTCATTTTAACTAAATTGGTCTTGTGATTGCCAGTAATGACCCCATCAATTACCACAGAACAGCGACTACTATCATTTATGGATGCGGGTGGCAAATCATTACTAAGTTGGCTAACAACAACAACAGATGTTAAGCAATCAAATATCAATGGTACATTTACTTGGAACTTGGCATCACAACAAGGCGTTTCAGCTCCACGTCATATATTTATCACGTTGCAGGATATGACAAGAGTGGAATCACAATTGCACAGTCATATGATATTTGATCAATTAGGAGTTACTGAGGTCTCGTTGAGAATAAATGGCCAGCAGGAACCATCCGAAGACATAAAACTTAATTTCGGTCAAAACCATATTGCTCGCGTGTACCATCGTATGCTGTCATATATGGGCCGTGATCAAAATGTTGATACTGGTTTGCAAATATCGCAATATGATTTTAAGAACTTGTATCCGATCTACTACTTTTCGCTGGAACATCTTGATTTAACAAGGCAATCCGTCGTTGATATACACTTCAGAGCCAATGTCCTTCGTGGCGCTATTGCTAATTATAGAGCGGTTGCTGTTATTCTCAGCGACAAATCAATGTTGTTAGAAGGTGTTGGTGGACGAATGAGAATCATTGATGCACCAGTGGAAAATCTATGATTTTCAAAAATATGTAAATGAAACTTGAAGAGTTTCCAATTAGATCAATTGAAAGCATACATGTGTTTTACAATAAAATGACATATAGTGTTGTTAGTGTCAAGCTGACTGATGGTCAAGTCAAGAAATTGCGATCAAAATCCGCTAAAGAATGTGGAACAACAATAACGTTAAAACCAGCGCAGATGTCCGGCGGTACACATAAAATATCATTAACGGATCGTCAAATAAAACATTTCAATGATGCAATGAAAAATAAGCGAGTAGTTCAAATAGAATTTTCGAAAGCTGCAATCGCGAACATGATAAAATCAGGTGGTATATTTCCATTGTTAGCTGCAATACCAGCATTGATTGCAGCGGCTGCTCCAGCAGTGGCGAAAGCGGCTGCGTTAGGAGCCGTTGGTACCGCGGCAGGGATGGCGTTGAAAAAGGCAACTGGGAAAGGATATAAAAAAAAGGGAAAGTGTCTAAGACTACCAGGAACCCCGTATTCATGGTACAGCGGGAGATCCGTGAACGGATCCGGTCTAAGAATACCAGGAACGGTTTATTAGTTGAAAACCCAATTCTCCCTATGTCCATTGATTTAATTGATGCTGCTAAAAAACTAGCGATAAAAAACTTTAGAGGGGTTTTTATGAGAGATCAGTTACCAAGAAAATCAAATAACGTTGAAACTGGTATCATCAATCTTGATAACAGCAGCGGATCTGGAACTCACTGGGTTGCGTACGCGATTGATCCACGTGGAATTGTCTATTTCGATTCATATGGGTTAGCTCCGCCAAGCGAGTTTATGCGGTATATAAATTCTTCGATGAAACTCAAAGAGTTTCCGATTTTTTATTCCACGCTGCCAACACAACAATTAAATGATCCACCGATATGCGGCCGTGAAGTATTAAATGTCCTCGCAGAGATTTCATTAAAATCCTTTGGATTTCCGTGGAAACCACCTCATCTGGTTGTAAATAAATATACCAGTGGGAAATTACTAGGTAATTTTAGAGAATCAATAAATTAAAAATACTAGAGTCTTTATAATAATGATTAATATTTGGGGACAATCTCTGTCAATGTCGGAGTCCACCGCGGAAACATCTGCGGGTTTTATCGAGGATGTAAAAAAAAATAATTGAAGATGAAATCGCTGAGACGTTAAATTTAACAAGTGTTGACCCGAATGAAATAGTTGTATTTCAAGATCGCCAGGGTAAATTGAAAAGCAGTAATATATCCGCGGGTGACATTTTGATACGGCAGCGCGATGCCGCTGAAAACTTTATTGCGCTGTATTCCAACGATGGACAACTTAAACCAGGCGAACTTGTGTCTACGATCACCGACGCGATTGACGCACACGACAGCATTATTGCCACCCGCGGCCGTGAGCTGGATGATCTTATACGAGGTTATAACAATTTTCGCAAAAATGTCGTACATAAATTCTTTGGAACCCCGCTTGTGGTTGGCATGACTCTCGCTGAAATTAAAAACTATCTATCTTTATTCTTTTTTAACAAGGACGCGGGAAGGATGATGAATGAAAATGAAATCAAGGCAAATTATCTCGATATTTACAATGATATTTCTAAACTAATAGAAAATCTTGAAAAGGTACAAAAACCCACTAACGACGTCATTGTTAAGTTTTTTGGAACCCCGCTTGTGGCAGGCATGACTCTCACTGAAATTAGCGAGTTTATCGGCAAGCATACTCACAATGCCTACGTCGCTAATAGTTTCTTTGGTGTCCCAGCTACATCTACGATGACTCTCAAAGATATTAATATGTTTATGGTGAAACAAAGAACACTTAATACCATCGTTGATAAATTTTTGGGGAGAACACCTGTGTCTGAAAACACATCGTTGACAGGCATGACTCTCGCGGAAATTAAAAGCGCGTTTGACAAACAAAAACGCACCAGCGAAATGGTTAAAAAATTCTTTGAGGATTCTGAAAGTTACAATATCACGACGACATATTCTCAACTCATGGGGGATTATCAATTCCGATCAGGTATAGAATCTGACCTTCTTTTGATTTCATTTTTTAAACGACGCGATGGAACGATGATGAAATATACCGAAATCAAAAAAACCTATTTCGACGTTTACGACGATATTCTTAAACTAAAGGAAGATTTTGAAAAGGTACAAAAACCCCCCCCAACGACGTCGTTAGAAAGTTTTTTGGAACCCCACTTGTGGCAGTCATGACTCTCGTTGAAATTATCGCGGCTATCAATGAAAGTAAAACAACAGTTAATGCCGTCAAAGATGATTTTACAAAAATGACCGAACGACTCGATAAGATAAAAATTCCACACCGCGTAAAAACCGTTGATAACATCGTATACACAGTTGCCAGTGGGACCTTTGATTGTATCCAAGGAAATGAAAATAGTTTACATTTTCACAGCAAATATGGTAGTATACCGGGTTGTTATCGATTTACAATAATACATCACCGTAAATTTGATTTGAGAGTCGGTCCGGGACCATTATATATAACAGGCGTTAACACAGTGACGTATATAAACGATATGATACCAGCAGGACCCGACCGAATAAGATACCCTATTAGGATTGATATAACTACACCCGACGGGCCAGCGGCAGGGATTAGGGAGTCGCTACCTTGGACGCTAGAATTCGTATCCGGTATTCCCCCCACCGACCATGAATCCAGGTACACAATCGAATAATTGAAAACACTAGCGGGTTAAAAATAACAATGACATCATTGACGGAGTCAACGAAATCAATTGAACCGATAATAGTCCCGTTGACGGAGTCAGCGGTATCACAATCGCATCGATATCGATATGATACCGTGAAAGAGTTTTCCGCGAACTTGAAATCACTTTCTGAACGTTATCGTGAAAAAATGAAAAAATACCGACGCAGCGTAGCAATCATCGACATCACCGTGTACTCGGTATCCGGTGTGATGGCCAGCGCCGGGGTTATTTTGTCGACGGTGACCATGATGGCTCCGATTGCAGTTCCAATTGCTATCTCCGCGGCAACAACAATTGCGGCAATCGCCACCGCGATAACTAAAAAATTATCATCGTGTTCTCAGAAAAAACTCAGTGATTATACAGCTCGGTACCGGGTAGTATTTGATGCATACTCGAAATTATCCGAGTTGATCTCGCTGTCGATAGATAATTCGTTCATATCCGATGTTGAATTTTCCAGGATGACCCAGTTGTATAACTCCGCGATGTTGAAATTGGAAATTGAAGACAGCGTTAACAATAATGTCACTCGAACTGCTTCAACGAATCGCGGAGAATACCACTCCGATACGAACAAGCATGATATCAATAACATCAACAACCCCACAATTTAGTGTGAACTTCCCTTCTCCGATTCCAGTGCGTGAGATCGCGCTGGCAAAATTACGAGTATATCATAGCTGGCCTAATATCAGATCTGTTGCATTTGGTGGTCAGCAACCCAATAATGCACTGGTGTTCTCGTATAAGAATAAACCCGATGGTACTCCAGCGTGGGAAACTGTTTCGTTACCAACTGGGTCGTACCAAATTGAGCAAATCGATGCTGAAATTCAGCGTAGAATAAAATCAATCACAGGAAAAGAATCAAAAATAGCTATTAAACTTCATGAACCGACGCTCTCGTCGTCGATCGAAATAAGCACAGAGGGATACATTGTAGATATATATAACAGCTCGTTAAGAACAGTGTTAGGATGGCTTGAAAAACCACCGGAAAAATCCACCACCGACTTAACCACGGACGTACAATCATATCATGAAATCAATCCCAGTTATCGAGATAATTTATCTGATATAAGAAAAGGAAAAATCGCCGATAGATTTATATTTACCAACAAAGACACATTGCAATGGGATTTTATCATTAAAAGAACAGCCGACTCATCTGCTACTATTTCATTTACGCTAACTGACGTCCGTGGTTATTTTAATGAAATTAAACAATTATATGACACACAACTAGAACAACTACGGCAAACAAGATCGCAAAAACACGTTGAAATAATAAATCAACTTATATCTGACATGGAATATATCTATGAACTAATTATTCAAACAATAATTAATGACAACAGCGACAGTAAACAACGATTCCTAACCGATTACAATATCAAAGAAGACAATCTGCGTAATTTCAAGTTTCCCAAATACAACGCTGATGAACTAGCAAGAATTGTTAGAACCGATATCAAGGCGCTACAAAAACCAGATTCAACTGTCCTCCTCAAGTATAATAATGATCCAGATGGTGGCGGTAGGCATATTGTCCCGCATAATGTGAATATTTCAACGGTGATTGCGCTCAATTTAACATGTGATGCAATTGAAGGAAGCTATCAAATTAATCTAGAGCAATCAAATCAAGCTCAGCAGGGATAT
Source organism: Unio pictorum (assembly GCA_030141615.1). Classification (NCBI taxonomy): domain Eukaryota; kingdom Metazoa; phylum Mollusca; class Bivalvia; order Unionida; family Unionidae; genus Unio; species Unio pictorum. Next base: position 11,338,672 of record JARLTB010000065.1, read on the forward strand.
ATTCTTTATTCGTTTGCACCAACAGCTCCTCCAGGATTCCTAATTATTGAAAACCCAATTAATCCTGTCTACATGCGATGCCATAATAATTCGCTAACGAGAATTAATTTCCGACTCACCGACCAGTCAAATAATTTAATTGATCTACAAGATGAGGTGTTAGCGATTAGTTTGTTTGTAAAGTCCTAAGGACTTCCATCATAAATGATTTTCGTCCTAAAGACTCGATCAAATATTTGGTTGAAATCATTTATTATTTTTGTTAACTTGTAGCAGCAGAAAGGGTGAAAGACAACATAGTTGCGACCAAAATTGATTGAAAAATCGTAAAGTCTCCGTTTGCTAAAATGCAGACTTATTTTTTTTGGTTAAATGAGATTTCGTAGGAAGGCTTATTTTGTCTAAAAAGGTTGTAGGGTTCACCCTCTCTGCTGCTATGCTCGCTGTGAAATTGCCTAGGAACATACGAATACGGATCCAATACGTCTCTCTGTCTGTTTGTCGCTCTCTCTCTCTCTTTCTCTTTCTCTCTGTCTCTGTCTTTCACTCTCTCTCTCTCTCTCTCTCTCTCTCTCTCTCTCTCTCTCTCTCTCTCTCTCTCTCTCTCTCCATCGATTGACGAAACCATTGACGAAACAAAGAACAAAGATATACTCTTTGCAACTACCGGGACACATTTTATGGCATCATTCTCCCTCTCTTTAGGTATATGTCCCCATACACATATTGGTGTTGCTGTACTGGATTTTAATAAATCCATAACTATATACCATAGACTCCTAACCTCGAAATGTAGAATGACGAAATGCTTTAGACACCTATCAACAACCCCGTGGTAATAAAGTTAATGCAAACATACAGGTAGCTCAAATAGTTTTCTTATGTCTGTTTTTCATAAGTTACCCATTACAATATACTGTCAAGTCTTTATAATTGATTTACCTTATAATCCCTTCATTTGACCTACATTCACTATCAGAATGTCGGCGTTTCTGCATACTTTTAATATTTTTTTCTCGAACTGTTTTCAACATTTTTTTTCTGTTTTCATCACTCGCAAAAACAAAAGCTGGAAATATAACTGGATCAAATGTATCGATTGTTGTTAAAGCATCCTCAGTAAATTTATTTCCTAATTCTTTGACTATTTCTTCATCGTTTTTTTTCGGACGGGACTGAAATCTTATCAGACCAGGAAGATTTTGTAAAAGTTCTCATGTATGTTTAGCTTATTTTGCTATTCTTTTAAGTTCAGGCAGAAAACCTGTCTTATTTTTCTTCTTCTTCTTTAGCATATATAACCTTTTTAGTGGTTGTAGTAACATTTTTTGGTAATTGTTCACCACCTATCGCAAAATCAACCTGAGCTTCCTGTCGCTGTTAAAGGTTTTTGTCTTACTAAATCTCTCACGGGGATATTTCCTCTAATCGCACTCGAGCTAGTCTTGTTGTTAACGATTCTATTACCATTATTGTTATATCATATGATTTAGTTATCATTTAATTAATAACAGCTAACAAAAGCGCGACACAATATACGTCTGTTTTTGTCGCAACAGTCCTGGTTTGACAAACAGACACCTTATATGAAACCGAAACTGTCATTTCTTAGTTTGAATTAGTTTCAGTCTGATTTACTGCATCATAGAGGCTTTAGTTTTGTTTAAAAACCTGGTTTATTCACATTCTCTCTATCTGACACATAAACACTTAGTATTAAACCGAAACAGTCATATATTAGTTTATCTAAAATAGTTTTGGTCTGTACAACATCTTTACTACTGAAGAAGACTTAGAGAAACTTAATTAGAGTGGCCTAAAGGTTCAGAAAAAGTTTAGGGAGATCCGTACTGGATTCCGAGAATGAAAAGAATAGGAAGAAAGAAATTAGTGGACAAATTAGCAACTGTTTGAAGAACCGGAGAAAGAAAAAAAGAAGAAGAAGAAGAAGCAGGAAAAGAAGAACCCAAAAGGCCATTATAAGGGCCTTTTCGCGAAAATATTTGCTTTGTTTGTCTCAACCCACAGACTAGTGTGAGATGTTTCTCCCTGTGAATGTATGTATGTATGTATGTATGTATGTATGTATGTATGTGTTCTATCACTCTGTAAATAATGGGAGTACATCTTTACTCCACACTGCGGTTAACCCTGTGCACACCTGTTCCTATCATTTTGCAACATTGTTGTAACATTATTACCAATCTTCAGCACCCTGACGTAAAGACACCTCTCCACTTTCCTTTGTCAAGTGACAGGCCCAATAGTCCCCATGTTCAATTCCCTTTGTCGCTACAGTTGCCTAGGAGGGTCTGTAATGTATTTTCCCACCGTCGCTAGGTTGCTATACTAAAATACTCGCATACTACCACCTAATCTTAAAAGCTGATGCTGAAAACAAGTATTGTCTAATCCGTATATTCCATCTAGAAAATGGAAAAAGTAACGTAAAAACAAATACGCAATTATAACAAGACAATTTGAAATAAACTGCAATGAACCGTAAATAGCATAATATAAGCTGAAATAACGGAGTAAACGCGACAGATGATGTATATGTATTAAATCGTATAAAAACTTACATGTATAGGATTACATTAAAAGCAATGCGTCAACGGTAGACGACAAAAGGACCAAAAATTATGTACTAGATTGATAAAACAGAATGAAAAATAGCGAGAATATATAATCAGTTTGTTTAGCAGCAGAAGCTTGTTTAAACATGTTCAGTAATGTATAGGTTCAACGATTAGTGATTTTCTTGTTTATTTTCCATATACGTATAAAATGTAGGCACAAATAGTTCAGAACTCAAATACAAAGTTACTTATATCATGGACGTTTGTAAAACGTAGAATGTAAACATATTTCTTCGAATGGTTGGTTAAAAGTGTAATTGGTGATTATTATATAGGCTAAAATGTTCGTTGCATTCGGATAAAATACTAAGGATTAATTTAGGAATTAAAACTGAATCTATCTAAAAGTTATTTTGAAAAATTGGAGCAAGCTATCAGTTGCGCTATTTTCTTAAACACCAATTGTTACAAAATAAATTGATGCAACATAAATTATTTGCATGTCTCTCTGCCACATTGACGAACATAATTAAATATATCTGATTACAATGTGTCGGTTTTTATAAGAAATTCGTTTGTTATATATTATTATAAATTTTAGTTTTAAGACTAAGTAGGACCCTAACAAGCCATGTTTACCTTACATAACATAATTCAATGGATAATGTTTTGGTGTAAAACGTTATAGTTAGATACGCATACACATTCTATATTCGTTTCGAATTGAAACTATTGTATTAAAAATATAAGATTTGTATGATACAATATCAAGAATCGCAAAACAGCCTTAAGATGATCACGAAAATAAAGGTACAATGCCATCACACAAAGTGTGAATTAACCAACCGGTGATATGGTATCGACTAACTTCTAATGGTGTATTAGCTTTAAACAAATAATTATTTTGGAAATATAAAAAAGAAATTGTAATTAGTAAAGTTGAGAATGATATATAGATACAAATATATCTGAAATATACTGCGAGATTTATTAAGAAACCATATCTCAGTTCACTGAAACTCAAAGCAAATAAATGTAATACACACTTGAAAATTCAAACATTTTAAGTGTATTATTAAAAAGCAGTTTTATTTGTGTGTTTATACCATGATTTACTCAAGATGGATTAATAGTCATGACTCTTGTGATTTTAAGTCGAATATTGCATCTCTTACCTCCCTTTTCCTACAGAGTGTGTATATATCAACGTTTCATATTATCCTTTTCAAAACTTTCAATGGAAACAATTGATCCCGGGGACTCTTTCTATCATACTACAGTCAATATCAAACTATATTTCGATTATTGCAACGTCGATTCTTTTCTAACCGGATGTATACATCTACGGGCAGACAAACCCTTTGTCAACGCAAGCGAGAATTGTCATTGCATTACCAATTCGTAAGCTATGCATATACAAGAATTCCTAAGCAATAGTAAAACAGGTTTATATTTTATTAAATCAAACAGTGAAACGGATTGGCCGTCAAAAAGATTATACCCATTACGCCCTACGTTTTGTGTGATAGGTATCAACACATTGGAACAGCCAATAGTTTCGACAAGGTATGGTACCTTGTTATTATTAATAGTGAAACAAGTTTAAACAGTCGACTGGATTGGTCGTCATAAACGAATATATAGATTACACCCTACGCATTGCGTCATATGTATCTGTGTAAGTAAATCTTTCTTGACGAAAAGCTCAGTAAGAGCGTTCTTATTATTTAATATCCTTTTTAAGACGATTCATTTCTATACAATAAGATAGACGTATCAGTGGCAACTGTAGTAATATTAACTTCGTCATACCCAACAGATGTTGTGGCATTTTTTGATGAATTTTGAAAAAAGAACCATACTGAGCACCATACTAAATAATTGCTTGTAAACGTCTGAAATAATTGTATTTGTTTATTTTTACCAATATTATATATAAGTGTATAATTATATATGGTATATTTTTTCTATCTGCATTATTGTATCATGTATGTTCTTATTTATTCGTTTAGATTTAGTTATATCGGACAAACCATGCCCGCTACAAAAGGCAATCGTGGATCAAACGTGTAAGTTATGTTTGGGGTCTGCAGTAGATAAAAATAAATCCTTGGTATAGTCAGTTTTTGAACCCTACGAGGTATCTACTTAAGAATGGTCATAGTTCTAGTACGAATCTTTAATTTGAGTATTTTAGTACACATAATGACTATTTATCGTGGAATGCAATGCTATCGTTAATGCTGTCAATACTGACTCTAACAGTAGAGTATACCTTTCCTGTAAGATCTGCACCGCGTGTAAAGTTTAAATTATAATATTCTGCATCAACAATGTTGCTTGTTTACAACGTGTGTGTATTTACACAGTGTACATGAAGACATAAACCGTGGATTAGGTTTCAAATTGAATGTTACTCATTTAACAATCATGAAATGTTTACTATTTTTAACAATTGCTATCAAACTTTGTTTATAAATCATATCTAAAAACAGTACATGACAGTAATAAATAATTGCAACAAAAATGTATACTTTAAGATAATTAACGTTCTATACAACCTAGTGCTTGTCTAATTCGTAAGTGAAGCATATGGTGAATGAAGAAGGTGTTTACAGTGTATTCTCAACCAATTTTGATGAACGTTAAACACCAATCATTATGTTTCGCATATATATTTGTCATATCAATCCACACGTTGACATCGCCTATCATATATATGCCAATTTCTCTATCACATGTTTCTCATGAATGATCAGTGTGTTAAAACTTGGTCGGTGTGACTTTACAAGCTAGTATCATTACGTATCACGGTGGGATATGTAGGTGTATATGTAACTGTTAAATATTCATTTTGATACGTTGTTTTGTTTAAAACACTTGACTGTCAGATCATGAGATCAGACTTTATGATAGCTAAGGTTAGAATGAATACATAAAGTTTATACTGAGTCACAATGCTTGCATGAAACTCTGTTCTTGATGAATAATCAATAACTTTAGAGAAATACAATTGTCATTTGAATATTTTCAACCTAGGTATATTGCCAGTTAGAATCAAACACATCACATGAACTACTTTATCCAAAGTAAATTGATAAATATATAAATAATTAAATTTAAGATAGCATCTAATAGATAAACATAATATAGAAGAGGTGTTTTTGAGTTTGTCAACTAGGTTCATCCATTTATTAAACGGGTCGGTATGAACAAATTTATGAATCATTCTAAATTGGCATTGTTTCCAAACGTTTAACACCTTATATTAATATCTGACATTAATATTTGAATACCATAATGGCAAATAGTGGGACTTTCATTATTTGAGTTATTAAGGTTTTACTACTTTACAAGGTAAGCACATTGATATTGGTGCAATGAAAACCATATTGTTGAGTGTGTGCACAGACACTAAACCCGTTTGTGTGCATGTATATTGAAGTTATATGCAGAGTGAGCCTTTAAACAAATTAACAAGTCAGATCGGCATATCCAGAGCTAATATGACTAAGTTCATTCTTTACGTACGCATTGTAAAGCTCAACAAGACATGATGATTCGAAAATAATGTTTCTGTATAAATGAGAACCCGTTACTGTCCGTTTTGTGTAAGTGCATTCGGACGTGTTTAAAGTTATATATATATATATATATATATATATATATATATATATATATATATATATATATATATATATATATATATAAATACTATGCAAATTATTGGATGTATGAATAATCACAAAGAAGATAATATTGTCTTATGTAAAACAAGCATTCATATATTTATAAATGGAAACTGTATATCTTTACTTCACATCATAGAACGTGTTATTATCCATATTTTTTTACAGATATTTACTCAAGCCTCGCGCGATTCACGTATTCAGTGTCAATTCATGCACACGGACAACCTTGCTGTTCTATGCATTCATCGTTCAATTTAAAGATAAAGGGACCCTTTCATAAACAGTAATTTCGTAGTTAGTCTTCTAGGCCGTGTAGAAAGCATTTATTTTAAACTACTTTAATTGTAAGTAATATTTACTAGCATAATATCTCTTTCTCTCTTTTCATCTTTGTCTATCAGCAACGATACAGGTGTTGAAGTCAACACAGAGGTTCAAAAATTAAACCACGAAGTAAACAGTCTCAGGAAATAGATAACAGAGTTGGAAAAGATGCAACTGGTGGATGTGGGCTGAGAAATTGCAATGTACGGTGTGCTCGTTGCTTGCACGATGGTTCCGTTTTTTGCGGAGAGGAGGACAGTGAAGCGGAAAACCTATTCAAATTCTTAATGAATTCTTTGTGAAATAGTAATAGATACGTCTTGGACTTGATGTGAAAATCCTTTCTTATGCCATTTTGAAAACGTTAAACTTAATAAAGTCGTGTTTAAATGAAATCAATTATGTTACAAAGTACAAACATTAACATATACTTGATTATTGGTAATAAATTGGCATGACATTCATATCAACTCACACAATGATCTTGACATAAATGAACCTAACTACATAATTCCATCTGGTCCCAGGACGTAAGACTTACTAAGATCAAGGATAACTATTGCAAAAGCTTTACACCAATTTGCCTTTGTTTTGGTTTGTAAATAAATATTTTTGTTAGTTAATGTTTTCTTTAATTTCTTGCTTCTGGATTCATTTTGAAACATCTAAATAGTTGCAAGTTCATCTTGTTTTCACCCTACACATGTTTGAAATCACTTTTGAATAAAATGTTGATTTATGCAAGCTTTCGTCATTTATATTCAGGTGACAAAAAAAATTGGTAATATTAGGAAAAATAAGCTTGACAAGCAATATGTATGCTTTCATATTGTGCATTGTGATAATAGTCTCAGCCATGAGATGAAATAGTTTGAATATAGCATTCTCCGTTAAAATAAACCCCGATATTTTTATCCTTTTGAATGCAGTAAATCAAGTAATTTATTTGCATCTAAATGTGATCATGAATATTAAGATAAAATGAATATATTACTAATTTGCATATAACATGTTTGGTTCAGACATTTTTTTCCACCGAGCCACACTAAACATCATTTACTTTCAATTATATCCAAATTTAACCATTTTCCATGCTCGTCTGGAAATATATGATTCATTGTACGGAAGTGGGATAAATTTAACCGAAACATCTATGCGATATGCGTTAAAAACTGTCAAACTGATGAAGTCAATATATGCAAGATCTACCTTATTTTGTTGCACGTGTCGTATCCGCTCATGTACGAACTTTGCTATGACAAGATCAAACCGTTTTATCAGGATCGGACCAAGATTTTATACACAGGCATTGTTGATGCGAATCGCACCGATCATGAATATACAAGAACGGAAGAACCAAATTGAATAAAAGATGAATGATAGGATAAAGTAAACAAAGAGTGTATAGGACTGTGAACCAAAATGTACTCGACTGTGGTCGGACGTAAATACATTCTAAAGGCCAAAGATAATCCAAAGGTGATTGTTGGAATATATCTAAAGCACAGCCTCTACTTGGAACGTCTTCGGGACAGACGTGAATATGCATACACCGCAAATATGATTGGCTTTTAAAATGTCATATTGATGTATAAAGATGCACCAAGCTGAATTTGTTCCCACTCGATACCACATTATGGAAGTTCCCTGACATAATCACCACTTTCGCCTGTGGTCATCATGCTGATGCAAATCATCTTTCAATTTATATTCAGTAGTGCATTATCGTGGTAGAACAAATCCTGTGTACATTTCCGTATTTGCTGGATTTGACCTTTTTCCCACACCAATTCACGGTTAGTATACTTTTGTTAACCAAGGGTACATGACCAAAATTGATAACCGGTTGGTTGTTTTGTAGTATTAATCATTTCCAAAATTATAAACACATTCACGAACCGTACATTGTCAGCAGAGCTACATTTATACCCGCAATCCAAACTAACGGTGCATACACAATACCACACAATCTTGCCTTGGTACGTTATAACGATGAGGGCTGCGAAGTTTTTTTCTGAGAAACAGATAAAGGCATTTGTTGAATCGCATTCACGAGTGCCTTCATTGTGTAATGCAGCTTTAAAAAAACTGAGTTCATGATTACGATTCCTGAGACCCTTATTGTCTTGTCAACAATTGCTGTGACCGAGGAACCTTTGGGCAAGCGTGTGAATAAATTGCTCCACAACAGCTTGGTCACGATGTGTACTGAGACGTACTCGCTCATGGTGTTGAGCTAGTATCACATCCTTAGACCCGAGCAATTCATTACCAGAATACACTGGTAACAATCACTGCCATGTGATTGATCATCTTACTTATGTACGCTCGAGTTCATATACGACACTTGTGTAATATTGGAATCTCAGTGACTGATTATTTGTATTTTCTGCCCACCTCGACAATGGTAATCGCGCATTTGTAGTTGCGAAGTCGGCCTTTTTGATCAGTCACGATTGTTTCGAAAAAATACCTAATTAGCCTGATATATATTGTTAGGTGTTTGGACATAGAACAACTTTGGTTTTAACAAAATTATATTGGTAAATAAACTTGCCACATCGCAAACCGTATTTGAGAAATCCCATGTGTGACCTTGGCTGCATTGACTAACCGTTCCATCTCCGTTTCACCTCACCAATACCCATGTGGACTGTAGTATATTTTGCATAATGTTAAGCTCTCTCTGTCATTTGTTTTGGTGTATATAATTATATTGTATAGCATTACCTTTCCACACCCATTAAAAGAGCGCACAATTTCGGCAATAGGAGCACAGTCTAGTGTCTCCAAATTCCCTATCACCTGCTATGGCCAATATCCAGAAGTGCACTGATTCTTTCAAAATGAAAATAACTGAATGATATCTAGCTACATTTGAAACCCGCTTAAAATGCAATTATTTTAGTACTGATTGGATACCGGTTGTTTCTTTGAAAGCAGTATATGGTGGTATCACTGAGGTGTATTAATGTCGGATTTCTTGTCTCCAAGCCTAAGCAGACTGGTGACATCACTACTAATGGCAAACGAACATAATGTCTCGCACCTCACCGAAATAATTGCGAGTTTGACCGGAACTCAATGGCTAATTCAGGTAGTTTCTTTGTTTCAAAATTGATCTAAAGTCCTAATACTAAGAAATGTGCAAAGATACGGCAGGAATTAGAACATATTCTCACACAACGTAATACATACGATTGTGTCTTTGATTATTAAATTGACGTATCTAAACAAACACGATATTTACTCTTGCATGTTCCAGTAAAATCAATGGTGAGAAAACTATTTGGTTTCGAGATAATCCGCATATGTTAGCGGCATATCAGGTCCATAGAATGTTTCAAAAATCATACGTTACTGTTGCTATTGATTATTATGACTCGTACTGCTAATTCAACTTAAGTTCAAAAATGTCATGGAGCAGCAATTACTGGAATGTGTTCTTTGTGGACGAAGGTAGATTCCAAGTGTTGTTTGTAAATGTCACAGGTAGCTGTGATGTCATGGCTTTATTAGCAATGTTATCAGGGGCAGCAGGGAGTAACTGTCCAGGTGAAATTATCTTCCTGGCTACGTTAACTGAGGACATGGTACGCGGCTTGACACGATTATATTAAGTAAACAAGTCTTGGGAAAGCGCCTATATGAAAGCAAAGATTGCAATGGAAAACCATGCTTCCCTTGGACAAAAACCCATTCAATCATAGTAAACATTACATCAATATAAACAAACACAAATGACACAAAGAACCTAACATTATCCAAAATATACTACAGTCCACGTGGGCATTGGTGAGATGAAGATAAGGTGGAACTGTTAGCAATGCAGTCAAGCTCACTCATAGGATTGCTCGAACAATATAGTTTCATTACCAAACCTTGTAATTTTGAATTATGTCAACCCATACGGGTTCGCTGTGTGATAGCCAGAAACACTAACTGTTCTTATTGTTGCACTATAAACTATATCCGGGTTAAGATATGCAAGATGCTTATGAACAAACTGTGATAAGATAACCGTGTGTCGGATTAAAGAATAACAAAAAAAATAATGACGACAAAATAAATCATGACAAAGGAGTACAACATTAATGTGTAGCCGAAATGTTTCTTTTAAGACTGCTTCGGGAAAGCTAGTTTGTTCCATTAAGATTAAGGTCTTCTTGAGTTTTTAGTTTTTACTTCATTATTGTTCCTTACGTTTCGTCTTAATTTTTGTCTTTTAGTTAGCCTCAGTTGGTAAAACCAAGATGCGCTCGACTGAATATAAATTCGAGTTGTAGTGCTTGACGACTTTCTCGTCGATCTTTCAGCGTGTCTGGCTTTTGTGATTATTCGCTTATTAATTTTGTTTGTGAAATGGTTGGTTTTGCCTCTTGGTATGAATGACGGAGATCTCGAATCAGAAGATGTATTTTCTTGGTTTGTCATCCTAATTTTTTTTATGTGTGTACAGTTACAGGAGATTTAGTAATGCGTGCTTTGTTTCGCCATGGTAATTTTATCTGGTACCTACATAATGGTTTCTCTCAATATATATTTGATGTGTTGACTGTTATGTGGTTACTCCTACGGACTTTTATATGCGAGTCGTAATTTTATACAGTACTTACATAATGGTTTATATACAGATTAAGTATAATTATTTAACTGACGTTACATGACTTAGTTCACGACAACAAAGTTAATTGTCTCATTTCGTCAGGTATCTTGGCATACTAGACCATGTTCCGATTCAGATTTAAGTAAAATCTGTATTTCGATGCAGTCAGTAATTGTAAGATTGATCAAAACTTGACAATTCTGATACAAATTTAAAATCTGAATACAATCTTAGTAACGAAAATTTGAAAGAGCCAGGACTTTTTTATGTTATGTTATGACAAAGTACACAACACAGAGGCTTTAGAATGTGCCAACATCAACAGCATGCTCGCCATTCTCAGCGAGAGGCGCCTTCGCTGGCTCGGACATGTCAAGATAAAGGACCTGTTAAATGGGGAACTAGCAGAAGGAACACGACCGACTCGACTCCCACGCCTGCGCTACAAAGATGTTTGCAGGAGGGACATGAAGACGGCCAAGATCGATGTCAACAACTGGGAGAGATGTGCTTATGGCCGTTCCATCCTTCGCCTAGCTTTCAGGAAAGGAGTTATCAAAGCTGAGGATGACAAGAATAAAACGCATGCTCAAAAGAGAGCCAGAAAGAAAACACGGCTAACTCTGGAGCTACGCCATTATCTAATGTAGACGGACGGGTGCCAAGGAGAAAAAATTCTCTAATGAAAGATTTAATGCAATTGTAACAGGTCTTATTGAAGTGCAACGAAAATGATATGTTGGTATAAAGGAATAGTATTTATGACATGTTCATTTCCGGTGTGGCGTAATAAAAAAAATAGAGAATGTCTCTGGATTATCAAGTTTAGTTAATATTCATGTTTTAGTGTGAATGTGACTCACACACCGCAGCGGAATTATTTATATGAGCAGTAATAGGATATATAGTGCACTTTCAGTAGTTAAAATAAATCAATACTAACAAAACATTACAATGAGTAAATGTTATTGTCTAACTGTGTCTCAGATTTTTTTTATTAATGTCTATATTGTAAAAACAAATTAAACCTGTTCATACTTGTTTGGCGACATGCAATAATGTATATTACTTCTGCATATTTAGAGGTAGGCAAACATTTAATGGCAGTACAAAGAAACGTGCTTGTGCTCAGGTGGCCTTAAAATTACAGGTCACTAACTGGTTGCAGATAGTACACTAAATACTCATTCTAAGCCAACCACCAGCCCCATTTTAGGGACATAACTTAAGTTTTTAATGTTGATGTCCTGTAAGAAGTAAGCAAGTAATTTGCAGGTGAGATCCATTTCATAGGGATAACATTTTGTCAGTGAGTCATATTGCACTTTGGTAAAATAAACAAAGAAAACTGAAAATAAGGAAAGATAAGACAATTATTGACAAATTAGATGACAATTACAATAATATGTTTGAATGGAATATGTTACAAGTAAATTGACAACTTAATATTCACACGTTTGTGTCATAAAACTGATGTAAATGACATTTACATTTTAAAATCCATTTATATGATAAATCTAGAGATGATTCAAGACACGCAATATCTGGAGTGACGTAACATGTACTGACATGCCAACCCTAACGTGTTTGCCATAACACTTACGCACATGGCCCCTAAACATACGAATTTAAGGAATAAAGGCACATATTATGGAAATACGTCCCCCTGCGGGTTCGGGTTGAATAATTGACCTGACCTTCCTCGCCACGTGTCGTAAAAGGCGACTAAGTAGAGGTATACTATTTGCCGTGGGTTGCGATCCGTGTCGGAGGAGGAAAGGATAAAGGTAGTTGCAACACACTACTTTGGCCTCTACTTCTTTTAGACGGGTGGTCGAGATGGGCCCGGTCTCGACAAATCGGGTAGTCGCGCCGAGCCCTAGGAGGTCTTTTGTATTACTTGCTCATCTTCTCATTCTTTCTTGTATCTCTCTTGATACCACCGTTGCCCCTACATTCTCTTCCTTTAGCTTTCACTTTCCCTAGTCTTAGAATCCTTCATAGAAGGCGGTGGCTCAACGGGTCAGTCGGGAGGTAATTTTACCGAACCTAGAAGGAAGTTTCATGGGTCAATCCCAGGTAATTTTATCTAACGAGTATCGCATCTGTGTATCTAAAAGAGCGATTGATGTTATATTATGCGATACATCTATTTTACCTGAAGGCGTTGGCGGATGAATGCGAGTTGTTAACGCGTCGATAGAAAACTTATAAGACAATTAGATCACTCATAATATTATAAATGTCATACAAGCATGTTAATGTTACTTTGACTCCTGGTCAGATTAAAATTCTTCCGTCGGATTCAGCTAGAAAGATGGGAACAAAAATCATTCTAAAACCACGCAGATTGTCTGATGGTCAAAATAAAACATCGTTGAATGCGCGTCATGTTAAACACTTCAATGACGCAATTAAAAGCAAAAGAGGTGTCCAGGTTACCTTGTCATCGGGCACTATATCTGACATTGTTTAATCTGGCCGCGGTAGATAATGCAACAAAGAAAATCCTAGGGCAATGATAGTGAAAAGGCACGCGGAATAAGATCACCACGTGGAAACGGCCTAAGATTGCCAAGAATCTACTAACACCAATGTGATAGTTTGATTTATTAAAGTCCGCTAAACAACTAAAGATAAAATTCTTCAGATGTGTGTTTATGGGAGATGAATTACCAAAACGGTCAAATTCGTCGGAAACAGGAATTATTAATCTTGGTTTAAGTTCTGGCCATGGAACACATTAGGTTGTTTACGCGATAGGTTGGGTCGGGAATCCGGGCACTTTTCACATCAGGGCATTTTCAGTGCATAGTTACGACCGCCGAGGTGAAAGTAACCGCCATTGTTATAGTTACTTGAGTAACGTGTGCCGTGTGGGGGACATTTACACATTTTAAGATATGCCTAAGATTTGCAGTGCTGGTGGGTGCACAAACCATCATATGCAAAAGTAATATTAAAATAATTATAAACTCTTCCTGAATTACCAAATACGTATTTTCTCTCTCGCCAATAACTACATAAATATAGAAGTGTCTATTATAGGTACAAATTGGTTTAAATAACCAAATAAGCGACAGATTCTACAATTAACCACTCAGGATACTAACGTAATTAGCAGGGTTTATTAAATTCACATACACATAAAAACAGAAATTTAAAAACTGGAAACTGTCTTCTGTTTTTTTTTAAAAAAACTGTCGTATGTTGACTACTTTTAGACGTGGGTGGGGTATGTGAATGATAAATTAACCAATAATAGCGTATTAAATGACACTCAGTTCGTTTCACAAACATACTGTAGGTTGAAAAATAATTACATTATTTTATTCTCACTGAAGGTCGAAAAACTGACATGATATAGCAGTAGTCAGCTTTTATTTATTGATTAGAATTAAAGATTTCTTGCCGCACACATGATGAAGTGAGCTCTTATCTGTCTGTCTGTCTGTCTATCTATCTATCTATCTATCTATCTATCTATCTATCTATCTATCTATCTATCTATCTATCTATGGTTGTCTGTATGTATGTCCGTCCGTCCATACATCCATCTGACGAACCAACAAGCCAACCACTTTAAAAATAAACAGCACATAAAACTTGAAAAGGGGTTTTAGTGCTAAGATATTTTGTAAAAGATAGCTATTTACCCGCAAATTTCGCTGAAGCAAGAAAAGGGGATTCTCTAATTATCGTCATAAAAATTTAACAAAATACCGTAATATGCTAATTCAACTTTGTATACAGAAGTATTTTGGCGCATTTTTTCAGGTTCGTAAAGCAGATTATTGAGTGTTTGGAGATTCTAAGGTGATGGCGTTGAGTTAAAAAAATAATCTACATTCATTTTATATTGAAATGAGAACAAAATTGCCGTCCTTCTTTGCATTTTCCTATGTACATTTTACATGTTTATGTAAAGGTAACAAAAACATAGAAGTATTTTTGTAATGTGTAATTACCAGAAATATAAGAATATTTACATGGTCGTACGTAAAGCATTTCAAAATGAACAAAGCGTCAACGTTTCGGTACTTATCCCCTTATTTTGGCGGCGGAATAGGGGTAGGCCTCACAAAATGAGAGGTTGATGGTAAAGTTTAGTAAATTCTGGATACGTATACTATGCTTCTTTTGTTTTCCTTTTATTTCTAAGTCGATTGTCATTAAAATTCCCAAACAAGCAAAAATTAGAAATATCAAAACAAATCCCACAAACTAACAGCTTTTTTCTCTTGGTAAGACAAAGCCGACGTCAAATATCATTTTCGTAAGTAAGTATAGAGCCTTTGGATTATAACGTCTACCGAAAGAACTGACAGTTTTTTTCTCAAAGATACGACCTGCTAATTCGTCGTATTCTACGAATTTATAATCAGGACCTTGACCTTTAACACCTTATCACACTAATAGAATCTGGTCAACGATGTTGACCATGTATTGTACTCTACAATATAAAATATAAATCAGATTTTGTAGTTTAGTCGCACTTGTTGAAGTAAAGGAGTATTGATAAGCGGACTTAAATAAGTCCTGAAGATGATGAATGTAGTCTGCACTATACTATATGGTGGTATAATTTCCTTCGTGAGATTTCCTTTAAAAAACATTCGACAGACACACAATCATGGTTTTTCATCCTGCTTGTACAGAAGACTATGCAACACTTCTGCAGGGAAAACAGAAATAAGAAACAAAATATAGGTAAACAAAAACGGTTTGCAAATTCAAATATCGAACATAACTAACGCTACCGAAATGTTGCTAAGCAATTGTTTTCACCTCCGCAATATGTCAGAAAGTAGGTCGCTAAGCTTGTGACGTCATGCCGACAGAACCTATTAATTCTCGTGGAATAGATTACTTTGAATCATACGGGCTTGCCTTTCCGAGAGAGTTTTTATAATATATAAATAGCACAAAAATTCCTCACAATGTGAGAGTTTGGTATTCAACGTTACCAACACAAACAATGACAGACCCACCGATATGTGGTCGTGAAGTAATTAGTGAACTTGACGCCATATCAAAATCGTCCAAACCGCTACATAAAACCGTATTTGATTATACAAGTGCGCTTTGAAAAGCTGCATTAGTTAAATAAATTATTTATAATGGCAGATATTTATGGAAGATGGAAGATCACAGGTGGAATATCGCGCGACGAAGTAAGGAAAATCATGAAAGACGAAATGTCCGAATTGTTAAATCTTTCAAAAGTTGATCAAAATGAAATTGTTGTTTTTTTAATGATAGACACAAGAAATTTGAATCTGTTATATATATTTACATTTAAAAGGTAAAAATCTCATTAAAAATAAAAAGAATAATTTGTTTTAAATGTTTAAATCTTAGTGCACAATTAGTTACACAAATAAATGCCTAAATACATGACACAATATATATGGAACATATCAGCTGCTGTTGATTCTTCAGTGTGTACACCTATATGCACCTGGACAGGCATATTGCGGTTTGTTGCCAAAATCACTATGAGTCATGCTACTTCACTGCCCCTGGAAAAAATGTTCTTAGTTATACAGACCCAAACTACCATTTGTTTTAAATACCTTTGATTGGTCAACTTTTCTGTCTAAAATTTGTAAAACTGTGTTTTCGAACTTTTATGAAAATTGTATTTTTCAAAATCCTTTAGTGTATAAATTTAAATGTTTATTTAAATTCCATTTTTCAATAAAATTTAGTTTATAAATTTATATGTCTATTCAAATTCCATTACAAATTTAATTGATAAATATGTATAAACGGAAAACATATTGACAGGCCGTATCTTGTAGTACAATTAGGTTTTTACTGCATTGAAAAAGTCCTACAATAAAGGAAGATATACCAAATTTAGTTTTGGTTTCTCAAGAGCACATGGATCAGCACGTGCATCGTGCGGAAGACCAGCACTACACACTGTCCAACATATTACACATGTCTTGTTTGCAAGAAAATTCAAAAAGACTTCATTCATAAAGTTTAGATAGGTCTGGCATGCAAATATAAAAGTATTGCTAAAATTTGCCGCAACATTTAAAATATATCAAGACAGATTTTATTTTGTAATGATCATTCGAACTATTTATTAGGGGTCCAAAGAGTTCATTTTTGTATTTATGATATGTGACTTCCTGAGTAACACATGTCTACATATAGAGCGTTTAGTAATTGGTAACAAACAGTGATGAAAACTTTATATTAGATGTAATAAAACAGCAAAATGATAAGTTGAGTACAAAATGCATCCAATTGTATTGTTCAATTTGGTTAAGATAATGATTAGTGAAGTGAAGCATTGTTTCCTGAATGATCTTATGGGAATTCTAATGATCCATCTTAATGTATGCTTTATTAATTACTAATAATATTTGCTAACGGACACTCAAAAGCTTCCAAAAGATATATTCAAACAGATAATTTGAGTTTAACTGTGGACAACTGATCTTTGCAAGGTTACATATCCCACATAAACAAATATCCTCATATTTTAAAATGTTTGGGATCTAAAGTTCATATTCAGTATATTATATAGGGTGACATTGTACCTTCAGTGAATCTGTAAGGCACATTTCTGACTGTGTGCACTAAATGTATCCCAAAATGTTTTTTCCCTCATTAATATGCCCATGTATGGTAACATATTTCAATTCAGTACGTGGACAGAGTGCGGTATTGTAGTATCAGCTGATATCTGATTCTATTGAACCATTGAGGTCAATATATGGTATGAAACACCCTTAAAAATACACTTTAAATGTTCAAAGAGATCATTTGAATTATGTTTGCACATTTGATCATAAAAAGTACATTGTGTATGTCCCCCATATGCAAATGTCTATTCTTGTTTACAAGTTTTGGGGATCATAATTTCACATTTAGTTTATGATATAGGATGTATTGGTACCTGTAGTAGATGTAGATATGTGTGGCCACATTTGGCTGTATTCTCTTGCAATATCCAGAATTCTTATTACCTCATGAGAAAGATTGCTACTATATTGTATTTTACTACATTGTCGTTTGACTTCAATGTATACCTGCATGAAATAATGTTTCCACCAATGATCAAACCTCACCATCCCCGCACTTCCTTAAATGTTGTGATGCATACTCTACCTGATTAATTATTTAACCTGTAAATGACCAGATATGCTTATAGAAACCTTATATACTTTTAGGATGAATTTATTAATTTAATACATGACTATTACTTTACATTTCTGTGTGTCACTCTGTCAAGTTTAATATTTCTTTCCTATGCTTGCAACCTGAATGTTATTTCAAAATCACTATAAAAACAGTTCTAAAATGATAGGGGCCATATATTACTGAAACACACAGTTTCACAATTATTAAAGCGATATATTACTGATACAGAGAGTTCTAAAATTAAAGGAGCCATTTATCACTGTATACAGACAGTTCTAAAATTATACTAACCACCTATTACTGATACAGATAGTTCTAAGATCATAGTGGCCACATATCTCTGTATACAGACAGTTCAGAAATTATATTGACCATATATCTCTGTATGCAGCGAGTTCTAAAATGATAGTGACCATAGATTACTGGTACAGATAGTTCAAAAATTGTAATTACCATATATTAATCTATATATACAGTTCTAGAATTATTAACGGGCCATATATTACTGATGCAGACAGTTGTAAAATTATCGGGGTCATGTATTACTGATACAGACAATTCTAAAAATAAATATGCTATTAATTACTGTTTACAGACAGTTTTAAAATGATAGGGGTCATATATCACTTTATACAGACAGTTCTAAAATTATGTGGATCATATATTTCAAATATAGACTGTTGTAAAATTATAGGGGTCATATATTACTGATATAGACAGTTATTTATAAAATTGTATTGGCCATATATCACTGTATAGTGACAGTCGAAAAGTATAAGGGCTCTATATTACTGATACAAGCTATTCTAAAATTTCATGGGCCATATATTTCTGATTCAGATAGTTCTAAAAGTATATGGACAGGACATATATCACTGTATATAGACAGTTCAAAAATTATAGTGGCCATATATCAATCTATACAGACATTTCTAACATAATCTGGGCCATATATTACTGATATTGACAGTTGTAAAATTATAGGGGCCAAATGTCACTGTTTACAGACAGTTCTAAATTTGTAGGAGCCATATATTACTCATATTTACAGTTCCGAACTTGTACGGGCCTTTTATTACTGTATACAGAGAGTTATAAAATTGTGGTGGCCATATAGTACTGATACAGACAGTTATAAAATTATAGGGTTTATATATTACTGTTAAAGACAGTTCTAAAATTATAATTACCATGTGTTACTGTATTGTTACGTACTTAGACTCGAATAAGCAGCAACATAGAAAGAATGAAAACTAACAAGGTTGTAAACTTTTAACAAACAATTTATTGAGTAGATATATTTTCATAAACGAAAATAAATAAACTTACGGCTTTGGAGAATGAAATCCAAAAAAAAATCCAAAAAGAATTCACAATATAATCCGATAAAAATTCAGAAGCATAATCCACTAGTGGAATCGCTAAAGTCCTTATAGTAAAAATGTCCTAATTGTTCCAGGTTCAAATCTTGACGAAGTAATCCAAGATGGCTGACGATGTCACGTGATGCGTTTCTGATTTTATTAAAATCAAATAAGCTCATATGTTTCCAGACAAATAATACAATTTTTCCCTCTTGATCCAAAACGAATTGAAATGATTACCGAATACAAGATAATAAGATAATAACACAATAAATTCCTCTTGCTCCCAAACGAATTGAAATAATTTCCAATAAAACTCAAAACACAATTAGTAATTTAAAAGCCAAATTCTATACTACTCCGTTAGCTTCTAAAACACAGCAATATATGAATCCCTCGTAAACAGAAAGGGGCAACTTGATTTTCCAGAAGGTCATAGAACAAACGCACGATCATTTAAACACGTACGCACGGAAATATCCAGATAAGAGTCATCCACTTTTGGATTCATCTAACCATTTTAGAAGCTTGTTTATCACCTTGAAACAAAGCCAGAAATGAGGCTCACAAGCAAGGTCAACACCTGTGTTTACAGATAAAGTATAGGTCAATCTAATTTTCCAGAAAAACACTTCCAAATGTAATGAATTATAAACCCAAAAATGACAAATTTGAATCAGACAATTATAAATAAATTATTTAAATCAAATATACGTAATAGTATACATACAGTTCTAGAATTAAATAGGCAATATATTACTGATGCAGATAGTTCTAAAATTATATGGGTCAAATATTACTGATACATATTGTTCTAGAATTATATGTGCTATTAATAACTGTATAGAGACAGTTATAAAATGATGGGGGGCAATACATTACTGATTAGGACCTTTCCATATTTGCAGAAGAAATATATTACTGATACAGATAGTTCTAAACTTTATGGGCCATATATTACTGTATACAAACAAACAAACAAACAAAATATATAACTGACACAGAGAGTACTAAAAAATTTTTGCCATATATTACTGATACAGACAGTTCTAAAATTATAGGCGCCATATATCACTGTATACAGACAGTTCTAAAATTACAGGGGCCATATATCACTGTATACAAACAGGTTCAAAATTCTAGGGGGAATATATTACGATACAGACAGTTTTAAGAATTTTCGCCAAATATTACTGATACAGAAAGTTCTACAATTATTACGGCTATATGTCACTGTATACAAGCAGTTCTAAGATTACACTGACCACACGTTACTGATAATGATTTCAAGGGCCATATATTACTGATACAGAGAGTTTGAAAATTATAGTGGTCATATATCACTGTATACAGTTTTAAAATTAAAAGGGACATATACTACTGATGCAGACAGTTCTAAAATAATAGACACCATATATTAGAACTATTTGGGCCATATATCACTGTATACAAACAGTTTTGAAATTATAGGGGCCAAATATCACTGGATATAGACAGAAATAAAATTATAGGGGTCCTACATCAATGTGTACAGATAATTCTAAAATTATAGTTGCCATATATTACTGATACAGAAACTTCTAGAATAATTTGGGGCATATATCACTGGATACAGACAGAACTAAAATTCGTATGGCTATATATTACAGAAGCAGAAGTTATAAAATTATAGGGGCCATATATCACTGTATACAAAGAGTTCTCACATTATAGTGGCAATATTTTACTGCCGCAGACAGTTTTAAAATGATAGGGGCCATATATTACTGATACAGGCAGTTGTAACATTATAGTATCCTCAAAGTACTGATCAAGAAAGTTCTAAAATTAAAATGGCCATATATCAAGGTTCTAAAATTATTGTGGCGATATATTATTGATACTGACAGTTCTAAAATTATTGGGCCCATATATTATTGATACAGACAGTTTTAAAATAATTGTGCCCACATATTACTGATACAGAGAGTTCTATAATCAAACGGACCATATATTGCTGTGTACAGACAGTTCTAAAATATCAAGTGCCATAGAGTAGTGATACATACAGTTGTAAAATTATAGGGGCCATATATCATTGTATAAAGAGAGTTTAAAAATTTACATGCATACTATATTACTGATTCATACAGTTCTAAAATTATAGTGGTCCATGTCACTGTATACAGACAGTTCTAAAATAATAGTGGTCCATGTCACTGTATACAGACAGTTCTAAAATTATAGGGTCCATGTCACTGTATACAGAGAGTTCTAAAATTATTGGGTCCATGTCACTGTATACAGACAGTTATAAAATTATAGTGGTCCATGTCACTGTATACAGACAGTTCTAAAATTATAGGGTCCATGTCACTGTAAACAGACAGTTCTAAAATTATAGTGTCCATTTCACTGTATACAGACAGTTCTAAAATTATAGGGTTCCTATATTACTGTACACAGACAGTTATAAAATTCTAAGGGCCATATAATACTGTATATGGACAGTTTTGAAATTATAGCGGCCATAAAATGCTGATACAGACAATTCTAAAATTATAGTTGCCTTATAGTATTGATTCAAACAGTCCTAAAATGATAGGGGCCATATTTTACTGATACAGACAGTTCTAAAATTACTGGGTCCATATATCAATGTATACAGACAGTTCTAAAATTACAGAATCAATATATCACTGTATACATACAGTTCTAAAATTATAGGGGCCATATATCATTGAATACAGACAGTTGAAACATTATAAGGTTAATATATTAATGATACTGACAGTGCGAGAATTATAGGGGCCATATATTACTGTTACAGACAGTTCTAAAATTATTGGGTCCATATATCAATGTATACAGACAGTTCTAAAATTCCTGGGTCAATATATCAATGTATACGGACAGTTCTAAAATTATAGCAGCCAAATATTTCTGTATGCAGACTGTTCTAAAGTTACAGGACCATATAATACTGAATAGATAATGTTATAAAATTATAGCGGCCAGATAACACTGATACAGACATTTTTAAAATTTTCGTGGCCACACTTATTGATAAAGACAGATCTAAAATAATAGACACCATATATCACTGTATACAGGCAGTTCTAAACATATAAGGGTCGTATATTACTGTTTACAGATAGTGCTAAAATTATCGTGGCCATATATTACAGAGACAGACAGATCTAAAATTATTTAGGCCTTATCACTGTATACGGACAGTTCTGAAATTATAGGGGCCATATATCACTGGAAAAAGACAGAATTAAAATTATTGTGGCAATATATTACTGAAACAGAGATTATAAAATTATAGGGGCCATATATCACCGTATACAGAGAGTTTTAACATTATAGTGGCAATACTTTACTGCTACAGACAATTCTAAAATTATAGGAGCCATATGTTATTGATACAGGCAGATGTAAAATTATAGTGATCACACATTACTGATATAGAAAGTTCTAAAATTAAGGTGGCCACATATCACTGTATTTAGAAAGTTCTAAGTTATATATTATTGATACACACAGTTCTAAAATTATAGGAATATATATTACTGATACAGACAGTTTTAAAATCATTTGGGCCATATATTGCTATATACAGACAGTTCTAAAATTTCAGTGGCCATATAATAGTGATACATACAGTACTAAAATTATAGGGCCCTTATACTACTGAAACATACAGTTATACAATTATAGGGTTCATATATCATTGTATACAGATAGGTCTAACGTTATAGTGGCAATATTTTACTTCAACAGACAGTTTTAATATGATGGGGACCACATATTACTGACATACACAGTTCTAAAATTATAGTGACTACACATTATTGATAAAGAAAGTTCTAAAATTAAAGTGGCCATATCTCACTGTATATGCAAGATTAAAAAATTATAGTGGCCATATATTATCGATAAAGATAGTTCTAAAATTATTGGGTCCATTTCTTATTGATACAGACAGTTTAAAAGTTATAGGGGTTATATATTACTGATTTAGACAGTTCTAAAATTATATTCTCCATATAACACTGTGTAAAGAGAGTTGGAAAATTATATGGGTAATATATTACTGAAACTTTCAGTTCTAAAATTATGGGGGCCATATGTTACTAATACGGACAGTTCTAAAATTAATTGGGAAATATATTTCTGATACTGACAGTTCTAAGATTATAGGGGCCATATACTGCTGATACAGACAGTTCAAAAATTATAGTCACCAATAATTACTGTATACTGATACAGACAGTTCAAAAAGTATAGTCACCAATAATTACTGTATACTGATACAGACAGTTTTAAAATTATATTTGCCATATATTGCTATATAAAGAGATTTCTAAAATTTCAAGGTCGATTTATTACTGATACAGACAGTTCTAAAATTACAGTATCAATATATCACTGTATACATACAGTTCTAAAATTATAGGGGCAATATATTACTAATACACACTGCTCGAGAATTATAGTGGTCATACATCACTGTATAGAGAGATTTCTATAATTATTGGGATCATATATTTCAAATACAGACAGTTCTAAAATTATAGGAGTCGTATATTACTGATATTAACAGTTCAAAAATTATCGGTGGCATATATCACTGTATACAGACAGGCCTACAATTATTTGGGCCATATGTCACTGTATGCTGAGTGTTATAAAATGATTGTGACCATTTATTACTGATGCAAACAGTTTTAAAATTATCGCTGTATACAGACAGTTCTAAAATTATAATAGCCGTATATTACTGATATTGACAGTTAAAAATTTATCGGTGGCATACATCACTGTATACAGACAGTTCTAAAATAATAGGGGCCATATGTTACTCTTTACAGACAGTTCTAAAATGAAAGTGATTCAATATTACTGACACAGACAGTTCTAAAATTATAGGAGCCATATATAAGTGGATACAGACAGTTCTAAAATTATAGTGGTCATATATTACTAGTACAGACACTCCTAAAATTATAGGGGCCATATATTACTGACACAGACAGTTCTAAAATGATATAGGCCATATATTGCTATATACAGACAGTTCTAAAATTTCATAGGCAATATATTAAGGATACATACAGTTTTAAAATTATAGGGGCCATATATTACTGTACACAGACAGTTATAAAATTATAGGGGCCATAAATCACTAGATACAGACAGTTCTAAAATTATAGGGGCCTTATATTACCGTACACAGAGGGTTCTAAAATTATATGGGCCATATAATTCTGTGAACAGACAATTATAAAATTATAGTGGCAATATATTAATGATAGACACAGTTGTAAAATTATATTGGACATATATTGCTGTATATATTCAATTCTAACATTAAAGCGGCCATATATTACTAATCCAGACAGTTCAAAATTATCGGGGACATAGATCACTGTATCCAGACAGTTCAAAAAATTACAGGGGCCATTAATCACAGGATACAGACAGAAAAGGAATTATAGTCTCCTTAAACTACTGAAACAGAGAGTCTAAAAATATAGGGGCCCTATATTACTGTGTACAGACAGTTCTAGAATAACAGGGGACAAATATTCCTGACAGCTATAAAATTATTGTGGGTATATATCACTGTATACAGACAGATCTAACATTATAGTGGCCATTTATTACTGATACAGACAGTTTTAAACGTATACGGGCCATATATTTCTATATACAGAAAGTTCGAAAATTTCATTGACCATATATTAGTGATACATACAGTTCTAAAATTATGGGTGCCATGTATCATTGTATACAGACAGTTCAAAAATTATAGGGGCTATATACTTCTTATGCAGACAGGTCTAAAATTGAAGTGTTCATATATCACTGTATACAGAATTTCCTAAATTATCAGGGTCATATATTTCTGATAAGACAGTTCTAAAATTATAGGGGAACAATATTACTGATACTGACAGTTCTAAAATTATAAGGGCCACATATTACTGTATACTGACAGTTCTAAAATTATAGGGGCCATATATAACTGTACACAGAGAGTACTAAAATTATAGGGTCATCTAATACTGTATATGGACAGTTTTGAAATTATAGGGGCCATATATTAATGATACAGACAGTTGTTAAATTATAGTAAACCTATATTATTAATACAGAGTGTTCTACAATTATAGTGACCATACATCACTGTTAATCATACAGACATTTCTAAAATTAAAGGGGCCAAATATCATTGTATACAGACAGTTCTAAAATTATAGGAGCCATATATTACTGCTATTGACAGTTCAAAAATTATAGGTGCGATATATCACTGTATACAGACAGTTTTAAAATTATAGTGGCCATATGTTACTGTATACAGACAGTTCTAATATTGAAGTGGTCATATATTACTGATACAGACAATTCAAAAATTATTGGGGCCATATATCACTGTATACAGGCAGTTCTAAAATTAAAGGAACCGTATGCCACTGGATACAGACAGTTCTACAATGATATGGGCCATATAATACTATACATAGACAGTTCTAAAATTTCAGAGGAGATATATTACTGACACTTACAGTTTTAAAATTATGGTGGCCATACATTACTGAACACAGATATTTCTAAAATTATAGGGGCAAAATAGCACTATATACAGACAGATCCAGAATAATCGGGGCCATATATCACTTATACAGACAGTTCTGAAATTATAAGAACCATATAATACTGTATACAGACAGTTCTAAAATTATGGGGGCTATATATTACTGATACAGACAGGCCTAAAAATATTAGGGACATATATTTCTGATACAGACAGTTCTAAAATTGTAAGCGCCATATATTACTGATACAGGCAATTCTAATATTATAGTTCTAAAATAATAGTGGTCAGATATTACTGTATACAGACATTTCTAAACATAAAGTGGCCATATATTACTGATCCAGATCGTTCTAACATTATAGTGTCCATCTACCACTAATTCAGAGTGTCTAAAATTATTTGGGTCATATATTACTGTGTACAGATAGTTCTAAAATTATAGCAGCCATATATTACTGCAACGGACAGTTCTAACATTATATAGGCCCTTTATTACTGATACAGACAGTTATAAAATTATAACGACCATATATCTTTGTTTACAGACAGTTCTACAACTTCTTGGGCCTTATTTCACTGTATAAAGAGAGTTCCAAAATTATTATGACCATTTATTATTGATACAAACAGTTCAAAAATTATTGGGGCCATATATCACTGGATACAGACAGTACGAGAACAATAGAGGCCATAAATTTCTGATACAGACAGTTCAAAAATTATAGGTGCCAAATATCACTGAATGCAGATAGTTCTAAAATTATAGGGATCATATATTGCTGATACGGGCAGTTCTAAAAATATAGCGGCCAGATATTACTGATACATACAGTTTTAACATTATAATGGCCATATGATACTGGATACAGACAGTTCTAAAACTGTTGGGGTCATATATCAATGTATGCAGACTGTTTTAAAATTATAGAGGCCACATATTACTGATAGAGATAGTTCTAAAATTATAGTTGCCATATATAATGGATACAGACAGTCGTAAAATAATTTTCACCATATATTACTGTATACAAACAGTTCTAAAATTATAGTGGCCATATATTACTGGTACAGATAGTTTTAAAATTATTGTGGCCATATGTTACGGATACAGAAAGTTCTAAATTAATATGGGATATATATCACTCTATGCGGTTAGAACTAAAATTCTAGTGGCAATTTATTACTTATACAGAAAGCTCTAAAATTATAGGGTGCATATATCACTGTATACAGACAGTTCTAAACTTATGTGAGCCATGTATTACTTATACAGTTCTAAAATTATACCGGCCATTTATTGCTATATACAGAAAATTCTAAAATCTCAGGGGATGTATATTACTGATGCAGACATTTGAAAAATAAAAATGGCCATATATCTCTTTATACAGATAGTTCAAAACTTGCAGGGGACATGTATTACTTATACAGAAAATTCTAAAATTATAGGGTGCATGTATCACTTTATACATGCATTTCTAAAATTATGTTAGCCATGTATTACTGATGTAGTTCTAAATTACACGGGTCATTCATTGCTATATACAGATATTTCTAATTTCAGGGGATGGATATTAATGATGCAGACAGTTCTAAAATAATAGTTGCCATATATCTCTGTATACAGACAGTTCAAAACTTGCAGGGGTCATATATTACTGATTATGTCAGTTCTAAAATTTTAGTGGACTTCTATCACTGGATACTTTGAGTTCTAAACTTATAGGGGTCATACATTACAGATAGAGGCAGTTCTAAAATTATAGGGGCCATTTATTACTGATACAGACAGATCTAACATTCTAAGGGCCATATAGTACTGGTACAGATAGTTCTAAAATAATAGGGGACATATATTTCTGTATACGCAGAGTTCTGAAATTATAGGGGCCATATATCACTGTAAACAGACAGTTCTAAAATTGTAGGGGCATTTAATACTGTATATGAACAATATTGAAATAATGGGTCCATATAATCCTGATACAGACGGTTGTAATACTATAGTGGCCTTATGATATTGTTACAGACAGTTCTAAAATTATATTGGTCATAAATCAGTGTATACAGACAGTTCTAAAATTATAGTTGCCATATATTCCTGATGCAAAAACAGTTATAAAATGATAGGGGCCATATATCTCTGTGTACATTCTACATTTTCTTGGGCCATATTTCACTGCATAAAAAAATTATTATGACCATGCATTATTGATACAGACAGTTCTAAAATTATAGGGACCATGTATTGCTGATAAAGATAGTTTTAAAATTGTACGGGCAATATATTGCTATATACAATATAGAATTGCTATATTCTAAACTTTCAGGGGCCATATATTAGTGATAAAGACAGTCCCTAAATTACAGTGGCAATATACCACTGATACTGACAGGTATGAAATTATAGAAGCCATATATCATTGTATTCAGAGAGTTCAAAAATCATAAGGGCCATGTATAACTGATATAGACAGGTCTAACATTCTAGTGGTCCTATATCTCTTATACAGACAATTCTAAAATTATAAGGGCCATGTATTACTGTTCACAGATAGTTCTCAAATTATAGTGACCATATATTATTGATACAGACAGTTCTAAAATTATAGTGGAAATATATTACTCTATACAGACAGTTCTAAAATTATAGGGGCCGTATATCTATGGATACAGAGAGTCTAAAATTATAGTGACCATATATTACTGTATGCAGACAGTTCTAATATTATATTAGCCATATATTACTGAAACAGACAGTTTTAAAATTATATGGGACAAATATATATATATATATATATATATATATATATATATATATATATATATATATATATATATAGGGGGGATATATCACTTCATGCAGTCAGATCTAACATGATAGTGGCCATATATTATTGATGAATTCAGTTATTAAATTAAATGTCCCTATATGATTGAAACAGAGAGTTCTAAAGTGATATAGTACTGATACGGAGAGTTCTAAAATTACACAGGCTATATATTACTGATACAGACAGTTCTAAAATATTAGGGTCTATATATGACTGATACATTCAGTTTTAAAATTATAATGGCCACATATTACTGTATACAGATAGATCTAAAATTGTAAGGGCTATGAATTACTGTATACAGGTAGTTCTAAAATTATAGGGGCTATATAGTACTCTACACAGACTGTTCTAAAAGTATAGGGACCATGTATACAGCAAGTTCTCAAATTCTAGGAGCCGTATATCACTGTATACAGACAGTTCTGAAATTACAGCTGATATATAGACAGAACTAAAATTATAGTGGCAATATCTTACTCATACAGACAATTTAAAAATGATAGTGGACATATATTACTGATACAGGCAGTTCTAAAATTAAAGTGGACATATATCACTGATACAGGCAGTTCTAAAATTATAGTCCACAGATATCACTGATACAGGCTACAGGCAATTCTAAAATTATAGTGGACACATATCACTGATAAAGAAAGTTCTAAAATTAAAGTGGCAAAATATCACTGTATATAGACAGTTCTAAAAGTATAGTTGCCATATATTAATGATACAGAGAGTTCTAAAATTATAAGGCCCATATATTATTGATACAGACTTTTCTAAAATGATAGGGTCCATATATTACTGTATACAGACAGTTCTTAAATTATAGTGGATATATATTACTGATTCAGACGGATCTAAAATTATACGGGCCATATACTGAAATATTGAGACAGTTCTAAAATTTCAGAAGCCATGTAGTACTGATACATACAGTTCTAAAATTATAGAGGCCATATATCATTGTACACAGACAATTCAAAAATTATACGGGCCATTTACTCCTGATACGAAGATGTCTAAAATTGTAGTGGTCAATTTATCACTGTGTACAGAAAGTTCTAAAATTATAAGGGTCATATATTTATAATACAGACAGTTCCAAAATTATTGGGGTCATATATTACTGATACATACAGTTCTAAAATTATAGTGGCCATCTTTCACTGTATCAGACAGTTCTAAAATTATAGTAGCCATATATTACTGATACAGAGAATTCTAAAATTATACTGGCCAAATATTACTGATACAAAGTTTTAAAATTATTGGGGCTATTTAACAGCCTGTTATAAATTTATAGTGACCATATATTAATGTATACATACAGTTCTAAACGTATAGGGGCGAGATATTACTGATGCATACAGTTCTAAAATTTACGGGGCTATATATTACTGATACAGACAGTTCTAAATGTATTGTGGTCGTATATCACTGTATACAACCAGTTCTATAATTATAGGGGCCAACTATCGCTGTATACATAGAAACCTGCACTAATAATCTAAAACAACATTCATATTGATCAGACATATCTTGCAAATGTGATGTGCCTTTCGTCGCTTGCCTTTACCAATTACTGCCATATCACTTCTGTCAGTATTCGTTCAAGTATCGGTTTCGACCATTTTCTTTTTTTCATAAAGCATCTCAGTAGCTCTCGATAGGTTCTTACGGATATTTTCCCCAAGTTCTTCCACAACCAATTATAGTAGCTTACATGTATAGCATATAGTTCACAGAGAAATGGATCTAAACCCTCACAATAAGCACAAAAGTTTGAGCAAGTCATTACTGTATTCTTTGTCACCTTCAAATTATTGATGTACGTATTTGATTACATGAAGGGGTACATGGTTTGTATTGTTTCGATAAGAAAGGTTTCAACAAACATACTCAATGACTTCGTTTCGCGTGACATATAATAATATTGTATTCCGATCTCCGATGAGGTCGTGTTTTTTCAGAACGATTCATACACTCAATGACTACACTTAGCGTCACAGATAATAAATCCTTTATTCCGATTTCTATACCAGAATGTCTTTAATACAATAGTTATAACTCAAGCAAAATATTTATCTCTTAGTCAGAGCCAACGTTTCGCTATATAGTTGTACAGAAAGTTCAATGCTGCACCCTTTTAATGTTATACTAATACATGTGTTATGTAGATACTATTAATAATAAACGCAGCAAATAAATTCATTAAAGTCACAATTAGATCCGTTCATTTTCGTCACATAAACAGCTGCTTATCGATTGATAAACATATTGCCTCGTAAAGTATCTATATTATCCTTGCTATAGGTTTGTCTAAATATGTACGTCATTCGGCAATATTTTGTTTCTACAAGCACAAATGAGTATTATCAAAGGCTATGTATTGTCTTTTGGAAAACCTCTGAGGCACTTCTAGCCGGACGAGATTATTCTCCGTCGAATGAATCACGCTGGTGGGCTGCTGAAACAATTACATCTGAACAAAGTAAACGCTAGTGTAGTGGATAAATGTGCATTGGGACACGGAGACTAGGACGGATGGACGACATATGGCTTAAATGGATGTTTCATAATACCCTCCCTTACAGAGGTAACTACCCGGTTTACCTCCAAATTGCATATTCATTTTATCTAACACAGCGAATGTGAAGTTATTGAATGATTCTTGTTCCAATTATTACCTCTCTTCCAGTGGGAAATTAACCCAAATATTCAGAATGTGTTAATAAGAAGATTATTATTGTTAGCAATTGTCACCACAAGAATATGCATATATTTAGAGTTAGTATTGGAGCCCTATAAAACAACAAGAACATGATCCACACCAGTGTTATCTCCTGAATCAATAATCATTCATTCCATACATCAATTATATCAACATTTTAAATGAGTGATGAAAGTCAAGAGCTGAACAAACTGATTCACTTTTAGACACGGCTTTTACGATAAAAATTGCCTAATGAAATTTTCTAAAGTTATACAAATGAGCCTTTATAATTAATAAATTGGTAAAGGCACGGCAATTATAGAAACACGTTCGATAAATTCCCAATAGCATTCAGCCATATACTAAAATCGAATCATGTGCGTTATATGATAGTTAAACGAAACTTCACATATATCTTTAGCTTTATCTTAGCATGTAAATGCTTAACTTGTAAACGCCCTATGACATGTCCCAAAACTGTGACAGCAGCTCGGTATAATTCGCTTTTAGTTAAATTGTCAAATTTACTTCACCCAAACGAACAAAGAATTTCAGAATCCTCCCTGGTTAATCTTACCAGGAATCGTTGTGTATAATGACGTCGTCGATGTATGCATCTCAGCCATATATATACCAGATGTTATCATGTTCATTAAGCTCTGAAACGTTAAGGGAGAAATTTGCAATCCAAATAGCATCACTTTGTAGTTGCAGAGTCCATATGGTGTTGCAAAGGCCGAATTTTCTTTGCTCTTTCTGTAAGTGTAATATGCCAGTAATTCCTGTAAGCAGTCAGACTTGGTGAAATATCTTAGTTTTCCACTTCTGTGAACATATATCAATCCATTCATGAGACGAAAATGTGTCTGCTTTTGGTGACACTGTTCACTTTTATGCAGGCAATGCACATATGGAAGTAACTGTTTGTTTAAGGAACAAGACTATAGAGCGAACTAGAGTTTTGTTAGTGCTTGGTTCAATACAATCATTTTTCAACAAATATATCTCATTGAGAGGACTCATCATACAAGTCTGTGATTTAACGGTTTATAAATTACGATTTAAACATCGTAAACGTGTGCAAGTTGAGACATCTGGAAACATGTGGTCATATGCGCGTAATAGCTGCTTTCTTTTTCTGTGGCTATAGAGGTTTATGCTTATTTTTTCCGATTTCTCAATTTTTAGAAATTGGAAGACTGGTTGAACTAAAGTCACATAAATCCGGTTGTGCGTCACCATTTAAATCTTCATTGTGTTGGAAAGGTATAACACATCTTATTGAAAAATGAACATAGCTATCTCGACAACATAATCCTAAACATACTTAAATTTCAGGTGGCGGAGTTATTTCTGTGTCCAACTCCCAGCAGTGATTATCTAATTTAGGATCACTTTCATTAAGCTTTATAAAGACCAACATATCTAACCTAAAGAGGATATTGAAGCATTGGCAAGAGAAACAGTTCTTTATCAACAGGCGCTTACAATTGTAGTTTTTACCTGCCATAATTGTATTTTGAGTGTTTAGATATCAGATTGTCACTTACTACTTCATAATCAGAGACACAATGCTCTGTTAATAGAAATTCTTTGTTGAACAATTCATAGGTTCATGGACAACATGTCCAAAATATTGATCGAAAGAACTAATACTGTTCAATGTATAAAAAATACGATCTACAATATTTGGAAAAGTCACTTTAATATATAAACCAATGACCAATATGTAAAACATTTTGGTGAGACCTAATGACTTCTAAACGACCGTCCAGTATCATTGGCTATACTAAGAATGTCCTGTCTCTATGACTTAGGTACCAAATGTTGACTGCTTTGACTAGTCGTTATCAGTGAGCACCTTAGGAGATCCCCCATTTTCTCATACGGACCAGAGCTGTTAGAAAATAGACAATGGATACGTCAGGAAAGCTCATAGTCACTTGAAACAAACAGAGTATCTAAGGAAATTGTTCCTGTTCAACAACATGTGATTGTCGTTTAACATCTTGATTTGAAATAAGAAAATATGTTGTTAAAAGAGGATAACTGTGTTCAATAATTTGTGATTGATCAGTAAATGAGGAAAAGCGACATCATACAAAGACTAACCAAAATACTTGTCAGCTAAACGAATAGTTTCCTGATCAACTGCGTTCTCAAGATTTCTAACAGTAGCAACTGCAGAAGTAGGGTACAAAGGAATATTTTCAAAGCGATCAAGGTTGAATCACCACAATTGTGTCTCAAACTAAGTCATTACCTAGCAACAATTGTATGCCTTCAATGGAAATATAAATCGCATCACCAATACGCAATGGTATTACTTGCATTTTTATTTCGGCATGGACATTTGTATGTCATATGCGTAAATCAGTTGCACAAGGCAGAGTCTACAACAGAGAGTAATATTTGTCAATGTTCATGTAATAGGCATCAAAATATAATTTAGTATAAACAGATAAAGAAGAATAATATATGTGAATGGAAATAAATGTTCATCACTATGTTAGCTGAAGTCTGTTTGAATGTTTAAGGTAATGAAGTATTCAATATATGTTCTTGTGTCTGCGTTTGTACCTGGTGCAGGTGAAAATAGAGGACAGTAAGGAAATGATACACAAGCGTACTAATGAAACTTTTATAGCTGAGGTCGTTCTCTGTCGGAGAAATGACCAAATATTGCTTTAAAAAAATCAAGTTTATCCCGAATAAAAGTATTTGCATGATGTGTATATCTGTCCACTTTCACTCACTTGGTGCTGGTTTCGTGATTCCGGAGTGACTTTGTTCCTTTAAATCTGGCGATAAACAGTTGATTGCCTTGTGCAAAATGGGTAAAGAAATCTTCTTTGTCAAACTAAAAGATACCCTGTTGCATAAGGTGGACCAGATATTTGTTTGCTATTTCATGCACCTGTGTCATTAGTAATAAGAAACGTAAGATACAATAGTGATGTAAATGTTCGATACGTACATATTTCTTGAAGACTTGTATCCAGCAATATGTTTCGGTGTTTTGGTAAAAGTCTTTGACGATTTGAACCGAATATACTATCAAGTCCGATACGATATCTTGATCATGGGTCATGCAAATTAATCGTTACAAATAAATGTGGGATTGACTGAACGTGACTAAAGAAATTTCTAAAGAGATTATAATTTATATCTCCACTACACCAAATCTGGTGAATATGTCGTAGCGTATGTGTGTCAACTCCAATACAGCAAGAATATTACAATTATCCCTGATCACTTTTGGTATTTGTGTATATCTCTGAGTGACATATATCACATCAGTATTTGTATGCCTATCTATGGAAAATATCGTAGCGGGATTCTTTTGATTGTCTAATATCACATCATCATACACGACTAAATTGAAAATACTTCCATCAATAACATCAATGCTCTGTGCTTCCTCGATATCGGTTATAAATTCAATAATATCCTCATCGATTTCCCATTTTGCTTTCTCGTTAAAATCCTTTAACACCTCGTAACATCGCTGATTGTCTACACTCTGGGCTACTAAATATAGTTTATCCCAGTTCATCCATCTCGTTATTGGATTAAGTAGCATCTGCGTCTTGTCACTTCCAGACGGTCCAATTATAATCATGCGAATATAATTTGGTAGCGCTGCATGATGCTTAACTGGTTCTCGTGTTTTTTTTTCGCATGAAAAATAAATTACATGGCAATTATGAACGATGTGGCATAAAAATATTAGATTTGTTTAAAAAAAGGAAGTGATATTGCAGCCAAGTTAGTAAAATCACCGGGAACACCATGGGCAAAATATGGTGAAAAACATCTTCCGGGGTATAGTTATTGTGGACCTAGAACCAGACTCGACATCAAACTGAATGATCAAAACCAACCCCGATACGGTGAATATCCAATAAACGCTATTGATAAGGCGTGTCATGCTCATGATGTTGCTTATAAAAGCAGCAATGTGCAACACAGACATATCGCAGATGTGAAATAGATTCATGCGTTGAATTATTTCAATGATAAATCCTTCAAAGAAAAATTAGCTTCATGGTTGTTAAATTGGCGATGAAAAGTAAATTAATGTTGGGTGCTGGTAATTAATAACATCATGGAGTCTATTTATTATTCCCCAAGGGGATACTGGAGGGGTTCCCCAGCAATCGGGAAACTCGCTAAAGCCGCAAAAGTAAAAAATACTACAGCAAGGGATTGGTTTTTCAAACAGATTTATCTACCACCACCTAAATATATTAATTTCTCACATTTTAATGTCAGCATCCCTAATGAGGTTCATCAAGCTGATATACTACTTCTGCCACATAATACTGTTTATAAGATGATGAAGCGAGTAGATACAAACAAGCAGAGCCGCTAAAGACAAAATCATCAACTGAAGTAGCTTCTGCGTTTGAAAGGATTTATCGACGAGGTCTTGGACCACAAGGTGGTCTACAGTGACCAAATCTATTACAAGTTGACTGGCAAGGAATTTCAGGGTGCATTCTTATCAACAATGAAGCATCATAATGTCACCATCAGACGAGGACTTACTGCACTACATTGCGATCAGGCAATTCTTGAACGATTTAATCCGACACTTGCTGAGCGGTTATTTGCATATCAATACGCGAAGGAGTTTATTCAGGATAAACGACCTCAAGAATGGGTCAAGAGATTACCAGGTGTAATTACCGCGCTAAATAATGAGATTACTCGAACAATCAACATGAAACCTGACAACGCGATTA
Source organism: Unio pictorum (assembly GCA_030141615.1). Taxonomy (NCBI): domain Eukaryota; kingdom Metazoa; phylum Mollusca; class Bivalvia; order Unionida; family Unionidae; genus Unio; species Unio pictorum. Next base: position 11,375,288 of record JARLTB010000065.1, read on the forward strand.
AAAAAAGTATATACCCATACAAAAGCCGCAAAATGATTTTTCAAAACAATCAATACTCGGCAATGTCACTGTGAAATATTTTCTATGAACCAGGAGAACTCGAAGGTGGTAAAAAAAAGATCTACTAATCCTATTTGGAGTGTTACCGCACCTAAAATGTCGAGCATAGTAAGATCTACGGGTAGACCAGCAATCTATAGGTTAGATTCAACTGCTCCTCAGCGCGGATTTACACGGAAACAATTACAAGTGATGCCCGAGAATACTCATTTAAGACAACGTGGTCTTAACTAGCACCTCTGCGTCTATTACACTCAAGACAAGTCAACATCACTTTATCTCTGGTATGACCAAGGTTGCTATCTTTTCTGTCTGCAGTTAATTGGCGAGGATCTTTATCCGAGCAGCACCAACGCATTATACAATTACAACTCGCGCAGTGATTATTCTGTTGTTTCTTCAGCGTAATTATAAACTCAGCATCAACATCAAATTCTCGTTTATTTTTTTTTTGGTCCTGTGTTTTATAACCAGCGAGTTTTTTTTCTTCTGAATATGTCATAGTTGACAATATCACTGATTGTGGTGTCATTAGCATCTAAAACAACTCTTCGAAGTTAATTTATTCTTCGTACTCTAGACACTGCTAAGTAAACTAGATTTGACCACTTGATGCGGTCATGTACGATCCAAACAATCGTATCGAATATAGTCAATCCCTGCGAAGAATATATAGTAGATGGGTATCCTAACTTCCATGGGGATTTATCAGCACGCAATGCATCTTCGACAACACTGATATCAACCAACACAATATCATTTAACACGAGAATCTCCTTATCAGTCTGTCCAGGAATATAAACTTCGATATTCTGTCTTCGTGAATCAGAAGGCATATAACATCAATGGCACTGGAAGTGTTGCGAATTTAAATAACCTCATCTGAAGTGAGTCTCTTACTATCTTTCTACTTGCCACTATCAAATCGTTTGGTCTCCACGCTTCCCAAAAATCATTTAATGGGGTTTCTGAAATTATTTCACGAGCTATTTCTCACTGGATTCTATCCGGTTGTATCTGATTAGTTTCTTAAACTCAGTTAATTCTGGATCAATTGATCTATGATCAGTATTAATGTCTTCATCATAGTCTACAAAATAAAATTCTTCAGCCAATTATGTGGAGACAAACCGACAAATGGTGGTATTTGACTATGATCGCCACACATTATCACAGTTGTATTCGCTAGCGATAGCCAATTAAGAAACATTTATACTACATCTAACGATAATGTGCATATCTCATCCCAAATGATGATTTCAGGAATATATTTCTCCCATAAACAACCGCGGCCACTTAATAAGCTCTCTCGTAATACGGTATGTCAATCCCAGTCAGCATCCCTGGTTTGGAATGGAACCCTGACTCACAGTGGCAGTTCTCTTATCTTTCAATATAGAATCAAATTTGTCTCGTATAATCCAATTTTCTGTTTCTAAATGGATAATGAATTTCACTAAAAAAAAATATTTTCTCTGATCAAGATGTGAGCTATCACTGCTGCTCGTTCGTCGTTCATGGTAGCATCAACGCCACCATCAATTCGAAATGCTGACCAATAGTGAGATGCTCCATCGCGCTTGAATTCATTAAACGCACCATGGATTTTACCTATTATGCTTCTATCATTTATTAGACCCTTATCAGGTATGGATTTTATATCGAGATTAAATTTAGCAATTTTCACATTTACGAATCAACATCGTTATTTGAACCATACATACATATATACATGCATAAACAAACAGACAGACAGAAAAATCACGTCTACGAATCAACATCGTTATTACACACAGAGACAGACATACAGACATATATCACATTTTCGAATTAACATCGTTATTTGAACCACACATACATATATAAATGTATACACACAGACAGACGGAGAGACAGACATACATACATATTACATTTACGAATCAACATCGTTATTTTAACCATAAATAAAAATATACATGCATACACACTCGCACACACATACGCTGAGTGCTATACTTGTGAACCATCCGACCTGGAACCAGGTTATGGACACATCCTTAAATAATCATTGAAACAACACATACAAGCTAAATAAGGTGAAAATGTCCTCAACTGGTGCTTTTTCACAAACATATTTTCTATACATAGTACACTACATGGTTTATTGATAGTCAACGTCGCGACATTGTGGACACGAAATTGTAGTTATGGACACTGTGTTCATAATGATGTGTGTGTGTGTGTTTCTTATTATTGTGGAACCAGTTGTGAACAATGGGTCCACAAGTCTGATGAAAAGTAGGTGTAATATAATATTATTATCTTAAATGACCATTCATGTCACTGATTAAGCGCTATCTTCGAGGAGAAAAAATCTTTAGGAAAAAGTCATCTTTTGCGACGAATATCTACTAATGTTATGAACCGATTACTTTTATCACAATTACAGGTAGGTGTCTTTACGAAGAATAGCACACAATTTGACATGAATGGTAAAGGTCGGGATAAGGGGAGCAAGAGAGGGGAAAAGAAAAAAAAATCAATATTGTATGTGATGATATTAATCTTTCATCGTGTTGAAATAAGCAATTTCGTAGTAATTTATGAATGTATTGTTACAAGCACAGGGGTCTCACTTGACCGAGTCATATCTTTTACCCAAATTTCCAAACACTTCCATACAATTTGAGTTGTAAATTGGAAAGCCAGACGTGTCTGCTTTTATATACTAAATTTTAATGTAATCAAGTCAAGACCACAGATAAAACAACTTGCCAAAGGTCCATCAACCGCACATTTGGCTGTTTTTTCTTCATAATCATCAGATTCCCGTACCGCTACCCGGTTATGCCATGTATCCCTTTTTTCACTGGGAACTATTTCGCCACGCCACCTTAGGCCAGTCAATACATGCATTTACCGGCGCATTACTCCAATATAAATGCATATATTTTCCACGATGGACACAAAAACGGTGTCTACCAGGTCCTACTTATTGATTCCATCGAGAAATTTACAGGTTTCCTACAATAAATACTGCCACCTGAACCAAAACACTATTATACGCCAGTAGATTTTAATATGGACTATGTTAAATCAGGGACAGTTATTGGCATTGTACCTGAACTCACTACTAGCGAATCATAGCATCGTTCAAACTCATTAACACTTGATTTCGTGACGTTTGCTCCTAGTACTTGGCTAATTATTTCGGGCTAGGAGTTTTGTCATGGCGCCGAATCCCAATTATCACAAAAATCTAAGATTTACTTAAAACAGGATGCTATCAAATGCGTATACTCCATATTTATTACATTATATATATATATATATATATATATATATATATATATATATATATATATATATATATATATTGTCAAACTATGCAGTAAGTACAAATATATTGTCTAGTGGTTAATTTACATGTATAGAGATTGTTGCTGTTTGCATAGTCTTTGAGAGAGAGAGAGAGAGAGAGAGAGAGAGAGAGAGAGAGAGTTTATGGCCGATGGTACTGTTACTAAAGTACTACAGTATGTACGCAACACGTTGTAATAATTTTCCAGTAAAAGGAAACTCATACACACTTGGTCCTGTCTAATATTGCTTAAATAGAATATTTTATTATTATAATTTTGCATTGTATATACCGCATCATTTCGTGTGGACTTCTTGTATACACTGCAATCATGTTGAGTTAGTTTTTCCATTCTCTGAAACGATTATCTGGACAGGGGGGAAATTGTAGCAAGAAAAATAAGAGTTTGCAAGTATTTTGATATTATGCTGTGATTAAACATTTATTAAAATGACGACAGTAGAGATTGCGAGAATACCCAATAAGAAGTGAAAGATCGCGGTATCGAATGGCGATGATATGCGCAAACCTCAATGTGTGTGGGTTCAAACCAACTGGATGCTGCGCGGACATTGAGTCTGCGGCGACCGTGCAAGCAACAACATAGAATCATACGTGCCAGCGACGGAGATTGTTCCAACTCAGTCTCTCAGTGCCCTTATGGGTATTGGGTTAAAATTAGCAAATAGCTAGAGCCTTCGAGCGGCAGAGAAAAGAACTACTTTACTCTTGATAAGGGACAATGAAGAAATTACTTCACCAGGGAATCTGGATGCAGGAGAATAGGGGTAGCGGAAGACAGAAGAATAAGACCCAGTCGGACCGAAAAATAACCACCCCACCCACACCTACACCATCAGTCCATCTATAGCCGGCTTCACAACCCTTACCTGGGGTTACTGCATCTGAAGTACCTTAAACGACTGTAGAAGACACATTGGCTGAGATAGCCAAAACATTTCATCTACTCTACAATGAACTGACTGAACTTGGGGTATCATTCACACCAATAGAAGATGAAATTACCTCACCCCCACCATCACCACCTAAGGAGCAGCAGCAACCACCACCACCACCATCTATGCCAGCTGCTCAAAACTCTTCAATTTCGCAGTTGAATTGGAGAAAGATTTAGAAGTATCATCGACTTTTGATGAAGAAGAAGAACCACCTTTCCTTCAACCTAAGAAAATGGTTAGAATGCCACAGAAGAAAATGACCAAGCTCATGACGTCACTATGCCACGAGCTGGGACTTGCCAAAACCATGAAGGATGAAAAAAAAGGCCGTCAACTTTATCAATGCAGTCACTTATATTGGATACCGGTCCCTTGAAACACCACACCCTAGAAGGGCTCAATGGCATTTTGGAGCTCAAATCCTGTCCAGCTCCTACTATGACATCTTTGAAGGAAGGCCAATCTCTCACCAGTTTGATGCTGCAAAACTCATCGGTAGCTTACACGACATGGAATTCCCACGAGTCTGTGTAGCTGAGCAGCGAACTGCAGCCCACCTCAAACAGTTGGAAGAAAAACGAGGAACCTTCCAATAAAATAGCCCTTTTAAGGGCTTTGCCATATCTGCCATTTATTTTTATTGAGTTCTCATTTGGTACGAGAACTATTCGAACAAGCTCTATTGAAAAATCTTATATGATCAGTTCAAACATCGCTCCAAAATTTACAACCTATTCTAACATAACAGTGACCACCTACATATGTAGCTTAGACATTTTAGCTAAACATTTGTTAGGGACTTACAATATGTACACTATGTACTGGAAATATTGGTATGTTAAGCGTTAGGAAAATTCTGCAACTTATTGAATTTGACTCAATTGCACAGGTGGCTGACACATTATTGGTTTTATTTTGTCCATTAGTAAAACTGGACTGAATTTGAAATAAGCATGGCTAGGGCGTTACAGGGCTTAAACGACATCCATCTACGACATCGGCTGGCCGACCTCCGGGATTTTTTCCTCCTTTTCCCCGTCCAGAGCCCATCTACATAGCGATATGAGAAAACTAATTTTCTCTCGCTATTCTTTGGTGCCATTGCACCCCTGTAACAAAGTACCTGATTGGTTCATAGGGTTGAGTGTGTGTTGGATCCATTCCCACTCACCCAGGGTTTTACATTCATGTCATTAGCCACTTCTTAGTGGTATGACATGACGTCCAAACTTAACAAGCGCACTTTGTGTGTTACATGCCCGTGGGGATGTGGCACCACCATTCCTTCCCCACGGGAAACTAAAAATGATGGTCAAACCAGTGAACAAATGACCGTTATGGCCGGCTTCCCTTTAATTTAACTTCATCATGCTGCGAGGGAGCGGGCCAAGATACACACTCATGGCGGGATATGGTTCACAACGCTTTTGGTCTGCTCTTTTGGTTTTAAAATCATGTACGTGAATCAAAATGATAGTTTACAGGTGTGTACCTTGTGGACACCAACATTCAGTGTCCACAACGTAAACTGTCCACAACGAAGGTCTATACTTTGGATCAGTGTCCACAATGTAGTAAATCCGATTACATACATACATACATACATACATACATACATACATACATACATACATACATACATACATACATACATACATACATACATACAGTTGCATGCATGCATACATACATACAAATAACATTTACGTATCAACATCGCTATTTGAACCATGCATACATATATGCATTCATCCAAGCACAGATGGAGAGACAGACAGAGAGACATATCACATTTACGATTCAACATCCTTATTTGAACCATACATACATATATACATGCATAAACAAACAGACAGACATATCACATTTACGAAGCAACGTCGTGATTTGAACCATACATACATATATACATGCACAGTATTGCATACACATACAGACATGCAAACATATCACATCTACGAATCAACGTCGTTATTTCAACCATATATACATATATGCATGCATACAGACAGACAGACGGATATCACATTTACGAATCAACATCGTTATTTGAACCAAACATACATGTATACATGCATACACATACAGAGAGTTTTTTGTTTTTGTTTTTTATGGTTTAACGCCATTTTTAAGCACAATATAGGCTATACATGGTGGCCAGTATTAATGGTGGAGGAAGAACCCGGAAAATTCCCGGAAAAAAACACCGACCCACGAGAAGCTACTGGCAAGCTTTCTCACATAACTACGTTAGCCGTATCTTAGACTCGAACCTAAGCAGACAGAGGTGAGATGGCAGTGATCCGTAACGGACAGCGCTTTAGACCACTTGGCATCTCTGGGCCCCCACACACAGACAGACAGATAGCCATAAATACATACATATTAAATTTACTAATCAATATCGTTATTTTAACCATAAATAAATATATACATGCATACACACACGCACACACATACGCGGATTGCTATACTTGTGAACCATCCGACCTGTCACCCGGTTTTGAACACATCCTTAAATAATCATTGAAACAACACATGCAAGCTAAATAAGGTGAAAATGTTCTCAACTGGTGCATTTCTTTACAAACATATTTTCTATACATAGTACACTAAATGAATTATTGATTGTCAACATCGCGACATTGTGGATACGAAATTGTAGTTATGGACACGGTGTTCATAATGTTGTGTATCCCCCTGCAGGTTCGGGGTTATAGAATTGTGCCTCGCCACGTGTCGTAAAAGGCGGCTAAGTAGAGGTGACCTGTTTGCCGTGGGTTGCGACCCGTGTCGGAGGAGGAAAGAATCCTGGTAATTGAGCGGAGGCTTTTCCGATGCAATACACTACTTTGACCTCTACTTCTCTTAGACGGGTAGTCGAGATGGGCCCGGTTATTAAACGTAATAACACCCTGCAGGACACCAACACATTTGTACTCACCTTTAATAAACCAATTGTGCCCAAAGTGATCAAGGTTGGGTTTTTGCAAGTAAAGATTAGATCTATATACCAAACCCCCTTCGATGCTATAAATGTCAGAAATACGGCCATCACGAGGACCGATGTTCAAGAGTCATGGTCTGTGGCCGATGCGGAGACCACTCTCATCAGGAAGCTGATTGTAGAGCAACTCCGCATTGTGTTAACCGTGGCAAAGAACATCACGCCAATTCTAAGGATTGTGATACATGGAAACAGGAGAAGGAAATTAAGAGGGTAAAGTTTACCTCCAACATACCCTACCCAGAGACCAGAAAACTTGTCCAGGCAATACTAGCCTTTCCTGGCCCATCCTTCTCCACAGTTGTGAAACACAAACCAAAAATCACGAAGGACGCACAAACGCAGACAGATCAGCCTGATTCAACAACAAGTGCCAACATCCCGCATTACCAACCACAGAAAAGCACAGAATCAATTCAGACAACATTTAATAACAACCCACCACCAAATGCTCCAAGAAAAAAACAAAAACCACAAACAAATAAGCAGCAAAAGGGGTCAGATGACCCCATTAAACTTTACAATGTTTGGAGAACTTGAGAGCATGGATGCAGAAGAAACTGCTCCATGTACTCAAGGTTCCTCCAAACCTAGTAAAACCAAATATACTCCCGTACTTCCTCCAGACAAATAACACACATTTTCGCCGCGAATAGTCTTACCTAGATCCAGAATCTCCATTAAAATTTTATAATGAAGAACACAATCATACAATGGAACTGTCGAGGACTTAAAGCAAACTACAATGATATTCTTCTGCTTTTAAATGAACATGATCCTGCTGTACTATGTTTACAGGAAACATTCCTGAAAGACACAGATAAAATTATATTTAAAAACTTTTCCTTGTTCAACACGTACTTTCAAAACGCTGACAGGGCCTCAGGAGGAGTCTCTGTTGTTGTGAACAATAGAGCCACTCACAGATTCATTCCTTTAAATACAAATTTACAAGCTATTGCTGTAAGCGTCACTTTACATTGATTGATTACATTTTGCTCTATTTACTTACCACCAAACACCAAACTAGTACCAAATGAATTAGACAATATTGTTCAACAACTTCCCACGTCCTTCGTTTTACTCGGGGATTTTAATGCCCTTAACATTCTCTGGGGTTCGAATCACATAAACGACAGAGGCCATAAAGTAGAAGATTTCATTTCTAGACACGATCTGTGTCTGTATAATACTAACTCACCGACATATTTACACCCAGGAACGGGTACGTACACGTCCATTGATTTAACAATTTGCTCTCTTTCGTTGCTTTCGGACTATGAATGGAATTTCGCTGATGACCTTCACAGAAGTGATCATTTTCCAATCACTCTTGAAAATAACTCTAAAATTGATGACGTAATTCCAGAATGGAATATAAAGAAAGCCGACTGGGCTTCCTTTCAAACGCTATGTCAAACTAGACTAAATAATGATACAATATTCAACGCTGTTAATCCTATACAGCATTTTACTTCAATTCTAATTTCAATTGCAGATGAATCTATTCCTAAGTCCTCACCGAACAGTAAAAAACCGCAAAAACCTTGGGTGACCAAGGAATGCAAAGAAGCCATTAGACAACGCCGAGAAGCATTAAAACAATTCAACACTCGTCCTACGCCGAACATTTAAACAAATATCGTATTGCGCCCCACGAGATGCATTTGGATGTGATCAATCGTTTTGTGAAGATTAAAGGCGCAGATAAAACTAACTGAAAGATATGAACCCAAACCGTAAATGCTATTCAACTAATTATCAGATGGGAACTGTTAAGTTTGTTTTGGGAAACTTTCATATAGATCATATAATGTAAGAATAACTTACTTAACATGTTGACTATCAATACCTAACCGTCTACTTCAGTTAGAGGCATAAAGTTGAAGAGAGAGAGAGAGAGAGAGAGAGAGAGAGAGAGAGAGAGAGAGAGAGAGAGAGAGAGGCCTTGTTTATGCGCATGTGATGAGAGAAAACTGTTTGGAATATCTCTGCTTCAAAATAAAACTCCCCGGCATTGTCGTGCATGTAATTTGGAACTGGTGGCAGCTGTTTAAATTCAACAGAGGCAATCACCTATTAAAAAAAGAAACAAAACGTTAGTTTTCATGAATGTGGGTTTTGTTTGTACTGGAAAATTAGTATTCCTGACTAAATGTCATAACTGATCGAACGAGGAGGTAACTTTTACTTGGTAGCATAATTTAGGATTTACATTTCTGTTTCGGTGCCACTATGTGGAGAGAGAGAAAGAGAGAGAGAGAGAGAGAGAGAGAGAGAGAGAGAGAGAGAGAGAGAGACAAACATAGACAGACAGACAGAGACAGACAGAAACAGTCACTAATGATTTGTCACATTTACGAGGGCACAATTGTTCTGCCGCCGGGGACAGGGATGAGTCCAGAAAAATCCCTCACTATCCTGCATGGGGCGTACTGCGTGCATAAGGTACGCGAAGGGTCTGTAGGACAGAACCAGTTTGGTGGTGGGGTGGGCTTGAGATCATGAAAGCTCCAACATTTTAAGCGTTTCAAGAAACATTTGTAGCCATGTCAACTTGATAGTACACTCATGTACATTTTAAGGTGAGGGCAAAACAGATCCTCCGCAGTTCTAGTCACCCCCACAACTACTGTTTCCCAGCTCTAATCCTCCCACAACTTTCCGGACTGTACGAAAAATGATTCGTGAAAGTGATTCGAAATTGTCGTATTACTTGCCTGAATTCCTCAAAAAACGGCATATGGATTCCGAATCATCCCGCAGATGTACTCCAACGTATCAAACGTTTTTCTCGACACCATCCCTATGTCGTCTATTACCAGTATATCTGTCGTTCGAATTCCTCTGCTATGTCCGAACTATCGCCCTGGAGATATTTCTTAACTAGATCTTCTTTGCCATATCTCCCATCATAAAGGCCAGCCCAGTGATGAAGTGTAGTTCCACTGTAGTTGACCAAATTCAACGTGGCAGTCTAGGATGTAACTGCCACCCTTTTGTTGTTAGTTAAGGATTTGATTATACGCTTGAAAAAGTGAACACACATGACATGACGAATAAATGTGATTTTTACTTAAATTGGAAAGAAAACACGTATCTCCAGAAATGGATATAAGTATTACATTCAAGTTGTTTTTTCTGCGTCATCAGGAACTACCAATGTGATTCTGTACTGAAATAATATTTCTGCATGGAAACAAGATTCATAAACTTACAAATTAAATAACAAAAGTAAGTGCATTTTTAACTTCCTTTATTTATTTATAGAAACGTATAAGAAATTACTAATATGACGGTGACTTAGACGCGTACAAATTTAGTATTCGCGCATGATTGCTTCAACCCTTTTAAACGAGACTTTTGTGAATTTCTGACTAGCACCATCACAGGAAAATGAAAACATTATTATATGGCTATCATTCATTTTTGAAGTCAACGATTATAAGACCATGTTAAGTTGAATAAGGAAGTAAACGTTTTTAGTATATAAGTACATTTTTAAAGTGGAATTGTTCCATGCACAGAAAGCATATTGTTTACGTTTAATTCAATGTTCACGATATAGCTCACCGACATGGAGATGCATGATCATTATGTATGGATTTTAAACACGCTTTCATAGTAACCGATTGTTTCACTAGTCTGCTCTCTCTCTCTCTCTCTCTCTCTCTCTCTCTCTCTCTGTCTCTCTCTCTCTCTCTCAAACTTTAAAAACTCACTTAACGAAACAATTGCATTTCCAGGTTGACAACCAATTACAAACCCGAAATAGGAGGAACGACAGTATTTGGAGACATGTACGCCAAGGCCATTGATTTTTTTTTTGTCACTCTTCGATTTACCCCTTCGAAAAAAATACTGTCAAGAGTGATCACATCATTATTTCCCGAATGCAAACGTAGATATGTTTATAAAAGTCGTATTGAATGCACTTGTTATAATGGTCTTGTAGAGAGATGTAAAATTTCAACCGACGACACACCAATCCTTATTCCCAATGAATGTGAAGAAGGCAAAGACAGATTGGGGCACTTGACGATTACATGTCCCACCTTACATGTTGTAAATGACAACATTGTTACATGTGCTATGAAGTTTGGAAAAACAACGTGCTTGATGGTTAGAAGGGCTTCACTACATATCTAGCAACAAATAGACTTAACACAAAGTAACGTGGATGGATTGGTGTACTTATGCGAGAAACTAAAACTCTGCAAGTGAATGAGATGTGACGAGAACAACTTGTCAAAAAATTATGTCAAGGAAGATTGGTCAAGGTTTTGCAACGAAACACAAATTGATCAACGTGTACGATCTTCAGTGTGCAAGGTTATCGTATCTTTGACTTCCAAAGTTTAATTATGCAAGGCGTGTAAATGCAGTCTTCATTCCCTAAAGGAAAATAAAGCAGAGGATGATGATGAGGCCTGCATTGTTTCTGATATGGAAACAAGTGTAGATAATATGACAACTCTTGTAGAAACACCAAGCGTGAAATTAGAACCAAATGTGATGGTGGCTGAGCCTCCGGACGTAATGCTAACTGCAAATGTTGTCACAGAACCAGATAAACTGCATAAGATTATTACATTTAATGATGTACCAGAGATATTTAACAGTTTGTTGGAATCTCAACTTAGAAATAACAAGAAAGACAAGGATCCAATACATAAGCAGTGGAATCCGGATATTATAAGCCTTTCTTTGAGTCTATATTGCAGGTCACCCAGTAGGTATTAGGACCTTAAGTCATCCAAATTTCTGACACTGCCATCCAAACGTCTTTTGCAGTACTAAAAACATTCAGTTAAACAGCAACCCGGATATGTTGACGAAAATTTGACTTGCATGGTTAGAGAGGCAGATAGACAGAAGATAAGTAAATCTGGAAAGCATGGTGGAATTTTAATTGATGAAATGAGAATTCAGGGCGACTTACAAATATCAAAAGAAGGGGACACATGGAAGTTGGTAGGCGCTGTGGACATGGGGGAGATAAACAACAGAATTGACGTGATATGGAATGGTCAGATAAAGATCAAGCTTGGAACTCATGTTTTACAATTAATATTTCACGGTTTCACAGGATTTAGGTGGCCAATTGCATATTTTGCATCTGAGACAGCTACAGCCCACCAGATTTTTAAAATCGTATGAGAAGGGGTTGACAAACTTGACGGCAGAGGTTTCATTGTCGATTATACAATCTTAAATGTTGTTTACAGGCGACCCCAGACAAGAAGGGTATATGACGAAGAATATGTATGTAGCTAGCCATAGGATTGGCATCATTCAAGACGTGATGCAAGTTTTAAAGAAAATACGAAATAATTTGGAGACGAGCAAATCAACAAATGAACATGGATCAGGACGATTTCTGTCTATGGTAGACGGCTCGGTCATAATTTGGGACCATTTTACAGAGGCTTTCAAGTTTAAACTTCAGGGAGGTTTCAGATTACACAGGAAATTGTCGAAAGAACATCTTGAATTGACGCCTCTTACAAAGATGCGGAACTCTTTAGCAATAGACGTTCTCGGGAAGGAAATGCTTTATCTGATGTAATCTTATCAGGCCTCACTGACTAACCAAGACAGTGTACGGGGTACTGCACATCTCCTTCAACAAACCAGTATGCTCACTAAAGTTTTTGTGACAAAAATAGATCAATTACCGATGTTAGTGATCCTCGCATGGGCATGCTTCATGAGGTGCTAAGCTTTTACAACACATGGGAGAAAACGGTATCTGAGTCAGCCATACTTGTCCCGGGAGAAAGCACCTCATGAGCAACGAAACAAGAGATGACCTTAACTCTTCCCTGATGGGGTTTATTTCACTATGTCACCAACAGGTCGGAAATGGTAGGACCATCAGTCCAGGAGTTTTCAATTCACACCTGACAGAGAACTTCTTCTGTCAACATAGAGGCATTAAAAATGGATTAAACACAAATCCAACGATACAATAGTATGAACCGTCTGTCAATAGCATTTGTCTCGGGCAAAGAGCCGTGTCTTCCAAATCGAACTCTATTTTGAAAGCTTCACATTTCTCTGCTACAGTACCATGTGCTTTAAATGCAAAATCAAAATAGCTTAGAGAAGCTAAACTTCGGGTTTAAGTACATATATATGAGTGGCTTGTAGAAAGAGACCTGTTTATGAATTGATCTTAGGTTAAGAAATAAATATTATTAAATGTAAGTAATCACTATTTATTATTAATTTGTCTTGAAGTTAGGACTGTATATATTTATCTTGTTATTTTTTTTGTGTTCTTGTAATAATTTCATCAGTTGTATTGATTTTTATATCTCTTTTTTAACATTTTAACCAGTCGAAGTATGTTCTATGAAGGTTTTATTTGTTTGCAATATTCATAATGTAAATCTTAGATAAAGATAAAAATTAAAGGTTATGACACATACAATGTCTCTGAGTTTCTTGCAGGCTTAAACACACACACACACACACACACACACACACACACACACACACACACACTTTTATATATATCGGTTTTTTTTAAGGCAGTAGGTCTCGTAACACAAATTAAACTAAACAAAACAATATAATAGTTCCAGTTCAATTAATTATTGAGTTTTTAAAAGAAACAAGAGTTTTACTATATAAACGAAGGGGGGAAACGTTAAATTAAATATCTGTAATGTCTATATTACCTTGCAGTGCGTTTCAGACTCTGCGTTAAACTATCGTGGTAGCACTTATCACGACCAGATTAAAGAGCGTAGCAGTTGCTTCAGGCCCCGCCTCCCCCCTCACCTAGGGCTTCGCAACACAGTGAAATTGGGAGACGGTGGGTTGGAAACTACTGCAGGGCATTTAACATCCGATTCCAGACTTAAACACTCTATCAACGATGCACAAAAAAAATAAATGAATCATTTACTAGTAATATGATATCAAATGATTACTGTAAAACATATGTTTTGCCACATCCACATTGTCCAGTCAATAACAAATTGTGTCCACCCTGGGCACATCTGAGAGCGATATACTGTTCTGTGCTGAGGTCGTCCATTGCTTTATGTGACAGGTGCTAATTTTAGTACCGGGATGGTGCTCTATGCGCACGGCGGTATATTTAAAGTACCAATATAAAGCGAGGTTGCAAATTTATCTTAAGTCTGAACGCTATCAGCAACTGTATGTATGTATGTATGTATGTATGTATGTATGTATGTATGTATGTATGTATGTATGTATGTATGTATGTATGTATGTATGTATGTATGTATTTATTACTGACTTTATTTCCTCTTCAATAGAGATTACATCAGATTAATCAAATTCAGGATATTAAAAAATCATGAAATACAACATAAAAGTGTTAAAAAAAATACAACAGTAGTACTGTGTTAACTCGCGTATTTACAAAAGGAAATATCTCCATACCTGCAATCATACACATATATATTTGTTATAGGCGTTGTCTAATGTTGTAAAGCACTTGGAGCTTCTAAAGATTAGGCGCTATATTAAGTCCTCATTATTGTTTTTTTTATTATTATTATTATTATTATTATTATTATTATTATTATTATCATTTTTATTATTATTATTATTATTATTATTATTATTATTATTATTATTATTATTATTATTATTATTATATACATACCTACCTACACATATAGATATAAACACCCGTATCTATGTAGGTAGGTATGTAGGTATGTGCAGAGTGAAAGCATTTTATTTACAAAGTTTGAAAATAGTAGTAATATAATACTGTAAATACTATTTTAATGATGCATTCTGCGCAAATTCAACTATTCTATGATGCCGCGTTATTAGATTTCCCTAATATTCAAAGATAACACAGACTCTGCGCCGTGTTCGGTACAATTATTAGACACCAACGGATATTTACTGCAGGGTAGAAACTGGTAGAATGGGCTACTTCCGTCAGATATTGTTGGCTAGCGTGGGATTGTGGCCGTACTGAAAATAAAGGTCAATTCGCCGATTGAATTTAGGACATGGTCATTTAAGAGTTATGCGTTGGTAAGTAACACTGTCTTTTGAATGCATATGTGTAGTTTTTCAGTCTTCTTGCGATTCTGAAGCGATAAAAGACTCGTGACAAAAAGTCGTGACAAAAAGTCGAATCGAGCGAAGGTTTATGGTCACGCTTGCTTTCCTTGTGTTTATATATATATATATATATATATATATATATATATATATATATATATATATATAATGTGACCTCATTAAGTTATATAATTTGTGAATTCAAAATCCTGTTATTATTATTATTATTATTATAGTCAACTCATCTTTGAAATCTGAATATGATGTAATAAAAAATATTATAAACTATCGTATCTTATATTATGTATTAATATACGTTACTTACATGTTATAAAAAGATTCTTGAACTACATTTTCTTGGTTCTGTCAATTACACACTGTGCCTGCTCCGCCTAGCAGAATTTTTATTTTTTAGAGAGAGAGAGAGAGAGAGAGAGAGAGAGAGAGAGAGAGATTATTCTGCAGCTTTTTCTTTCACAAGATGCTTAAAATATATTTTTTGGACACAGTGCTATAGTAAGGGTAAATGTTGCCCAAGCTGATGATAAGGGCCCAAAAGAGATGTGGTGCCAGAAGACCTCTGGCGTTTGTGGTTTTGGTTCCCCCAAACCCTTGGCACCATGGGCAGCCACTCCATGTGCCTCTCTCCTGTTAGTATGCTACTGTTTTGACATAATATTATGAGATAATGTTTCAAACTATTATCCGTATAATATTGCTCATTCTAGCCATTGTAGAGGCCTGTATTGTAACCGTTGGGGCGGTATACTGCAATATGTTATGATGACAATGTTCACGACTTGAGTTATAAGTGAGGCTTATATGAAAGGATGTTCTAATAATGTTCTTTCCACATGGTGTCCTGAACCCCAAAATTAAAGTATTACACGGTGTTGAATTACTTCCTAATTAGTTTTAGTAGGCCAAGAAGTGCAAATACTTCATCATGTTATCTGCAGTTATTCAAGCCAAAAGTGTATCACCCACTTTTAAACTGTAGAAGGCAAATATTTACTGATCTTTATGTATTTGATAGAAAACGTTCAAAGAATTTGAGTCATGGAGAAGGAAAGACTTGCAGAATACGTCCTCACATGTGGCAAGGAGACGGAGACTGACTTCTGTCATGAATATTCCAAATTTAAACATGGTATGTAGGTATATAGTAATTCATGAATATAAGGAAATGATGGCAGATGGCTACATATTGTCTGTATAATGGTTTAATGATGTTAGTATGGTGTCATTACAATTTTAATTCTCCTAGCTCATGTCCTGTTTTAACATAATTTACGAAAGCTTTAAAATTAAGCGTCGTGTTCCATAACAATGCTCATACATGCAAACAAATGAAGTAGTAACTATTTACATATCATTAAGCAAACGGCATTTTGACTGTTCATTGTACAAAATGTGGAAAACGGTATTGAATGCAGCTATCCAACACACACACACACACACACACACACACACACACACACACCTGAGTACGTAACCAGCATTAGGGCGACACATGTCACAGAGCAGCATTAGGGTGACAGAATTACATCATGTTGTCTTATTAAACTGCAGCACGTATTTGTATATGAATTCATCAAAATAATTTATAATTCCGATTATCAAACTTAAATATTCATGTTTAAAACAGGAAAAAATATTTACAAATGAAAACACACGTGTCGCCTTAATACCTTGTCGCCTTAATGTCAACACACAACTGTGATGGTTACAACAACCTTATGGCGACAGACTCTTCACACACATATTCTGTCTGGTTCAGCATTAAGGAGACATTTTACTAAGTGCAATATTGCTATCCCAAACAAAATATTAAACTAAAATTATATATTAAGATGATCAGATTAATAAATATATGCCTTTTACAACTGTAATACGTATGTTTATCCGCATCGCTATGGCGTTATAATCTTCACACACATATTCTGTCTAGCTCAGCATTAAGGCGACATTTTTACTAAGTGCAATATTGCTATCCCAAACAAAATATTAAACTAAAATTATATATTAAGATGATCAGATTAATAAATATATGCCTTTTTACAAACGTAATACGTATGTTTATCCGCATCGCTATGGCGTTATAATCTTCACACACATGCCTAGTTCAGCATTAAGGCGACATTTTCTCTAAGTGCAATATTGTTATCCCAAACAAAATATTAAACTAAAATTATATATTAAGATGATCAGATTAACAAATAAATGCCTTTTACAACTGTATTACGTATGTTTATCCGCATCGCTATGGCGTTATAATCTTCACACACATATTCTGTCTAATCCAGTATTAAGGCGACATTATTTGTAACTGTCCTATTGTTATACCAAACAAAACAAAGGAATACAATTACAGTATATTTTCAGATTATCAGAATCATAAATATATTCCTTTAAAACTCAACGTCTGCTCGTCCATTTCCAAAGGTGTTTATTTTTATATTTGTTTTTAAATGTCATAGGCAGTTAATACACTACAAGACCGAGGCTGCACTATTGTTTTCAAGCCATAATATTTGTTTTAATTCCTTCTAAAAGTGTGTGTTCATAAAAGTTGTTGTACCAATGAGTAGACGAAAACAATCCCAATCCCATCCCATATATTGAAGTGTCCTCAATTAGAAATATGCTTCAAATGAGCTAATAGCCGGCATGTTTAATCGGGTTGATACAAATATATTGTTACAAGCACAGGGGTATTCACTTGACCGAGCGGTGTCAAAACCCTGGCGCGAGTCACGCTGGAAGTCATATGTTTTCCCCAAATTTCCAAAGACTTCCATACAACTTGAGTTGTAAAATGGAAAGAAAGACGTGTCTGCTATAATTATTAATCTTTGCTGTAATCAATGGGCGACCCAGAGGAGACAACTTGCCCAAGAGTCCATTAACCGCACTTTTACATGGTTTTTCTTCATTATAATCCTATTTCCGTACCACAAGCCCGTCATGCCATAGAAATTCCACTAGTATTCCCTTACTAACTGGGAAATATTTAACTGCGCGACCCTAGGCCAGTCAATCCACAGAATTTCCGGCGTATCACGCTCATATACATACGCCCATTTTTCACTATGGCCACATGAACGGTACCTACCAAGTTCCAACTTATTGATTCCATTCTATAATTTACTGATTTCCAACCATAAATGCTGCCTTTTCAATCACACTACTAGTATATACCACCGAATTTTAATATGGACTATGTTACAAAGGGACAGTCATTCGGCTTGTACCCAAAATCACTATTAACGACCCAAGCATGGTTCAAATTCACTAACACTTACTCCAAATTTATTACAATATTTTAGTGCAATATGTCCATTGATCACTAAAAGCAATCAAATGTACTTATTTCATGTTCTAAAAGTTTGCTCCAATATTTATCACAGGCTGAATTAGCACATTTCTTGCAGCATCCCGCGTGATAATGAAAAGTGTCTACCGTTTATGAGCAGTATGTGTTTGTGTACATTCACATAGAAAATATATCCAGAACTCATACTTCTCCATCTCATTGCAGGTTACAACAGCACTTAAAAAGGTGAACAGAACAAGATTTTAAAAAAATAGCATGTCTATTGTTGGATTTTAACTCAATTCGATAATATGAGTAATGCCATATATACGTATATTTTTAAGGGGTGGTCTATTGCGCTTTCCGTTACGGATTACTGTCGTCTCACCTGTCTGCGTGGGTTCGAGTCTAGGATTCGGCTAATGTAGTTATGTAAGAAGGCTTGCCAGTAGCTTCTCGTGGGTCGGTGGTTCTTTCCGGGGTTTTTCCCCATGTTCTTCCTCCAATAATACTGGCCGCCATGTATAGCCTACTGCGTGCTGAGAAATGGAGTTAAACCCTAAAAAAAACCCACACAAACTTGCTTACATATAGAATATATAAATTTCTTGGTCAAAATATTCTCAATATATATATTGACGAGCAGTGAAAATTCGTATTCCAATAGAGTGAATTATCAAGATTATTACGGTCTATAGTAAAATAAAGATACTTTATTCTTTATTTACACCATCAATAATGATATCACTACACTACAGAACAACAAATTATTAATTATTAATTTTATATACAACTCCATTTTACAAAATGACATTACTCATATTATCAAATTGAGTTTAAATCCGCTATGAGGAACGAACTATGAGGTTTTCACCGGCGAGATTAAATATATGGTTTATTTACTTATTCATTCAGACCAAGCAAATTTTATTTTAATTTTTTGCTCAGATGTATTGACTAGAAATCTTATAAGATTGATAGCAGATTTCTTACTGTATCCCATGAGCAGCACAGCTGGAGGGGTTTGGAGGTTAGGTTGGCCGATCTTTGGGAGAGGGTGCAAAGATTCACTCCCATAGGACCCCAATTATATATCTGGGCCCTGGTTGATTTATTATTTACCCAAATCCTCGTTTGCAAGATCTAGCTGGTGTTTTGAACTCCATATGGGCTAGACCCATAAGTGGATTGGGGGAAGAGTTAAAACTAGAACTGGTGGGTCAGCTGACCTTTGTTAAGCCTCCTCCCACACTTCTGCCAAAGCCCCGATTCTACAATCGGGCCATGTAAAATAAATAGATTTATTTGTTGCCAAAAGCCAACCCGAACCTTGTATATATATATAAGCCTGGTTGGCAAGACTCCTGTGTTTTTTTGTTTTGTTTTTGGGAGGCACCGGATAGATTTCCCCCAACCCTCATTTAATACATTTACTTTTATTTTGAATTTTGAATTTCCGGCAAAGTCCGGTGTACTAAGTCTTAATTTTGTTGGAAAAAAATTACCCAAAAATTAAAAGACCTATTGATATTAATGGCTATTATATTTTGTCGATCTTTGTCCTTTTTATATTTATTTCTTTTGAGAACGACTGTGTTCAAGACGGGTCCGTACATTAATTAAATTTAAATTGTACATTAACCGCCTCGAGTTTGGTCGTCTCCATTTATTTATATTTAGGCTCTTAATTTTTTTTTCTAATCGTTTATTTGGCCCTTTAAACAGGGCTCTCTGTGTAGTTCGGGAGCTACACAGAGAAAGAGAAAAAATGCAAGATTGCCTGGTTATGATTAGTACTCACCAGCGACTTTTCCTTGTTTTCTTTCAGGGGATGCGTATTGGGAAAACACTTCAAAACTCCTATGCTACTCTATTGCTACGTGTATTTTATTTGGGTCTTTTTTTTATTTTAATTGTTTGTTTGTCAGATTCAAATTTGACATTTTAAGTTTAAGATTCATTCATTTAGAGATATTATTTTTAGAAAGTGGGATGACATGTACTCTAAGAATAAGCACCAGGTGTTGACCTCATTTCTGACCTGGTTTCAGAGTTGTAAACAAGCTTTTAAAATGATTGGTTGATTCCAAGGACATTATGGAGCTTTGTTATAAACATCTTTCTATTTTTAGTTGGGTCATACGGTGTGAACGTAAATTTGTTCTAAAAGATTCTAGAAGATCATGTGACCTCTTCCTTGTTTACGTTAAAACAGGTATATAAATTATGTTTTGGAGCGAAATATTTAGTAGAAGTTGGGCTTTTTGAATACTAAGTTGTGTGTCGTTTTGAGTTATTTTAAATTACCTTGTATTGGAAATTATTTCAATTCGTTTGGATCAAGAGGATTTATTTTGTTTTTTTTTTTTATCTGGAAAATAATTGTGCTCATTGAATTTCATTACCAAAAACTGACGTGATCACGTGAAATCGTCTCCCATCTTGGATGCTTCACTAAGATTCGAACTGGGAATTATCTGGACATTTTATTACCAGAACTTTTGCAATTTCACTAGTGGATTATATTCTGAATTATTTTTGGACTAATTTTAGAATTGATTCTTAAAACCGAAAGTTTTTTTTTGTTTTTCTTTCTGGAAAATATTTGTGCTCAGTAAATTGTTTATTAAGTTTTTACAAGCTTGTTATTTTCACTCTTTCTATGTTACTGTTTATTCGAGCCTAAGCACGTAACACTATACTTATTGTATTAGTGTGTTGTCTGCATCATGTTTCTCTGAGTGGATTTTTTCCCCCGACTCTTTCACAGGCCAGTCCACTTCGCGTAGCGCCATGTGATTTAGCCCTCTGACTTCCTCATCTCGTACTTTCCACTTACGGTTCACTGCTCCCCTCCTATGGGGTCCTACCCATGTTATGTGTTCCAATAATTATGATTTGCCCTCATACTTTCCAATATAAACTATGTGATGTTGTATACTAATTTCTTGCTAAAGTTTCCGTTTTAATATAGTATGTTTTTTGTTTGTATAATTGAGTTGTTCTTATTTCTAGTCTTATGGCAACTCTTTTCTTTCTATTCTTATCACATTCAACCATGACATATTTTTTTTGGGGGGGGATGTGTGATTTTTTACACAGTGGACATTTGGGCGATACTCAGATTCACATGCCGTCTTACTGCAACCTCTCCCGTCAACCACGCGTCATGCATTTATTTGAAGTAGAGACTTGGTATTTTTAATGACCCTAACTGGACCCAGTTTCTCCAGGCACTAATTGATGTTTATGTGTTCATGTTCGACTTTGTTTTTTAATCCTATTTATTGTGCTATCTGTAAGCCATTTGTGTGCTGTTTTTGTATCTATTTCCCATAGTTCTCTATTGTCCCTATATTTATTTAGTAATTCTTATATTGATCTTAATTTTCGTGGGTCTTCTAGTAGTTTCGATAACCTATTGTTTTTATATGTTATTTCTCTGCTTCATAGAGAATCCGAAAAAATATATGTACAGAACATGATAAGGTATGTTCGGCTCTGCTTTCATTTCCTTAAATCTGTTTAGAATGTTGGTGAATTTTATAAGGACGGGGTTTGTTAGGGCCAGGCCTCCACCCTCTTTTTGTCATTATATAATGTGTCCTTGTTTATGTTGTGCGTTTTAAACCTCGATACATATTTAATAATTTCATTATCTAAAATTTTTAGATCTTCGATTGTTATGTCTATTGATTTTAAAATTTAGTTTAAGTGCACATTCATATATTTTTTTTTTGTTACTTGGGCTCGATCCATTAGGAACAATGGAGTAAGTGCCCAGGTTTTGATATTTTCATTTATTTTTTCCCTGATGTTCTTGAGGTTTTGTTTTTCCACGC
Organism: Unio pictorum; assembly: GCA_030141615.1. NCBI lineage: Eukaryota > Metazoa > Mollusca > Bivalvia > Unionida > Unionidae > Unio > Unio pictorum. The sequence continues at coordinate 11,397,879 of JARLTB010000065.1, forward strand.
CCTTTCCAAAATAGATCACTAGGGTCTTTACTTGGTCTTTATCTATTGGGATTGGTAATCCGTGTTGTTTACTTCTCCAGTTTCCTATTAGTAAGATTTCTGTTTTCTCAGGATTTATTTTCGACAATGATACTTTTCCAAATAATTCATATTACCGCAATAGTTTTACATAGGAATTATGGTCTTGTACAAAGTTAGTGCAATCATCTGCATCTTGTAGCATTTTAACCTCTTCTCTGATATTTGGAACTTTGATCCCTATTTTTTCTTTATTGAGTCTTTTTTTAATATTTAGAATTTATATCGCTTTTATATATAATAGCATAGATAGTAGACACCCATGTCTCACTGATCTCTTTATATAAATTTTTAATGTTCTCGCCCCATTTACATGTACATACGATTTCATGTCTCTGTACAGGATTTTTAGTTCACTTTTGGAAACTTTTTAGAGACGTCGAAGAGAGCTACCGAAACACACGTGCAATTTCATAGTCGAGTACGTGTAATTTTTTATAATTGGATAAAAATGTCTGGCACCACGTTAACTTATGAGGGAATACGTAAGGAAATTTTGAAGGGGCACGTCCTAAGTATTTACAGAAAAGACTTAATTGTGTTTTTTTGCGGAGCGTGAATTCTCAACCTTGGATGAAATAAAAGTGATGGCAGAGCTCTATGAGAGCGCGCACGTGCGTCCAGCCACTTGGAGTGGTACCGACCGACCTGGAAACGGTGGGCATAGAAGGACCACTGAGGTGGCACCCCAGAGACGAAGTGGTCAGAATTGTGGGAGGCCAGGACCGGAAATCCCAGCCAAGGACATTTCCGTGGGTCAGGAAAGACTCAGGCTCTAGAGAAGGATACATCGGGGAGGAAAAGTGAGCCAGTGTGTTACGGCTGCAACAGACCAGGCCATGTCGTTAAGGACTGTAGAAGGTATCATCCGACCACGATAAATTTGGCAACTCTGAATACTGTTAAGAATCGAGAAACAGTGCATTTGACTACTACAGCGATAGCTACGGTTAACGGTGAGAAGGCGACAGTACTGTATGATACCGGCTGCAGTTATCCGGCCTTGGTAGATATAATAGGTATGTCAAGCTTTGAGATTACATAGGTGAGGCGGTTGAAGTCCAGTTGCTAAACGGACGAAGGATTCGCTTCCGGTCGTTAGCATTGACCTTGATTCGCCGTAGGTAAAGGGACGAATTCAAGCAACGTGTATGTCGGGACTGTCTCATGACGTAATATTAGGGTGTAGGTATGTATTGCCTCAACCTAACCTTATGACATGTATCCCCCCTGTACATGGGTCAGTTTAGACGAAGGATATGAAGCGAAGGTCAGGGTCAAAGGCGCTAAGACCCATGACTTCTCCCATAGATAATTTGCTACCTGGTGAGTTGAGAAAACTTCAAAAGGAGGATTTGTCTCTCAACAAGGTACGCGGATACGCAAAAGATGGATCCATATGGAAATTGCCAGACGGCTAGGTAAAGTTCGCGAGGAAACGCGGTATTTTGTAACGGTACGCCAAGAAAGGGACCGATACGTTCAAGCAAGTTTTGCTGCTCGTAGCGAAGCAAATAGAGAAGTGCTTAGGCTGGCATACGAGAGACTTCTTGGAAACCACATGGTCGTGGCGAAGACGAGAGATAAGTTGGTGAAGGAGTTCTGCTAGTCTGGTTCCCTGCTTAGTATGCTTCCATGCGTTCCACTCCGCTATACTAAGTCAGGCGAACGCCGACGCCATATTGTCACGTGATCAAAACAAATGGCCTTACCTAGAGAGATATCGGTAATCTTACCGTGGCACATTTATTGCTTTAATATTCTGTTTGTTAGTGACACAATGCGAATTTTACTAGTACTGTCGATTTGAAATATAACAGGCGCTATCTTGTGTTAAAGCTTAACCAGCAATTCGGTTACGTAGGTATTTTTACAAATATCTTATAAATTAGGAGACGACGAAGTATAGGGATACACACAACAATTTTTGTTAAATATTGCACCTTTCCCACTGGATCATCTCAAAAATTATATTTCCAATCGATTCCTTGATAAATTTTACGTCGAAATTGATATCAGGTTATATACGGCGGCTTTATTTTTTCCCAAGATTAAGACGAAAATATCTTCCCCATTTTATCAGGGGTGATGGTAACGATTGTTTCACAAATAATGCATATTTTACACTGCGTCAACTAAAATATTTAAGTTGCAAATAATTCCTTGACAGCCCAAATTTTGTCAAATATTATGATCAATCTAACAACCCTCTTCTACGATTGGTCGAAAGTGACATTTTGTCAAATATTGCACATTTCGACTGCATCAAGTAGGATATTTCATTTGCTATTGATTACTTGATAATTATTATGCCAGAATTTGTATAAGGTGGTAGATGACATCTTTAATTGGCCATAGGTTGATATCAATTCCCTTAAATAAAGCAAAAAAAAAGGGGGGGGAGGCAAAACACTACTGTCACGGAATGATGTAGTTTTTATTCAGGAAATACATGTACTCGGGTTTCGTTTATCGTGTGCAACGATACCTGAGGGTGAGTTATATATATATATATATATATATATATATATATATATATATATATATATATATATATATATATATATATATATATATATGGGCAGTTGTTTAAATTTGTGACCGCTTTGGAAATCTTTCAAGTAGTAGTTAGAATGGCAGAGGCAATGACAAGTGGTATAACCATCAGGGATCGAAATCACGTCTGCACCTCTACTTTGAGGTGACGATAGAAGACCATATATTGCTGGCACATCATCCAAGAGGATGTCAGCTACTAGTCTCAGGAGACGATGGTTTAGCACCAAAGTATTGTAGCATTGAAGGCAATGTCGATTGACATGATCAAAATAGCAGCCTTACAGAGTACAGGGCCTAAAAGATTTATGCTCTACCAGGAAAAGGAAAATGAAGCCCTATTAACATGCGACAGTTTCATGGTTAAAGGGAAAACAATTTATGTACATGAAGCACCACCCTTTGAGAGGGAGATAGGGGCAAAAATGTTAGAGGTGCCATTTCATGGCTTACCCTACCAGATAGCCACAAAGGAACTGGAAAATAAGCTCCTAAGTAGGTTTCAGGTAACAAGCCAAGGAAACAAAATGGGCAATTATTGGGGATTTGATGGAATAACAACAGCAGTGAGGATTGTTAAGATTCTAAAAGAACAAGCCCCCAACATACCCCCTTTTTTCTATGTTATGGGTTTTAGAGTCAGATCATGGTATAGAGGGTGTGAGAGAGACAGAAAATGCTCAAAATGTGGGGAAAAGGGCCATGGGCCATGGGAATGTAAAACAGAAGGACAAGGAAAAAAAACCACTTATGCAAACATTGTAGAAGAGAAAAAAGGAAACACACAGAACAGTCCACAAAATGTGCAAGAGAAATGGGTGAAAGTTACGAAGGAGAACAAGAGGCTAGAAAATAGACAACAATTGATCATACCTAAATTCACTCATACAAACCCCTTTGATAAATTGAGACAAGAGGAGGTAGGTGAGATAGTACAAGGAGAGATAGAACCACTAAGAACATCTACCCCCATAAAGAAAAAAACAACCAAGAAGAGGAAGGTAGCTAGCCTATCTTCCTCTTTGGAAGAAATAGAAATAGAAATGGAACCAAATGCACATGAACCCTTACAAGAACCATTAGTAGGGAAAGGGAAAGGGAAAAAACAGGTGGCAAAAGAAAATTCCACAGTAGAATCCACAGAAGCAAATGAAATGGAAAGTAATATGGATACAATAAACACAACAATAGGAACTGAAATTGGGACAATAATAACAACAAATGAGGGAAGTGAAGAATATAATGAAACACTATTCAATTCACAAATCACCAGTAACTTTGAGATTCCGACTAGTTTTAGTGAATCAGCAAAGGATGACCCGGGATCCCCTCAAAAGGGGGAAGATACATAGATTTAATTCTAAACAATAGACATTAACCAATAACCACTAGAATAAGCGGCCACCTGGAAGGAAAAAACACAAATGGAAGAACAAAACCTCCGTTTGTTGTCTATAAATGTGAATGGATTAGATGAAAGAAAAAGTAACTAAGTTAATACAAATAGGGGACTTTGACCTACTGTTTATACAAGAGACGCATAATGGACTAAATGATGAAATAAAAGAAAAACTAGAAAGGGAGCTGAATTGTATAATAATTAAAAACAACTATGTAGGGAGGGATAAAGGGGGAGGGATAGCAACTATGATTAGAAATAAAGTAGGTGTTAAATGGGAAAGTATAGAGGAAGGGGATTTTTTTAAGGGAAGACTTATTCATTTAAAAATGGGAAACAATCATTTTTTAAATATATATATATATGCCAGCCAATAGAGATATGAAACGAGCTTTTGCAACACAACTTATGGAGTACTTAGACAACTATACAGGGGAAAATTTTATAATAGGAGGGGATTTTAATTGGGTAGGGGACGAAATAGACAGAAAGGGAAAACTAACACCCGATGACTTATATATTAAAGATATAATGGAACTAACCATGGAGTCATTAAATTTGATTGACATATATAGACGGTTAAATTTACCAAGGGTGGAATACACCTATACACGTGGAGATGGAGCAAGTAGATTAGATAAATTTTGGGGCACATCTTTTGGAACAAATAAATATATAAAATCAGGGATATTAGATTATAAAATTTCGGACCATAAATTAATTTATTTAGAAGTAGTAATATCAAAAAGAACTAAGTGGGGAAGGGGATCATAAAAATTAAATATAAAAATATTAAATAATGAGGGATTTATAGAAGAAATTAGAAGGGAAATAGAAGAATTTAAAAATAAAGGGAATAAAGATATTATAGAAGAATGGGATAAATTAAAAGTTAAATTTAAAAATATAGCAATATATCATTCAAAATTAAGGGTTAGGAATTTTAAATTAGAAATAGAAGCTATAGAAAATTTGATAAACAACAACAACACAGAACACAAAAGAAATATTAGTGTTAAGATTAGAAAAATTAAATAACGACTATTATAAAGGGAGGGAAATAAAAGCAGGTATTTTTACAGAACTATATAAAACTGCAGAGGGGTTATATAAAAGGGAGGAATTAAGAAGAGGGGGTGAAAGAACACAAGAAATTTTAAATACGGGAAGGGAAATACTGGAAGACAAAACTCAAATACTAAATTACATACGGAATTACTATAAGGACCTATATACTTCACAGAAAATAGCAGACGAAGATATAGAAACATACTTACGAGAGACAAATTGTGAGAAAATTACCTTAGAACATAGAAACAAATGTGAGGAATTTATCTCACAAGACGAAATAATAGAGACAATAGGGAAATTATCCAAAACTAAATCACCAGGGAGAGATGGACTCTCAGCAGAATTCTATCAAAAATTCTGCAGGGAGTTGTCGCCAGTTTTAGAATGGTTATATAATAATATTGCACTTAGAAATAGAAAAATGTCTAACACAATGAGGGAGGGTATGATAACACTAATATATAAGGGAAAGGGAAATAGGGATGAAATTAAGAATTGGAGACCCATCTCACTCCTTAATGTTGACTATAAAATTATTAGTAAAATATTAGCGGAAAGGGTCAAAAAGTGTCTTGACCCAGTTATAAATATAAACCAAACAAGTGGGCCAAAAGGAAGAGACATACAAAACAACATTCTAAACATTAAAACTATAATAGATCATATAAATATCACTGGTGCTACTAGTGCTATGGTACTAATTGACCAGGAAAAAGCTTTTGATAGACTTGAGCAAAACTACCTATATAAGACACTAGAAAAATTTGGATTTGGAGAGAATTTCCAAAATTGGACCAAAATCCTGTACAATGATATAAACTCAATTGTACAGGTAAATGGAGCAAAAACGGAAAAATTCGAAATTCAAAGATCAGTGAGGCAAGGATGCCCACTATCTATGCTATTATACGTAATAGCAATAGAAATACTAAGTATCAAAGTTAGGAACAACCAAAATATTGTAGGGATTAAAGTTCCAAATATCAAAGAAGAAGTGAAGATGTTACAACACGCTGATGATTGTACAAACTTTATCCAAGATGGAAAATCCTATAATGAACTAATAAAAGAATTTGACAAATTCGGGAAAGTTTCAGGATCTAAGATAAATCCTGAGAAAACAGAAATTTTATTAATAGGAAACTGGAGAGGTAAGAAACATGGTCTGCCTACTCCTCTTATTAAAGACAATATAAAAACATTAGGTATAAATTTTGGGAAAAACGAAATGGAAAATAATCTGAAGGAAATAAGGGAAAGTATTAAGAAAAATTTGAAAATCTGGGCACCATTGCCAATATGCTTAATGGAACGAGGACAAGTTGCAAAAAATTACATGTACGTGCACCTAAATTATAAATTAAAAACAGTAGACATTAAAAATGCAACACTAAAAGAAATAGATAACGAAATTATTAAATACGTATGGGCATTTGAAATACACTATACAAAAAAGAAACTTTATATTAGGAGGGGAAGAGGGAAGGTTTAGGTCTCCCCTCCCCACCCTAATTAAATACACCAACATCTTAAATAGATTTAGGGAGATTAAAGTGGAGCCGAAAATAGCTTGGCAAGGGCTCTATATTTATTACTTTGGTTTCTCTATGAAACAGAGAAACGACATAAATAGGAATAATAAATTAATAAAAACTTTAGAGGTGCCAAGAAAATTAAGATCAATAAAAGATTTATTTTTTAAATATAGGGATGTAAAGGAATTTTGGGAGATTGATACAAAATGCACATACAGATGGCTAACACAAAACACAATAAATAAGGGAAAAAATAGGGTAGAACAAAAACACATAAATATTAATTGGGATAGGGCATGGGGAAACTGGGTCAAACTCAGATCCATAAAAATAAAAAGTACCCTGTTCAAATACATGCACGATGCAGGGTTGACAGGGGAAATAGCAGTGAGACGGCATATGATCGCAGTGTCACCAAAATGTCCGCTGTGCAAACATTACTTTTTTACAAAAAATCATGTCATTACAGAATGTACATTTAATAGAGAAGAAAGAAATAAAATTATCACAAATATAAATAAAAAACAAATATATCAAAATATCCAATTTTTATATTTGGATGGGAAATTTTCCAAAGATATTTTATATGAATTAACAAATTTTATAGTTAAGAATATGATAGCATGCGGCCCAGTATATAAATATGGGGAAAAATTTAGATAGAAGGGAGGGACAGGGAACTCAGGAGGAGAAAAGTACGAGCAATGAGAACACGGGGCTAAATCACATGGCGCTACGCGAAGTGGACAGGTCCGTGAAAGAGTTTGGAAAAAAGCTCACCTAGAGACTTATGCACAAACAAAACAACTCACGGATTAGATAGGCTCATTAGTTAAGAATTACCTTTCCCCAACAAAAAGCATGTTATCATATAAAGTCATTGGTGATAAAAACTCTTACTCTGTGGAGATTTGTGAAAATCTACACAGAAAGCCCGTTTAAAGGGAAATATAATCTTTTGGAATGGAATAAGGAATTAATGATAAATAAATAAAGATCACTAAAATGATCGAGAAGGGTGAAGTGCAAAAAAATAATAAAGAAATTGTACGGATCCCATTTCGATTCAAGTGATCTAGTATATAAATAAGGAAATTACAAAACATGGAACATCATAGAACAAACATTAAAACAATAGGTTGGTTTCAACCAATTTAAACTAAATTTAATACACAATGTGTTTGTACCAAATTCAAAATTGCTAAAACATATATTAATTAAATGAAATTAAAATATATATATTCAAATAAATACCGTTTAGAGGTATTTATATGGTTAGAAAACTGGGAAATTTGACAAGAATGGCTATCCTTACAAAAATATACAGTATTCATATGGATACATATAGCAACATACAAATAGCACGACAGAAATAGCATACACAGGATACAGGAAACCCCTAGCCAGGGTTAACTTTGAGAGATTAAGACAGACACCCATGATGGACCTTTGGGTTCGGGTGAAAATGTCATAGAAAAACACTAAGGACCAAAATATCCTCCTATTATCATATAATCCCGATGGGAAAAATTAAGGATAGGTTAAAAGTAAATGGAATTTAATAAAAAAAAAACACAAAACTACACATTGGGGGGAACACACACACACACACAAAACTTTTTTATTAGTTTTTTCAAAAGGGGGAGGGGGCATCTGTCTGGTGCCCCCTAAAAAAAGAGAAAAAAAGGTTTAAAGGACTGTAGCTGTAGGGCTATTGATCCGAGGGAGGGAGGATTGGCACAACTTTACCTGTAGGGATAGGTACATTTTTGGCACTGAGTGATAGCTTTTGTATTTCTATATTTACCTTTGCATGTTTGTTATATAGTTTTTACACAGCATAATGCGTGCATTTTCTACTCTTGTTTGCAAGGCATTTAGATTGGTAATGTAAAGCTATATTTTTTTAAAAATATAATTGTTTACTATCAGCATTATCGAACAGGGAAGGTTTAGTATAGATCCTGTCATTTTGAAATTGTGATAATAAGTCTTCATAATTTACTGTGTATAACGTCATTACGTTATGTCTGTATCAAGGTTAGTACATGGTGTCTGGTATGTTTTCAGCTATTGATCCGAGGGTGTTAAACGTCCGGGGTGTCCGGAGCTGTCAAACGTCGTGAGCTGTGTTTAAATGCACTGGTGTGTCCAGAGCTGTTTAAAGTGCCGGAGTGTCTCATGTCTAGCGTCCGGAGTGTCTGTCAAGAGTGACAAGGGTGACCCAGCTGTCTAAATGACCAGAGTGTCCGGAGGGTCTAATATTTGGAGGGTCTAATGTTTCGTAGTATTCCGAGTGTCCGGAATCTGTAGAAATTGTGAAGTTCTATTGTACCAGCTGTGGAGCTGTATACTAATAGTCGATTAAATCTATTTATTTGTAATTTGTTAGCCGTGGGCTAATATGGGTTTGCGGAACCCAGTATATCTTTTGGGACTGGAAAGATAAGTCGTTATCTGTCCCTTTATTATTTTCAAATATAGTTTCGCTACTTGAGCGTATACATTTTTACTATGAGTAATCCTGCATTGTTTACTACGTGAGTGAACTGTATTCATATTTTTCGTATCTTACTCTGGGTTTTTTGTATCGTTGTATCATTTATTTGTATCATTGTATCATTGATTTGTATCATTGTATAATTTTTTTGCATCTTCGAGTCTGTGTGTTATTATGTTTAAATAAATCCAATATTTGGATTACAATACGCACGCATTTCATTGTTTTGCTTATATATTGTAATAAATTTGGAGTAAGTGTTAGTGAATTTGAACCATGCTTGGGTCGTTAGTAGTGATTTTGGGTACAAGCCGAATGACTGTCCCTTTCAGTAACATAGTCCATATTAAAATTCAGCGGTGTATACAAGTATTGTGATTGAAAAGGCAGCATTTATGGTTGGAAATCAGTAAATTATAGAATGGAATCAACAAGTTGGAACTTGGTAGGGACCGTTTATGTGGCCATAGTGGAAAATGGGCGTATGTATATGAGCGTGATACACCGGAAATTCTGTGGATTGACTGGCCTAGGGTCGCGCAGTTAAATAATTCCCAGTTAGTAAGGGAATACTAGTGGAATTTCTATGGCATGACGGGCTTGCGGTACGGAAATGGGATGATAATGGAGAAAAACCATGTTAAGGTGCAGTTAATGGACGTTTGGGCAAGTTGTCTCCTCTGGGTCGCCAATTGATTAGAGCAAAGATTATTAGTTATAGCAGACACGTCTCTCTTTCCATTTTACAACTCAAGTTGTATGGAAGTCTTTGGAAATTTGGGGAAAACTTATGACTTCCAGCGAGACTCGCGCCAGGGTTTTGACACCGCTCGGTCAAGTGAATACCCCTGTGCTTGTAACAATATATATATATATATATATATATATATATATCGCCACATTAAATCATAATTTATTATCTGTATCATCAAACGTGTTCTGTTGTCAATCCGAAATATCCGTCCCGGTTATCTTGTTACAACTACCCTTATCAAGGCATCGTAACATGCGAGCTAAACCCTTATGTCATCTGTTGTTAGTTGTCCTGTTCTGTCTATGTTATCACCTACACAGTTTAAATCCCTCCTAGTTTCTAATTTCCTATAGTGTATTTTTCTCAATATTTGGCCAGTTCGTCAATAAATTAATTTATTGTGCCTATTGTTTGGAATGTACATATTGATAAAATTTATCCCACCCATTACAATGTGCATTAATCTACCCTTCAAATGGTTTCCCTCCTCTATTCTTTCCCATTTAAACATTCTTTTATTTTTTAATAAAACCGGCCACCCCACCCCCTCTTATATTTTTCCCTATAAAGTCGTTAGTAATTATAAGAATGTCCATACCTCTTTCCCTCAGTTTTCAGTCCATTATGTTATGTATCTCCTGTATAAATAACATGTCAAAGGTTTCTAATGTTTTTAATTTTTCTAATTTGTCCCTATTTATCCCATTTGTTTATAGACAGTAAACAGAAGATTTTGTCCTCCATTTTTTGTCTATCCCAGGTTGTCGTATTATTTTTTTTTCAGATTATGGCTGTATTTTTATTTTTGCATTGTCTAACTTTTTGTGTGTGTGATCCATTTGTGTTCATATATTTTTTTTTCTGGGGAAATGCGGATCATCCCATATTGTATCATTGCTAGTTCGCGACTGGTAAAAATCGCTTGTGATGTTCGACGAGTATAGTGTGTCTCTGTTCGTATTGTTTCCCGTTATTCTTGTCCCTTCGGATGCGCTATGATTGTCTGTTCTCTCAGTTTTCCTTAGACTGTTCATTCTTTTCCCTTTACTTTTGTTCTCCCCTTTTTTCCTTGGTTTGTTCTCCATTTCTTCTACCATATTTATCGCAACGTTTTCTTTAGTGTCCTTAATATTTTCTGCTGATGAGGTTGATATATTAGTAACCTTCTTTTTTAAGATTCCTTTACATTGGTGCCATTGGAATGGGTGTTGGGAGGCGTATCATTCCTAGTAGATACCCCATGTCTTTCTCTTCTTCTATCTCCTTTCCCTTTTCACTCAGTACATCAAATATGTTGTGTTTTTTTGTTGTAGTAATGGGCTCTTTTCCTGGGGTCTTAACCATTATGTTGCTAGGGCTTAGAATATCCCTCCACTTATCAGCACTTGATTGGTTCTGTGTTATTTCCTCCTGTCATATTTCCTAAGCTGTTGTTGGTGGGCTTTGTGGATTTTTTTGTGGAGAATTTATTACTTGTGCCGCAACGGCACCTGCATAAGTCTTGGGGCTGTCTTTCGGTTTGGGTGTTCCCTCTTTGCAATCCCATAGGCCGTGACCGGTCTGCCCGCATCTGGGGCACTGAAGCATTCTCATTGAAGTAATACAGTGTAATTTATGTACAAAATTTATGGCACATGTTTCTTAAGAAGAGTACACACATGTACCTAGAAAAATCCGATGTCCTGTAAACTCTGCTTTCATTAATTATGGAGTAAACATCAAAGAAAAGTAAAGATTAAATAAATGTTGTACAAATATGCAAACTTTACTCCATATTCAAATGAGTGCGAATGAAGATATGTATGTGTGCTCTCAGTATGTATGTAAATTGTGTCCACATATACGTAAGCATGTGTGTATAAATGTAAATGTATGTAAATTGTGTCTACATATATATAACATGTGTGTATAAATGTAAATGTATGTACATTGTGTCTACATATACGTAAGCATGTTTGTATAAATGTAAATGTATGTAAATTGTTTCTACATATATGTAAGCATGTGTGAATAAATGTCAACATGCATGTGTAATGTATGTCACAAAAGTCATATTTTTCTCTGTGCCATAGAAACTGATTATGTGTAATCATATTAGATATTTTAGCTGATCAAAGTGTACGGAGTCGTATCAAATATGACATTATAAACTGATCTTTATACATGTATATTGAATGACTCATCTATTAACAGTAAAGAGTTTTGTCGAATATTGGACTGATAAGGAACTTGCTTAAGCAATCAAGGAAGCAGCACACACGAACCACGTCATCTTCAGAAAAAGTTTTGAATAACTCTATATTGTGTCATAACACAAACCACCTCATCTTCAGAAAAACTTTTGAATGACTCGATATTGTGTCAAAACACAGTTGCACTAAAGCTTTAAGAACCTTAAAATAGTATTGAAATAAGTATTCAAAACCGGTGAAAAGTGAATTTTATAATGCATGTTTTATTTTAGTGTGATTGGATAAAGAAAAAATCAGATGATGAATGCATTTATATAGCGATGTATGATGTCATCTGTTTTTCACTATATGTATATATTGTATATTTGAATGTTTGGCGTTGTCATATAGGGTTTATGTAATGCATACTTATTTGTGATTCTTTTATTCTATTTACAAATACATGTACAGCATTCACCGGTCCTCTTGAACTTAATTAACTGCTGGCTTGTATCATGCTGGACTATAACTACCTTTTATCCACTTACTTTTTTTTTCAACTTACAACATAATGGAATTTTCACATTTCCCAAAACGTAGCCCAGTAGCTGTGATGACCACATAGCCCGAACTATATCGAATTCTCAAAAAAATCATATAAATGCATAATTCGGTTCACGTTCAACACAAAAATCTTTACAAAACGTTAAATTTCAAAATACCTTGGTACATCAAGTCTTAGAGAAACATGCTTATACAAGTAAAAAAAGTATTATGTAGGGTTGAATGCCCTCTCACATCAGTATTACCCTTAACAGAAAAAATGGCACCCATTGTTAAATCGAAGATTACATATAAATAAATAGAATAATAGTATCTTAATTAATATGCTCTGTATAAATAGCAAAATATGTGCAATAAAAACTCCTCGAGCACGTTACATTGGCAAATGCTATAATTTGAATAGAACAAATATCACGCTAATAGGATGCAAATTTAACACATCTGTACTTTATGAAAAATGAACCTTGACCTTGAATGAGCCTTGACCTTGAAAGATGAGACTAATTTTCATCTTATTCTTCTAAAAATGGCAGCCAAGATTAATACTTTTATTTGGAATGGTTTATCATTTGAAGACCTTCACTTGTTAACCTTAATATTTTCTTCAATGACCAAATATTTACATTTATTAGGTAGATTTATTAGGTAGAGTTTTTTTCTCATAATGTTTTTCGTATCATGTTTCGTTTTTTAGAATGTAATTTGCTGCCATTTTAAAGGGTTACCGGTGCCTACCTTTGTTACAATTTATTTTTTATGTTGGAATTTTGTATTGACCCAGGTGTCTCTGATTTGATTGAATTTACATAAAAAATAAGCTTTGTACATTTTATGGTGCTACTAATCTCTACCAGATGTAGGTTACAGTGACACATCAAGTCATATTGACCTCATTTGGGTCTTAGATTTTGCATATAGCAGGCAGTCAAAACATCGCATGATATGAAATTTTGTATTTAATTTTGTTTTATCTTCTGCAGCAGTATTTTATTTTATTTATTATACTTAATGAATTTATTGAATTACAGAACTTTCTGTATATTTTGTATAGTCTTGCCTTTAATGTAGCGTGTTTTTGATTCTTTAAATTATGTATTATCTTGAAGTTGTTACTTGATAGTATCATGTATGATTTTATTGTCTTATATTACTTTGCCTTTATTGTATATTTGTGTAAGTGTTCTAAATGCCTTACCCTTTCTTGCCAAATTACCGTCAGACCGTAAGTACTTTTTGAGCTACATAGTATTGTAATTACCTTCCCTTTCCTTGTTGATATCACGTCCACCCTAGTTACTTTGATCTAAAAATTACTGTGATTAATTTTGTAATTTTCTTGATTTTATTGGAGTAGAGTTCCCTTTTGGTTTAAAACGCCAGACAGCAATAATTTGTTTTCTCAATTGACAGTGGTCATATTATTTTTGTATGTGTCATTAAGATGGAGAAGGGGGTCATTTTTAACAATGTTGTTATTGTTCATAATGTTTCTGGGTCATGTGTCTCCAAATGGAGATACAGAACGAATTATGATTGTCGATGTGGTTGAGTAGTGACTGTTCAAGACTTGCATGCCATGGGTCACGCAATCAGCCTGAATCAGCTCGGCAAAAAACATTACTCCCATTGCATCAGTAGTATATAGCTTTCCTGTTTTGATATGCCTTCAAACTCCACTAGACAAAAATAATTCATGCAGTGCAAATATATGTGAAGTATACGGTTTCAGTCTTGTTAGATATCGAAATCATCAGACTGAAAAAAAAATAGAACCTGGACTCGTCTTATCACTAGCACCATCACTACCCAGTCTCATCACTTAATACTATCACCCAATGTAGATCCCAGATTAATGTTAATCTCATCATTTCAATAACACCATTATCATCCAGTCTAGATCCCAAATCACTGTTGAGATAATCTCTTAATCACTAACACCATTATCACCCAATCTAGATCCTCGATCATTGTTAATCTCATCCAGTCTCTAACACCATCATCACCCAGTCAAGATACTAGATTACTAACATCATCACCCAGTTTAGATTCTAGATCACTGTTAACTTACCCAGTCACTAACACCATTATCACCCAGTCTACAACTCAGATCAATGTATATCTCATCATTAACACCGTCATCATCCAATCTAGATCTGATATCACAGTTAATCGCATCCAGTAACTAACAGTCATCATCCAATTTAGATCTCAGATCATTGTTAATCTCATCCAGTCACTCACACTGTCATCGTCCAATCTAGATCTCAGATCATTGTTAATCTCATATAGTCACTAACAATCATCATCCAATTTAGATCTCAGATCATTGTTAATCTCATATAGTCACTAACACCTTCATTCCTCAATCTAGATCCCAGATCACTGCGTTTGCAAGCCATGGGTCTGCTTTTGTAACACCATCGTCATCCAGTCGAGATCCCAGTCCAGATAACTGTTAATCTCATCCAGTCACTAACACAGTCATCACCCAGTCTAAAACTCAGATCACTATTAATCTCATCCCATCATTAACACCACCATCTTCCAATCTAGATCCCAGATCATTGTTAATCTCATCCAGTCACTAACACCATCATCACGCAGTCTAGATCCTAGATCACTGTTAATTTCACCCAGTCATTAACACCGTCATCACCCAGCTTAAAACTCAGATCAATGTTAATCTCATCCAGTCACTAACACCATCATCACTCAATCTAGATCCTACATCATTGCTAAGCATGACAGGTCAGCTGTTGGACACAGATCACTCGGTATTTCACAAGTTTTGAAATGGACCCCACCCCACCCCTACCATTCCAAATGACGTTCCTGTTGTAGAGCATCGCCTTGTTTTATACTAATGCATGGGGCAGGTGGGGCACTTGATAGTGTTACATGTGCATAGTTCTCAGCATCACGTCAGGAACTGGGTCAACATTTTAAACAAAATAGGACCTTAAGTTGACAAACTGTTTGTGTTAAATATGAAAGTTTTGTTAGAATAATAAACTGCAGTCCGAACGAGCATCTGTTCAAACAAACGTCAAATAATACACCACACAGGATGTGGTGACCAATGCCCAACTCGTTTATAAAAAGTCAAATAATATATCACACAGGTTGTGGAGACCAATGCACAACTCGTATATAAAAAAGTCAAATAATACACCACACAGGTTGTGGGGATCAATGAACAACTCGTATACTTTGAAAGTATGTTCTATAATCCTGTACATTAGATACATGCTTGAAGAAACCGTTCTGGCAATTAAGTAAAAGAGGAGAAGTTGAATGGAATGAATGTGGACACCGAATTGGTTCTTTTCCAGCTTGGCACACAATCGAGTTCACATGCCTAACGCCATAAAATCAAAATACTAATCATACGTAAGTTCTAAGAAGCAGACATTACATCCGCTGCTGGTGGTTCAAAGTATGTGCAAGTAAAAAGCAAAGTTAAATATAGAATATCAAATAAATTGATACTTCACATTTTCTAGTCGCTGTATATGTTACGTTAGTCCGAAATTGTCACACGCTTCTTGTTTCCAGCTTATAATGTCGATATGCCATGATTCAAATGAACTAAAAACTTTACAGATCCATGTCACCTGATTATTATAAAAGTGGGGCAATGCGACGAATTAGTCTCAAGGAAATATCTATTATATGAAAAATATTTTGTTTTGGAGATCAGATGTTGTGGAAAAGAGTGATTGTTCTTATCCATCTGACAATGAATAGATTCGTATGTCCGTCCGTTTCCAGAAAGTCTTCATTACAATTGTGCAAACAACAGTAAACGTAAACATGAAATTTGTTAGGCATATTTATACACATATATTGGTGACCATATTAAATTGTCGTATTATATAGCTTTTTTCTCACTCCATTTATGTATTCACAAGCGTGCTTCATTGAGCCGAACTTGTTATCAGAGATTTGCAGCTTTCATACCGAAAAATTAGTTTAGTTGAGGCAATGTTGTACAGCTAGCAATTATAACACTTGTATTTGACGCGTGCATACCTCTTCTAGGATGGAATTCACATATACGACACACGAAAATGACTCGTACCTACCTTTTGAAGGGTGGAATTCGCATACACGACACACGTACGTGACTTGTGCATGCCTTTTTAAGTGATGAATTCGTATTTACAGCATATGTATTTGACTAGTGCACACTCTTTCAAAGGTGAAACTCTCATATACGACACAAGTATCTGAGTGGTGCATACGTCTTCTAGGGTGAAACTCGACCAAAGTCCATGACCACTGATAGAACTCCTTCCTGTCAAGAGTTACTGCTTTCATCCACAAAACTTGGTTCCTTTTTGTCAAGCCTCAACATTTTGTATGTATCACGAAAGGAAAGCAGGACTTTTATTATAAAAATTAGGTTTACATGATTTTTTTAATGCCTATTTTTAAGTATTTATTTTACTTAGTTTCATATATTTATATACTTTTTAAAGAAGGGCTTGTCTTGGAAGAGTATGTATTTACCTTTTATCTGAAGAACTCGTCTTACTAACGGTTTTAGCCATTTGTACATATATTTGTTTGAAAAGTTTGGACTTGAGACATTTTGTCAACCTTGTAAACACTGTTTGAAATAGAATTGTCGCAGATAAATAAAATGTATTATTATTAGATTATATAATCAAATTTCATGTCAAGAGAGTACCATTTACCATTGCAAATTAGTTGTTGAAAATTTTGACTTAAAATTTTATTAAATCAAGAATTTTGTTATACATATTTTTTAAACACAAGTCTAACTCTGAACATTATTAATGAGTCAGTTTATTTTCGTCCCACATATAACATCGATTTGACACACGTAGTTTACAGGAAAAGGGAATTTTAGCCGGAACAAAATCTAAAATATGTGTGCCTGTAAAAGAGTTGATTTGGCCATCTTGGCAACTTACGGTTTTATTTTCCCATATGGGTATTTACTCCATATATTTTTAAACATTCAACTTAAAAAGAGCTTACCAAAAACTGTTCATTGTAATTAATTACTACTGTTAGGAATATCTTGGTTACATTAATGCAATGCAAAATAGGTGTAAACGTTTACTCGATTGATATTAGCGCAAGTATTTCAATTTTTATTAGTTTCCAAAATTTGTCCTAATAATTAAAAGTACTTTTAGCAGTTATAACTAAATACAATTAAATTTATGCTCTACTTAATAAATGTCATTTAATAAAAATAGTGTATAAATGGCCAAGATAGAAACATAAGACCTAATTAGTTATTTTCATGGGTTATTTTGTGTAGTAAATTGATTGTGTCCTTTGGCTTATCGAACACAAATATTTATTGTCTTAAAGTGATATCTGTAGTCACTTGAATATATATGTTTGCCCTGACTTATATGTTTGTAATTATATTTATTTGTAATTAAAAAAATCTCTTGAAAATACGGAATCGTTTGATTCCTTCACACTTTCACAAAAGGACACTTGTTTTTACTTATTCTTCATAGTCACAGCAAGATACATTTGTTCGACTAATTCTTCACTCATTCTCAGAAAGACGCTTGTTCGACTTATTTTTCACACAGTCAAGGAAAGACACTTGTTTGTCTTATTCTTCATACAGACAAGGAAAGACGCTCGTCTTATTCTTCACACAGTCTCAGAAAGACACTTGTTCGTATTATTCCTCACAGTTACAGAGAGACACTTCGTCTTATTCTTCATACAGTCAAGGAAAGAAACGTGTTCTTCTTATTCTTCACACAGTCGCAGACATATGCTTCGCAGTATTCTTCACACAGTCAAGGAAAGTTGCTTTGTCTTATTCTTCACACAGTCAAGGAAAGACGCTTCGTCTTATTCTTCACACGGTCTCAGAAAGACGCTTCGTCGTATTATTCAGTCAAAGAACGAAACTTGTTTGTCTTCTTCACACAGTCAAGTAAAGACTTGTTCGTCTTATACTTCAATCATTCACAGATAGACAACTATTCGTCTTATTCTACGCATGGTCGCAGAAAGATATTTGATTGTTTTATTCTTCACACAGTCACGGAAAGACAAGTGCTCTTCCAAAAATATTGGTTTGCATAAATAATACATGCTAGATCCTCGTTTATGTTTTTCTCGGGGGGGGGGGGGGGGGTTGTCAATGCTTCTCTCTACAGATTAAAAATATATATGAAGCACACACAAAACCACGATAAACCAGGATCATGTAGTTCTGCGATAACAAAAGACCATGCTGTATGAGGTGTATACTGTCGCTGGACATTTACAGGTTAAAGGGGCCCCGAGTGGCCGAGTGGTTTAAAGCGCTGTTCGTTACGGACCACTGCCATCTCACCTCTGTCTGCGTGGGTTCGAATCTAAGATTCGGCTAATGTAGCTAAGTGAGAAAGCTTGCCAGTAGCTTCTCGTGGGTCGGTGGTTCTTTCCGGGGTTTTTCCGGTTTCTTCCTCCACCACTAATAAATACTAGCCGCCATGTATAGCCTATATATTGTGCTGAAAAATGACGTTAAACCATAAAAACAGACAGAACGTTACAGGTAAAGCAACATAAAACATGACGTTCTAATAATTAATACATAGAGGGGAACATATCATATACGAGAAAAGACATGGCAGACATTCTGTTCAAATAAAGTGTTTGGATAGGAAAAATAAACGATTTGCCGTGATAATACTATCTCAGTATAGTTTCCACAGTGTCCGACTTCAAAACGTTTTCTCTACTGAAGACTGGCTACAATTAAAAAGTCTTGCTCGTTGGGATAAAAGGACGAAAATACCCCCATCTCATGCCCCCCGCTCTTTCTCTGCCTGTCTGTCTGTCTCTCTCTATCTCTCTGTCTCTGTCTCTCTCGCTCTCTCTGTCTGTCTGTCTGTCTGTCTGTCTCTCTCTCTCTCTCTCTCTCTCTCTCTCTCTCTATATATATATATATATATATATATATATATATATATATATATATATATATATATAAATATATATATATATATATATATATATATATATATATATATATATATAAGGGACAAAAAAACAACACAAACGCCGATAAATTTGTGCGACTAGTTTTGCATTTATGCTTCTTCAGGCACAAAATTTATTTGAAAGAAACTGATGACGTCTATCTATTTTTAAAAAGAATTTTTTTATGATAAATCAAGCAGCAACTCTAATTGTGAATCAGATTCTTTCAATTAAAAAAATATGGGTTATTTCAATAAAAACAAATCATCTTTTACACCACCTAGTGGACGTGACTCCCATTTAGATTTTTACATTGAAGCTATCACACAAGAAATATTACACAATATTCCTCATAAGCGAGGTTATAGTAATATTTCTAAGAAAGAAATGGAGTCTTTACATAATTTAATTAATGACAAGAGTATTGTTATTAAAAAGGCTGATAAATCAAATATTATTATTATGAATCAGGAAGACTATGTTAAAGAAGTTGAACGTCAATTAAATGATGAAAAGTACTATCAAAAAGTCGATAAAGACCCTTCATTAGAAATTAAATCTAAAATTTCCACTTGCATTGATGAAATATCTACGAATAATAGTTCCGTATATGAAGAATTTGATACTCTTCCTCTCAAAATACGTACACCTCAGTTCTACATATTGCCCAAAACTCATAAATTTCCTGATCATACATTACCTTTAAATTATCCAGGACGACCAATTATATCAGGTTGTAATTCATATACAGAGAACTTATCCAAATTTATAGATAGTATTTTGCAGCCTTTAATGAAATCGCTTCCTTCATATATTAAAGATACTACTGATTTCATAAAAAAGTTGAAGTCTATTCCACAACTATCTCATAATTCCCTCCTTGTATCTTTAGATGTTATATCATTGTATACAAACATACCGCATGCAGATGGTATTAAGGCGTGTAAATATTTTCTTGACGACACTTTTAATAATAACAGACTATCGAGTGAAGATATTTGTAAAATAATAACTCTTATCTTGGAAAATAATAATTTCCAATTTAATGGTACTAATTACATTCAAATAATGGGTACGGCAATGGGTAGTCCTATGGCTCCTTCATACGCTTCCCTTTTCATGGGTAAATTAGAAAAAGATTTTCTTGAAAACGAGAATTTTAAGCCCAGTGTTTGGCTAAGATTTATAGATGATATATTTATGATCTGGAACCACTCAGAAGAAGATCTACACAAATTTATTAATAGCCTAAATAATTTTCACCCCACAATTAAATTTACTTACACTGCATCCACTACGCATGTATCCTTTCTTAAATGTGATGAAAAACCCTGATAATACTATCTCTACAAATGTTCACGTAAAAGAAACTAATATCCACCAATATGTGGAATATTCGTCTTGTCATCCCAGGTCATGTAAAAACGGCATACCTTATAGTCAGGCGAAAAGATACCGACGTATCATTTCAGACGATCATCAATTAAAACATTCTTTAAATGAATTAAAAACATATTTCAAAAAAAGAAATTATCCTATACATGTAATAGAGTCTGCTTTAAGTAAAGTCTGTATTCTTACCCAAAATGATGCTTTAAATACAGCAGAATGTACGAAAGATAAAAATATAATTCCTTTCATAATACAATATAATCCATCTTTGCCAAATATAGGCCTTATAATTAATAAATATTGGACTCTCCTTAACTTATCAGAAAAAAACAGCGTCAAAACACTTTACAAGAGCAAGCCAATTCTTGCTTATAGAAGACCTAGGAATTTACAAGATCTTTTGATCAGAACTAAACCGACAAAAAATTTTCAAAGATGTTTTTCGTCATCTAAATGCAACAGACGTAGGTGCTCTCAATGTGCAAATATTACAGAAAGTACCTATTTTAGTAGCTCCAATACTAAAGAAATGTTTTCTCTACGTTATAACACTGATTGTATATCAACTGATGTAATTTATTTGATAACATGTAAAAAATGTAACATGCAATATGTTGGACAAACACTTCAACAAGTTTCTAAGAGAATGAATAATCACCGCTTTCATATAAAAAATTATATGGATCCTCAGTTCTCCTCTAATGTTTCAATGCATTTTAATACAAATAATCACTCTTTAAGGGATTTTTCTTTCATGCCATCGATATTGTGCACAGAGAAATGAACAGACTCATTAAAGAAAGTTATTTGATTAATCGGCTAGATACTGTTTATCCCAATGGCCTTAATACTAAGGCATTATATAAAATTGTATAGAATTTTAGTGGATGATTTGATATATTGTATTTATTTATATGTATACATATATATATATAAAATATGTAGTTATATGTATTACTGTTAGTCTCTACATTATAATCTCACTATATATATATATATATATATATATATATATATATATATATATATATATATATATATATATATATATATATGTCAAGTGCCAAATTTGTCGTCAGTAAAATCCATTAATTAATTCTTAGTCTAGCCAACAATTAACTGTTATCTTGTGGTAGAGTTTGCACGGAGAAATGTTTTCCTAACTCAGGTCACACTGGTAGTATGTTTATAGTAAAAACGAACTAGTTGTATGACAGGCTAGAAAGGGCGAAATTCACACGTAAAGCTGTCAAAAGTGATTTGAGACAAATGGCAGGGTGTTATTACATCCCCAGGTAACATTTTTAGCACATTGTTAAGCAGTTTTCCAAATGTCGGCATTTATTCCGATTGGTCAAATGTGGAATGAGGGTTGGGTCGATCCCTGAATATACACTAATATCCAATGAATTTTTGGGCAGTCTTGAATTCTCTGAGAGAGAGAAAACCAGAAGTAAAAATACGTAGTGGAGACTCCGGGCGGTATCTTAAGGAAAGACGTCCGTAAAATAGTGGTTCCAGGGAAAATTGATAATCCAGGAACGATTGTAAGACGCCAAAAACACAAGGTATTGAACTCAAATTCACATTTATCATGATGTAATTTATATGATGTTTCTTCGTTACAGATACATGATGTGTTGATATTTTGTATAGATAGTTCGGATATTACATTGATTTAGTAATGTACTTTTGAATTCTGAATTAGAATTTTCACCTTATATACGTAGGTAGGTTAATGGGTGTTGCAGAAAACCCGCTGTGTACATTTATGATTGGAAAGTGCTACATTAATTTTGAATTTATCATATTAGAGAATATTGATTGTGTGCTATGATTTATTGCCTCACTTTACGTAATGATGTACGGGAATATATGTGACTTCCCCAAATTCTGATGTCGATAATTAGGGTTTAGCTGTATTGATCTGAAAACTTGTGTAGTATTTGCTAGCCGTATAAAGGTTATCACTGATAGTAAAATCTGATTGTTCGAACCAGAAAGACGGACGGACAATCTCAACTCTTAAAACCTAACGAGATACTTCGGGCGTTTTACCCTTTTCTTTCCAAAGGAAAATAGTTTGTTTGGAGAGAGAGAGAGAGAGAGAGAGAGAGAGAGAGAGAGAGAGAGAGAGAGAGAGAGAGAGAGAGAGAGAGAGAGAAATAGCGAGGAGATCGAGATCCAAAGGAGGGAAAAGAATTTAGAAGTCAGAGTTGTGAGAATCCCACGTTCAACCAGAGGGAAAGTTAAAGTCGAGACGCAAGCAGAAAAAAAGTCGACGAACAGGTCATGTGAATTTACCAAGCGGTCCAATGTTTATGAACACTCGATTTCGTGATGAAATTTGCTATCAGCCATTAACGGCTAAATTGGTTTATTTTATTAGTGTTTGAAATTTTATTAATGTATCAATTATTTTAAAACTTCGGGTTTAGAGTGCTTCTGAACCAAGAGTATTCAAAAGGAAAAAAAATTGTAATTTACTGTGTCGTTTCTTCTCTTGATTTTTGATTAAATTCTTTATTTATCTTAACCGGGGCTCGTGTGTTTTCTTTGCTCAAGATAGTGTCTCAGATTGCCATATCCATTCTATAACCGGGCAAATCACACCGTTGAGGTCATTCCATAGATAACGAGTGTTAGCGGGAGACGGATTCGGGTGTTGTTTTTCCAAGTTGCGCAATACCTCTGACCAGTGGGCTTGTGCAATATTGTACCAATAACGCTTGATACCGACTACCCCGTTACAATATATATATATATATATATATATATATATATATATATATATATATATATATATATATATATATACATATATATATATATATATATATATATATATATATAGTCTAATGAAAGCAAAATAACATTGCTTAAGTTACATTTATAATAGAAACTTTACCCGTTTCCTTCACCGCTATTTGCATAACTTTTATATTTACAATGACATGGCTTAAAATTTCAAGGTATGGTCCAAACTCTATAGAAATAATATAAATTTTTATTTTAAGGTTTTCAATAAAATCTTCATGACCAAAATCCAAGTCATGAAATGATAAATATAATCTGGCAAAACTTATTTAAGACTCTAGAAAACAAAAAGTTTAGCAAGACACGCAGGAATACAGTAAGCTGGGAAATGTTGACGGGAGTTTTAATACTATTATTTCACGCAAAATAATGTTGTAATTAGGTTAACATGACATTGCATGCCATGTTTTCCTAGATGTAATGTAACCCTGATGCTCGTCTATCAAGGACTGTTGGAAAAGATAACCCAAATCTTGTACTCTATCAATGATTGCTAGACGAGTTAACAAAGATCACATGGTTATCAAAGACTGCTGTATGAGATAGTCAAGATCGTGTAGAAACAAGTTAGGTAAAGATGTAATATAATCTGATATGATCAAATTAATCATCCAGGTGTTCGTCCATCAAGGATTGTTGGTAAAAGTTACCAAGATCGTGTAGAAACAAATCAGACATAATGCTGTCATTAAAAGGATAATAAATTATTTGGAAGTTTCATTTCTGATCCAGTTATTGCATCGCTATTTCCTAAACTGCGTTACAGTTTGTACAAAATGAACGGCATCTTGTTTGACACATCGTGTCGCGGAAGAAATCATTTGAAGTTGTAAATACTTAACACAAAACAATTAGATTTCAACATTGCAGTCAGAACTTTTAGCTCTCGGTTTTGAACTAGAGACATAATCTCTCTCTCTCTCTCTCTCTCTCTCTCTCTCTCTCTCTCTCTCTCTCTCTCTCTCTTAGTAATTGATTATGGCGGTTTAGTGTGTAATTAGGTCATAAATAAACACTGGATGAGTAAACTCAGTATAAAAATCACGTGGAGTTGACATCTGAGTCCATATATAAAGTTCTTCATTATCATACACCCTACTCGCTCCAGCATGACTGCCTCTACAATATATGATTACGGTGCATATTATATTTTCTATATATATAGCCGCATGCATGTTATATAATATGGCGTGTTTATGCCAAGTAATGACTTTGGATGTTTGTCGGTTATATTGAAAGGAAGCCGCCCGTGTCGTGTCGATCTGCCCAAGCTGTATCGATTCCATTTTGCTGTGTGAGATAGTATTGCAAGTAACTGAGTTACCTGAAACCGCGTAATTACAAACGATTGTGCATGTCATAGCTAACAATAATAATTTCAGGTAAACAAATCGTGCATTTGCCTGTTTTTTTCTTCAGGTAAATCAATGCATAACTTTGTTACAGGCACGCACACACACACACACACACACACACACACACACGGTATTTTTCCACCTTATTTCAGCTAATATAATGGATATACTAGGGTAATATTTGTCATAAATAGGATGAAGTATATTTGTTTAAGCTATCGGAAAGCTGAAATTATTTATTTTTAAATTCCAGGCATCAATCATCCTTGAAAATTAAATTGTTGGTCCCATCTAAAAATGGCACGCATTAATACATACATACATACACAACATAACTGGGCAATAACGTAACCTCTTTATTAGTAGTGTTCGTCTTCATTGTGGGGCAGAGTGTGGCTAAAGTACTCGCCTTTACCGATCACTGCCATCACACTTCTGTCCCCTGGGTCGGTGGTTCTTACCCGGATTTTCAAGGTTTCTTCCTCAGCCAATTATACTGACCACCATGTATAGCCGGTCTTGTGCGCATACTTCACGTTAAACCCAAAGCTACAGCTGTCGTAGACGCAACAGTAATAAGAAAAATAACGGTATCAGACGTAGTTGCCGCTTAAAAATCAATAATTGTGTAAAATTGTGATATCGAATTAACAATTATTGATTCACATGGCATTGATATATGGACGCTAGCACATAGTAGCAAGGGAAGGAGAACTTTCCCCTACCCTGGAATTCCCCTCTAAACATTTTTTGGCCTACGTCCGTAAAATTTAATAGTTGACTACTACGTATTTGCCAAACGACTCACCCCCACCCCCACCAGCAAAAATAAATTCTGCGGGCGCCATATGTATTGATGTTAAATATATTTCTCATGTATTGTAAACAAACATCATGCACTGAAACTGAGTACATTTAACGGGGATTTTTGTAGACTAGCAATGCATTTATTTTGGACTTATTTATCAACTAAGGAAGTCGATACCGAAACCAGGGTGGAGTAGGTTTGAGTCAGCAAGATCAATAATACATTACTGCAGCTAAACCTGCATTATCAAACTCGGCCAAAGTGCAGATGTTGTGATGTCTGCAGTTATAAATAACCTTGAAACCGGATTTATCCGCCTTATTGTATATGCTTGTAACTACCATGAAAGAGATGCACAAGTGACTAATGTCAGTGTCACAGTCAGAAATAGAAAGGTTTAGAATTTTCTTAAGTTTTCCATGAAGAAGTGTTGTCGGAGTGCATTATGAATTATTGAAAACTTTCCCACTGTGATATTTATGTCATATATCATGCCCCTAACAACCGGGAGGGGGAGGGGAAGAGTACACCAATGAAAGCATGCATCCATATGTAGAAATGCCTTCACTATCACGCTAATACTGAGTTACCTAAATCGTTAAGTCCAATGATTCTAATTGTACACATAATAGTAGAGAGCGATCACGAGCCCTCGAGTAATAAACACTTGGGTGTCTCCTAGTTTTTGCGTTACGGTTACCCGCCCCCTTCCCACGTCGGCCATGATCGTACCTAAAATACTGTTTAGCTGTACAGATTGTGAAATAATCCAATCTAAGATAAGATAACGTAACAAACTCTTACCGATCAGAGTTGTCTAATTGATACACAGTGGAGACGGACAAATAAAGGCAGTGACGACGCATTACAAATTCATTTTTGTAACCATGAGAACGAAAACGCTCAGAGGAATTTAGTTGTGACAACGTCCGAAAAATATATGGTACCAAAACACTGTGCTACGATACATAATAGTTGTAGCTATGTCTTAGCACTGAGGTGCTACCATAGAGGTTAGGACTTAGGTTGGGGTGTCCTACGAGGGGGTAACACCTCTGGCTGCTTAAACAGTGATACACCATCATAGGCAACTCACCGACCTTTGGTTCCCACTTGACACTCAGCTCTCACATGTGGCTCCAAGAAGATGCGACATACAAAGAGGTCACATCCCGGAAAACTGCATCGACTGGCCGGCTAAACCAGGCTCAGCTTAGCCGGCGGGTCTTAAACCCTCGGTGCGTTAGGCTTTGTCTACCTAGCATGTGAAGACTGGATTCGGCAGCCTGCGCGGAGGAGCCACCAACTGCACAACGGGCAGAGAGGCTATTCCCAATAATGTGCCATGGAGCGCTAAGAGCACGACGAGACAAGTACTCTACACTGGCTATCAATTCGATACAGAATCAAACACAAAATTTGTTCTCTGCGTTATATTTCACTGACAGACTCCAGTCCAACATACCTATCCAGCATCACCTATGTGTATACACCAGCTAGATACTTACGCTCTTCTTCTGACAATCGTATACTCATTGTTCCCACCGTGAAAACAAAGTCATGTGAACAACGTTCTTTTGCATACTAGGGTCCGGTGACATGGAACGAATTGCCCATTGAAATTAGACACAAAGACACAGTGGTCCCTTTTAAGAGTGCTCTTAAAACTCACTAGTTTTGACTGCAGGGACAAACTTAGAGACCTAATCATGTTTTGTATCTAATATGTTTTCAGCATGTTTTTATGTTTTCCAATTTCATTTTTTTGTCATTTATTTTTCTGTAGTGTAGTCATATCATTATAAATGGTGTAAAGCGCTTAGAGCTTCGAAAGATTAGGCGCTATACAATGTCCTTTTTATTATTATTATTATTATTATTATTATTATTATTATTATATGGTTTGGTCACACACACGAAATGTTAATGAAGACATGTCTTTAGCGTAATCCACGTAGGGGCGATAGTACCAATAGACGCTAGCATATCCATCTGATGTATCGGACGCTCTCTAGTAATAAATTAATTAATTTCGACTGACCTTGGTATGCGGATGGAAACAAAGCGCTTTTATTTTGACCCATGACGTCAAATCCTTAAGAATACCCACTTTTATTATTAATCCCTGTCAAAACGCAACACATATGTATTCATCTATTAATGACCTTAATTTTGTTTATTGCTGATGTATGCATTCAAAGCAGCATCACCCCAAGGCAATGGCAACTGCTGTAAACGTTATCGCGAGGAGCATATCACACAAAACTGACTTGTTGTTGTTGTTGTTGTAGGGTATAACGCCAGAATTAATGGTGGAGGATGAACCCGGGAAATACATGTAAAGAGCAGACCGACAAAAAGCTGCTGGCAAGCTTTCTCACATACCCACATTGGTCGTATCAGAGACTGGAACCTACGCAAACAGACGTGAGATGGCAGTGATCCCTAATGGA
Source organism: Unio pictorum (assembly GCA_030141615.1). Classification (NCBI taxonomy): domain Eukaryota; kingdom Metazoa; phylum Mollusca; class Bivalvia; order Unionida; family Unionidae; genus Unio; species Unio pictorum. The sequence continues at coordinate 11,426,307 of JARLTB010000065.1, forward strand.
GAGTGTTTCAGAACACTCGGCCACTCATGGCCCCTACTACCCCCCCCCCCCCATGGTACTTACTAACATTTTGGACATAATTGTGAGAAACAGAGAGAGTGATATATAATCTAAAACTAACTGCTGTAATACATGTTTTAATCTTAAATGTCCTTAATTTTAAAAATATTACAAAAATGCAAATGTCCTCAAACAAATTTTGGATTGACAATCAAATGGACATCACTTTTATACTTATTGCTCCCTATCTGAGGGCAAAAAAATGAAGATGGTTTGAGATGATGAAGTGAATCGTACTTTTCTGTCCACTGTTAATTTCTATATTAATGATACTCACATTTATGTTGAGCTTGACAGGCAGACATACTATGATGAATAGAAAAATCATTTTCATTAACTACAAGTAACTCAATTTCTCTTGAAAAGTAAAAGAAAGAAATAGTGTGTTAGAAACGTGTACTTTATTCAACTGCCTGTCATGTGAAGGGAGACACAGAAGTGTCAATATCTTAAAAAATGGGATGCATGAATTTGAAAAAAAATATTTCAACATAGAAATAAAACAATAAGACACACTTGAAAAACATTTAGCATGTGTATATATATATATATATATATATATATATATATATATATATATATATATATATATATATATATATATATATATGCATGAATTTAGTTTGGCCACTGACAGTTTATACCACAAACTGTTCAATAGAACCCAAAAAACTTTAACTATATATATATATATATATATATATATATATATATATATATATATATATATATATATATATATATATATATATATATATATATTTATATATATATATATATATATATATATATATATATATATATATATATATATATTATGCACCTAATACTATCAATCATTCTCTCATAGAAATCAAGGGGTAGCACTTTCAAGTGTGTTTCGTTCATATTAGTAGTATATATATATATATATATATATATATATATATATATATATATATATATATATATATATATATATATATATGCATGACTTTAGTTTGGCAACTGACAGTTTATACCACAATCAGATTTTAAAAATTCATGAAATTCAATCACATAACATCATTCAAGAAGAAAAAAATCATCTGATGTTGCTAGTTAGTTGTGACTGTAACATATTTATGACCTGGTTGAACTGCTGCAGCTTATACTGTAATAGGGGTCAACCATAAATGACACACGATTTTGGCCGATTTTGACCCCCCCCCCCTCCTTCGTCACATGTCGTCACAAAAAGTCAGACCCCTCAAATATGTCTTCACAAAGCTCTGCCACCCCCTCCCCCTCCCCGAAAAAAGCCGTATTTCCTATTTGAAAATTAACATGTTTCAAATGACTTCATTGTAGTATGTATTTTGTGTGGCGGTTCACTCTGATATTGTAGGAGAAAACATGCATGTAGCTAAAACTGCAGATGTTCAGAATATTGTATTCAAATTCTCCTATAATTATCAAATAAAATAATTATAACTAAACAAAAATACTTTGAAACTTTGTAGTTGAACACAGAATTATCGCTGTTTGCCACAGGCACTTTTTGGAGTTTTTTTTTTTGTAGCGGCATATGATGTTTGTTTAGCCCAAAACGTCAGAAGTGATCCTTTTTTTGTGGTGGCAATAGGTTTTAATTCTTACAACCAGTGATCAACTTTGACTTGCAAATCTGCATCATTTTTTATTCCATTCCACTTTTGAATCACTTCTTCTTGGCAAATCTTTCTGCTCTTTGCAGGATATGCCAGCACGTACGCCTCAAAAAGACACTGGAACATTTTACTTTTATCCATTATAGTGGTCAATTCTTAACCCCTCCCCCAAACAAAATTGAGATTATTATTGGTGTAATATAAACTTTAATATATTCTGTTTGTAATATAAACTTTATATATATATATATATATATATATATATATATATATATATATATATATATAAACTTTAATTATTCTATTTCTTACATGTAAGATCTTTTATGATAGGAATCTGAAAAATATCTACCTTTATAAAAAAATTATTTTTCTATCAAACCAATAAATTATTTACTTTTCTATCAAACATTTTAAGTTTAATTTTATAGCACAAAAAGTTTATAATTAAAAAAGTTTGGCGAGAAAAAGATAATTTCAACCTTGCTTTGTCGACACCAGAGAACTGGAAATGGAAAAATGCTATTTGGAAAAAGCTACTATTGGGGCTAGTCGGGGTGTTGGTAGTTCTAAGAAGAGTCCATCGTAATTTGAAACCATGAAGCTACTTAAAACGTCATTAAAAAAATTGTAAGTAATAACAAAATTAAGTGTAACTTTTAGTAAAGTTGCGCATTTTGATGTGACGTCATATGTCTTAAACACCCCCGTCCCCCTCGTCACAAATGTGTGACACCCCGACACACACACACCCGTAGGTGCGTGAGGTCATTTATGGACGGCCCCTTACTCACTTGCTAGTATTGCTGGCTATTTGTTGCAATTGTTATATAATTACGTGCAGGTTAGCTCTGCAAATAACACTGATCACTGGTAGATGTTACATAACTACACTGCAGTCAGCAAATAACAAAAATAACAATGTATCACTGTTAACTGGTACTACTGCTCAGTTATCAGTATTATGTAATTCAGGTTAGCCTATTTATATTGCTGCTTGTTGTTGTTGTTGTTGTTGTTGCTGTAGGGTTTAAAGCCATTTTTCAGTACATGATACATGGGTGAGGAAGAACCTGGGAAAACCCCTAGAAAGAACCACCAACCCATGAGAAGCTACTGGCAAGCTTTCTCACCAACCCACATTTGCCAAATACGAGACTCGAACACACACAGAGGTGAGATGGCAGTGATCTGTAACAGAGAGCGCTTTAGACCACTCGTCCACTCATGGCCCTCTTGCTGGCTGTTTGTGAGTGCCATATAATTAGCATCATGTTAGCACACTGAATTTAAATTTATCATACAAGTAACACATAATTAGATTTCATGACATCACAAATGATAGTATTAAGTCATGCAATGGAAAGACATAAAAAATATGGATTTCAAATGAATCCAATAATTATTTCATGTCACATCTGCAGTTTGGAGTTATAAAATGAGTATTTTTAATAATGCAGTAAATAAAATCTGCATTTATGCTCATTTCAAAATAAATGAATGAACTTGTCAAATAATTCCAATCAATGCCTAAAACAACGAAAACTTTGTGTAAAACAAAACCTTTATCTGCCATAATTTTAATCCCATGGTTCTAACAAATCTCTAATCCCTGACAGCTTTGTTATCTCCACATCACTCATAGTCATGCATCCAGAGTAAAAGGAAGACATAAATATGACTGCACCATGTGCGGCTATCCCTACCAAACCTTTCCAGGAGTTGTGAGTTTTGTAGTTTGAAAACGTCTTTGATGTAAGCACTAGAGATGAGGGTCTTTCTGTAAATATTTATGTGCAGTCAATAATAATTCTGGTTCCTGGGTAGGACAGTTGAAACTCGAGAGGCATATTTGCTTGAACCTGCTCATGACTTGGCCAAATATTTATACTTCCCAGTAAGAAATACAAATAATTTGTCCACATGATTATTTTCTGACTTAAAGAAGACATGTGAATATTAAATTGAACAGACATATCTTCAATCGGAAATCCACATCTACTCAAAAACATGAAAAGTTCATCCACTGGGTTCATTGCTTTTTGCCGTCCTCTGATGTTGATGTCATTCCTGGTGCTGTAATATAAGCTCTTCATTCTAATTGCAGTTGGTTGATGCCATTGAAGAAGGTTATAAAAACCTCATATAGGAAAACAGGTGCAAAATTCTATCATATCATCGTCATCTGTAAATCTGTTCAATCAAAATTTCTCCATGTTTATTTTTTGTTCAAATCTTGCAGATTCCTTTCCTTTTCTTCCAATTCTGTTTCTGCTTTCCTCAGTCTCTCCTCCATATATGTAATTTTACTTTTGCATTATATATACAACTCACAGGATCTGAAGAAGATAAAATAATAGTGTAACTTTTCTTAGACATTTGTAACTATAATGGAGACAAAAAAATATAACTAGGAAAGTTACCAGCTTCACTATAATTTAAAATTTTAAAATAATAAAATGTTTTAACAGAGGCTGATTTCCACCGACTGTAAGCTCTCTCTCTCTCTCTCTCTCTCTCTCTCTCTCTCTCTCTCATACACACTTTGAGTATGAAATAAATGTATAAAACAAAAGTCACTAAGCTATGGTTTGATTACATATCAGTGCCATCTAATACTTTCTATTTTGTGACGAGGTAATACAGTTCACTTGTTCTGCACTTACTAATTATACGTAAATGCATAATTGCTTATATAAATGCGCTGCGTGAAGTATGCCCAGTTTTCGTTGACCCGGTTATGTGGAATGGGACTAGGGGTAACATTTTTAGAAACCTATCATTATAAAACACATGTACATACAATCATTTGCTTCATCGACCGAATCTATTTTGCGTTTGGATTTCTCTTTCTTACATCATTTAGTTGCAAGTAAATATAAACAAACCTACACCGATCCAGTTACTTACCTTAAAATTCGGCCCCGCGTCACGACATATTGTTACAATCCATTTTCTACGAAGCTTCATCTTTTTCACCGATGGAATATGGTGGAAGCTTAAATCTATGTGAATTCAAACATTCCCATTGCACAACGGAACACAACAATAAATGCCACGATTTTTCCGTTGCCGGTATCAACTGTAGCACTGGCAGCCATGGTTGCGAGAAAAAACGAACTTGGTGCCAATCTTAGCCTCGTTTTGGATGCGTTGACCCAGGGTCACATGAATACATGAATATATTATAAGAATGGTATATAGAACACAACCTATTGCAGTTTCCTCGACTGCATTTCAAAAAGTCGAGTGTGTTATGAGTTGCCATTGAATTTGATCTTAAAGAAAATACATTCCAAAGTGTTAATTACTATTTTAAATCATTTCATTATATATTCCATAAAATATTACTTGACTTTGATAAAAGTGGAAGCATTTTTTTTTAAAATGTCGCCATAATGGTTATGTAGTGACGGTGGGGCTAAACACAACCTTAACACACCTGTACAGTTTTGCATAACAATATTTAATAACTAGATGTATATCTTGAGTAAATAACATCAAATAGTAGTTAAAGGCGATATTATAATACTTACATGAACTTCAGTATATGAATAAATCAGAAAAGTAATGTACAGCACGAGAGCAAACATTAAGGTGACACAAATTTTGTCACCCTAATGCTACTGTCTCCATAATGACTACCCAGTGACAATGAACTGTCGCCGTAATGACGGGTTCGCTGTAACACACAAACACACACGCACATTCATACATATTTATACAGCATTATATATACTTTTTAGTTAGTTTTTTAAGCAGTATATCATAAAGCCTTTTATATTAATGTTGTTATCTATTTTAGAGCATACAATTATTTGCTTTAATAGCATGGGCAGGGGGATTGTTTCTCACGGATCTTTCTATGTGAAATGTTTAAATTATATCTTCATTTGTATATACCTTTGAAACTATTTCGGCAGATAATATTAGAAGTTACTTTTCGGACAATGTTGCCAAATCCATACATTTCTAAGATGTTTCCTAGCTATATGAACTCTAGTCTTTCAAATACATTTTTCTGGTCAGATTAGATCATGGACACTTTGTAAACACTTTAGCTTAAAAAATCAATGACAGTTTGCAAATGCAGAATAATATTTTGGATGTTTCTTTTTTTTTCTCCTCAGCATTGGCGACTACGTATTATATGCGCATGAGAGTCATACCATTTATTGCTAAGGTATGTGGGCGTATTTTGTAGTATGTATTTATAGTAATAATGTGGTGCACTCTAGCCTCAATGGAAAATCCAGTCAAAAAGGGCTTGGGCACATCTAGCCTCAATGGGAAATTTAACATTGCGAGCCTATCTAGCCTCCAGGGGAATTTAACATGCGAACTATTTGGGCCTATCTAGCCTCAAGGGAATTGAACATGGTGGGCCTATCTAGCCTCAAGGGGAATTGAACATGGTGGGCCTATCTAGCGACAAGGGATATTGAACATGGGAACTATTTGGGCCTATAGAGCGACAAGCAAAAATTGAATAGGGGAATAGTATTTGTATTTGGGCATGTCTAGCGACAAGAGAAATAGAAGGAAAGAAAGCTAATATCTTTTTGAGGTCTATGAATGGCCCTGAAAAGGGCCGTTATGTGTAATGTTAACAGTATCCTGCTTGTTTTTCCTATTCAACAGTATCCTGTTAACACAGAGGACATCCCACAGATCTTCTTCTCTTCCTTAAACTTCTCTCACTGCTGGGCCATATAGGAAAACTCTCTTTTAACAACCTTGCCTCACCACATATATCCTTCTCTTCCAAAAGGCTGTATCAGTCATATGAGTGATAGTCCACGATGATCTGACATACATGGGTAAGTCAGTACGAAATAGCATGGTAGAAACAAGTGTAGAAGATTCTACGTTGATCCACATCTTGTGATGAGAAACAGGTGAATCGAATGCCGCGTACTGCGGTTATTTATAGGGGAAGAGCGGATCGAAACGGATTGAGTGTATTTCACCAATCCAATCACGCGTTACAAAAATCAGTCACAGTCGGCCAATCGGAAGAGAGCAGTCTGTGACGTCACCTTCCCTATATAGAGGTACTAGCGTCTGTGCGCAGTCAATCGATGCGACAGAGTTGTCAGTCATGTCGGGCACAAAGAAGACGATGAATTGGGGTGAGCCAGTAGTGGATACAGCAAGTAATGGGACAGCAGAGCCTAACAAAGTCATGAAAAATCTACCTCCAGAAGAACTTGATTTTAACTGGGATATTGTGGATTTTCTAACTTCACAAGAATTTGTTCCGGAACCTTCGTTACCTTCTGCTGCTTCTTATGTACACGTTGATGATTTTATGCAGAGACAAAAAGAAGAATTGGAGCGATTTTTACAAAAACAGAAAGAAATAGAACAAGCTTTTCTTATTCAACAGCGAGAAGAAGAAGATGCAAGAAGGAAACACCAGGAAGAAACAGTAGCAGCAATATAGAAGAAAGAAGACTAAGAACAGAAAGAGAATAGTGAAAATCAAACGGTCACGACGTTACTTTTAGATATTTTAGCAGAGTTAAGGAGTCTGAAACAAATGTATCAGACTTCTTTATCACGACCAAAGAGAAAAAGATCTTCTCGAACTAAACAACCCAATATTTCTGTGACTACGTCTGCCATACCACCGTTAGTGATTTCTACCAAATCACTGACAGGAACCACCAGTCCCGAAATAGGCCTTGGCCGTGGCAAAGGTTTAAGACAGCTGAAGATGGTTACGTGACGTTTCTGAGTTTGTTTTGTTTTAAACAAACAAAACACCAACGATCCTTTTCAAGGCAACTCGAATCTTTCGAAAAGAAATACTGTTTCAATTGCCTGATCCAATTGCCAAATTCAATGAAAACTCAGAAGACCTTTATTTTTGATACCCATGATGTACGTGTGAGTGTAGGAGTGTGTGGGTGTAGGTTCTTAAAAATCAAAACCATGAGACACTTTCGTTTCGTCTTCTATTCTTGTCTTTGTGAACGTGTCGGGGTTCTTCATTGGGGAAGGGTACCTCTTCCTCCTCCTGTTCAGAATTCCTCTCCCCCTCCTCTTCCTGGTCCTGTTGTTTCTTAGGGCGATTTGGAGACTAATGTCCTTTCTCTTTACAATGATAACAGGCATCTTGACTTTTGTCTCTTCTAACACCTGTTTTGTTTTTGTCACGACCTTTACATTCTGTAGCCCAATGTCCTTTCTTCTTACAGATATAGCAAGTATCTTGACTTTTATCTCGATAGGACGGAGAATAGTCCGTAGGCCTGTCTAAAGAAAACTTTCGTATGACACCACTCAAAGCTCTGATCAGAAGTTCAACTTGTGTAGGCTCTTCCATCGTTCTGGTTAATGTGAGAGTAAAATGAATACTGAAAGGTTAGACACTGGTCCTTTATATATACACGGATCGGACATGAATATATAGGGGTTATGGTCTTAAAAATGTAGTCATTTGCCTTTTTGCAGACAAGATGAAAAGACTGCATCATTTTGTCGAGAAAGGAGAAGAGAGTAAGACACAGAAACGTGATGTGTCACCTCGTACAGTAGCTGAAGTCTTGGCTCAAATTCATGCCAGTGCTTTTGAAGATGACATGAGTGAGTCCGAATCCACACCCAAACAATCGACGTCCAAGCAAGGTTCACTACCCTTAGTAAACCCTGAAAAGTTCTATCACATTCGAGAGACGGAAAAGCGTTCCTCTCGAAAATTTAGAACTACGGCTTACACGTACGATGTAAAGTTTAAAGATTTTAAGTCCAATGTACCTTTGGAGAATACAGAAGGGTTCATTACCGAGGTGTGGGATTCTGTTTTAATTACACTGAGAAAGCAATGTCAAGCCAAAGAATATGATCGCTTGAGACGTTCTATTCATCATGATAATTTGAAGTCTCCTGTTTGGATCGAGTTTAGTAGCAGATTACAATTAACACCTTCCAAAGTCATTGACAAAATTCAGCATGTGCAACAATCCAACGACAAGTTTCACATCGCCGACGGAAATGCCACATTGTTCTTGACCTACGTTTCTCTTCCTCAAGGGACAGGGCGTAAAATAAGTGTTATTGGTCGACAACCTTCGCAACACCATACTAAGCCTCGTCCGAATTAACAATCCTCAAGATCAAATGTGTTTAGCCCGTGCCATCGTCGTGGGACAAACGTATGCTAACAAGAACGACACGGCAGAATGGAAAAGAGCCTGGAAAACTATTCGACAATTGGACCGAGCCAAACAACGAAGTAAAGCAGAACTCCTGTTACAGCAAGAGGGGATATCCAAAGACATCCCTTGCGGCATTCCAGAAATGCAACAATTGCAAAGCGACTTAGCGCCACATTACACCTTGAAAGTACATCGTCAAGAAGTGGGTGGTCCTCTGTTGTTTCGAGGCCCCGATTTCAAAGACGGAAAATACATTTACGTCTATCATCACGATGGGCATTTTGTTACCATTACCAGCAGCACTGGATTCCTGGGATACAGTTACTCCTGTGACAAATGTGACTATGGTTATAACAATCGAAAACATCACAAGCATTATGGAACGAAATGTGAGGGATGTTTGGCCTCTCAACCCTGTTTGGACAAAGGACAAGAACGAGTGCATTGCCCTGTTTGTCAGCGCACTTTGTTAGTCCTACCTGTTACCAACAACATTTGAAGATGCAAGATACACAGCAGAAAAGTACTTGTCAGCTTCTGAGATTGTGCCCTACTTTTGGACAAGGCATACGTACCAATAATGCCAAGTTTCACTTTTATCGAGGGAAGAAACGATGTCACATTTGTCACCAAATCGTGGATTTGGAGCACGACTGTTTCATTCAAAAATATCAACACCAACAAGAAGATACCCAGAAGAAAGGCAATTTTATCTTTTTTGATTTCCAATGTTGCCAGATACCGGTATTCACATTCCTAATTTCTGCGTGACTCACCGAGCGTGTGAGCAGTGCATAAAAGAACCTATCTTTAGTCAGTGCCCTCACTGCGGCAAGATTCCTGGAGGAGGGGAAAAAATCTTTAGAGGGTCAAACACGTTGGCCGATTTTGCCCAATGGATCTTAAATCCCATCGAAGAGAAGTGGAGTCCAGAAGACATAGAACGTTACGGAGATTGTCATAGCCATGCCACAGTAATGGCTCACAATTTCTCGGGATACGATGGGCAATTTCTGCTCAGATACTACACGGAACAAAATACCGAACGTCCTATAGTGACTTTGAACGGAGCCAAAATCATTTCTATGCAAGTAGGACAAAGTATTTCGATCTGACGTGGACATTTTACGACGTTGCTGTGGAACATTTCGAGAATTGTTCATGGAGTACGGAGGGATCGATCCATTGAAAGAAGCTTGTACCATCGCCAAAGCGTGTTCTTTAGTGTACCGAAAACGATTCATGCCCGAAAATATCCTCGCTACCATCAGTTCTCAAACGACAAACTTTGTAAAACGTCAATACTTGGTCAAAGCCCTACGTTGGCTACATTACTTGTGTGACAAGGAAGACAAATGGATCCAACACGCCCGCAACGGAGGAGGCGAAAAGACCATCGGAACGTATTCGGTGGATGGCTGGAATTAGGAAACACTCAAATCGTGTACGAGTTTAATGGATGCTTATTTCACGGATGTCCCATGTGCTACCCTCAACGTAACACCAAAAATCAGTTTTTACAACGGACCATGGGAAACTTGTACCAGACCCCATGTCAGCGACGTTTGAAGTTAGAACAGCAAGGACATGTGAGAAAACGAGTACGATCAGCGTTTGAAAACCGATCCCGAGTTTAAACGCATCGTAGAAAGTTACACGTTAGTGGACCCCCTGAACCCTTGGGATAGTTTGTACGGAGGATGGACGAATGCCACCTGTTTGCTGTACCAGGCGAAAGAGGAGAAGGGAGAAGAAATCAAATACTTGGACGTGTGTTCGCTGTATCCTTACGTCTGCAAATATTGTCCTTTTCCCGTTTGTCACCCTCAATTGATGACGGAGCATATTGACTTGGACCACATTCGACAGTACGAAGGATTGATCAAGTGCAAAGTCTTACCTCCCACAATGTCCACGAGAGACTCATTCTGTTAAAAGCATTACGGTTTCATCTGGATACGTGTCAACCTCTACAGAAAAAAGATTCGTCAACTGTTACGTACGGAAGTGGTGTACGAAGATGTGTGTGTAGCTTGTGATTTACACCCTCATTGGACAGATGTACGTGACTGGAAAAATTGGAGTTTTGAGGCTTGGAGAAACGAAGTATCCCATTATGCCCAAACGTTGTGTTCGTAAAATTTATCGTCGAGTGAAAAAAGTCACTTTTAAACCTGTGTTAATGACAGTGCCAGAAGAAGACCACGTCATCCAGGACAATCCCTCTGTTCAAAATAGGACTGTCATGGACATTTCCCCACAAAGACCCTTCCGAGAGGATACCTGTGTGACTGCACCCCATGTAAAAACTATAAGAACATTACACACTACCTCTAGGGCACCTTGTTTACCCAAATGATGTTGTACAGTGACTTGTTTATATGCCACTTTGATCGTTTCCCTGTGTTTTTTATTCCTGTACTTATCCATTTGGCTTTTATGTATAGTTGTCCTTCTTGTTGTTCCAATTTAAATATTCATTGAAATAAACGTGTCTTGAAAAAGGTATGGAAACCTCTTGTCTTGTCTGTTGTTGTATCAATAGTGTCATACCCTACACTACTATGGCTACCTCTGCTATTTCTACTCCTTCTTCCTCGACATTCAAAGTCATTGACGAACACTTAGATCATACTAGTTGGGAGGCCTTGTATCTTCGTCATCCTTTTAACATGTTAATTGCTGGACCGAGCGGTTCAGGCAAAACCGAATTTGTCAAACGTTTGATCGCACATAAACATCATTTGATCGATCGTTCACCTCAACGCATCGTGTGGTGTTACAGAGAATGGCAATCGGCATACAGCCTCTTGCAAGAAAGTCAAGGTGATTCCGTTGTGTTTGTGGAAGGCATTCCTAGCGATGACGATGGGATTGTGTCTGACCCTAGTCACACTCATTTGGTCATTTTTGACATGTTAGGAGAAGACGAAGAAGAAATTAAACTGTAATGTACACGTAAAGGGCATCATCGTAATGCCAGTGTCATTTACATTACACAAAATTGTTTTCAACAAAGTGAAGCCCATCGTACCATTAGTCTCAATGCTCATTACGTGGTCTTGTTTAAAAGTCCTCGAGATAACTAGCAAGTGCAAATCTTAGCCAAACAGTTAGGAACACCGTGGCTGACTCATGCGTACGATGATGCCACTCAAACTCCACACGCCTATTTACTCGTGGATTTAAAACCCACCACTCCCGATTATTTGCGATTTCGTATCAATTTGTTTCACGACTGGTGTCAAGACGGAGGACCTGTCGAGTACACGTTCTCGTCATCGACATAACAACAACAACCACTAACAAAATCTATAAAAACCTCGGTCACTTTGACCTTGTCTCATACATTGTCAACATGACGTCCCTTCAGTCTCATCTTCCCATCAAATTGATTCGTGCCTTGTACGGTATCAGTCGCGAAAAAAATCCACAAATACGTGCTCACGTCTTAGAAGCCAGTATCAGAGAAGTTTACGGTAACAGCACGTCAAACACTGCAAGACATCATTCACATTCCACATCAAACCAAAAGCTTTTGGACAGAAACAAAGTAGCCTTGACGCAACTGGCCGATCCTCGCATCGACACTCAAACCAAAAAGCAAATAATTTTGAAACCTGGAGGTAGCGGTTCTCTAGGAGGTGTCATCATTCGTTCCCTTTTAAAATGGGATCCCAATGCTTCCAAAGATTACACCAAAAAAAAAAGCCAAACGAACCCCCAAGGAAAAGAACAATGGTGTCAAGACCAAAACACAGAGAAAGAAAAGTTCACAGGAAAGAGCTGTCACCCGCAAAAGAGGTACTTTGACCAGGACGCAACATCATCATCGTAAACCACGACCTGCAGGACCAGTGACCGCGTTTCCAGTAGCCTCAGGTGCTTCCACTTCTCCGTTGCGGGTGATGCCAGACAAATTCAATTTGACACCCGGTCTTCCTAATTTGATGAAACATTGTAAATCTGCGTCTCCCAAAATGTCTCCTCCACCGGTGACACCCTCTTCCACCTTAGCGGCAGTAGCAGCTGCTCACAAAGTACCTGCCCCCAAAGTCAAGGTCCAAGAAAGATCTGGCATGTTAAAGAGTTTACTGGATTTGTCCAAACAAGAACTGTCCCAATTTAGTCCGTTGCGATTCCCTTCACGACGTTTGTTTACTGCCATGAAGTTGATACCACGCAAAGATAATCAGTGGCGTCGCATTCCAGTATAAAAAAATCACTTGAGGATAAAAACTTGAGTCAGTATTTTCTGTGCCACTTCTGAACACCCAAGGATGTCTCCTCAAAAATGTGCACACCACAACCCTCGCCGTTCTTTTGTCCAAAAAGGAAAAGGAAAAAGACGATCTCGTCATCCTACAAAATGCTTAAAAACTAAACATTGACGTCATCCCCTGAAAAGACGCAGACGTTTAAAGATAAAGAAAAGTCACCAAAAAGGAGGTTACTTTGGCGATTTTGGGAAACACATCGTTACCTCTTTGACGAAGCGCTAGTTACAAAAAAGTAGATAAAATAGGGCGTGTACTAAGTCTTTGACGTCAGTGATATTGTGGAAGGAGCCTGCCAAGATGTCACCTCGCAGAAAACATTCTTATTCAACCTCACAACGAAAAGAAAAGGAAATGACTATCTCCTCGTTTAGCCAAACCTCGACACGTTCTTCGTCAAAGGACCCAAAAGAAAATACCCGTCCGTCAAAAGAAAAAGATGTTGGTGCAACGCGGAGGATTTTTTTGTTTCTTATTATAAATTGTTTCCACAATTAAATCAACTGATAGCACAACAAAAAAGATACAAGGGTGTGTGTTCCAAGTCTTTGACGTCAGTGGTATTGTGGAACGAACAAGCCAATATGTCACCTCGCAGAAAACATTCTTATTCACTCCCCAAAGGAAAGAAAAGGAAAGGACTACCTTCTCGTTTAGCCAAACACGGAGACATGTTGTTCGTCCTGTCCAAAGCCTCACCACCCATGCGAAAACAGATCATTCAAATGGCCTCCAAAGCGAATGTTGTTTAAATGTCTCGAAAGGCACGATGCCTTTGTCTCCACACCAGAAAAATTGTTTAGCCAAACATCGACACGTTCTTCGTCAAATGGTCCAAAAAAAAATACCCATCTGTCAAAAGAAAAAAAAGTTGGTGCAACGCGGAGGATTTTTTCCCTTTCTTCTTCCTGTGTTGGGAGGATTAGCGAAAGCCGACATGGGTATATTGCCAGGTTTGGTACAAAGGCTGGCACTAGGGATATCCCAAAGTTGATCCTTCCAGAAGATAAAAGGGACCCATGGAGCACCACGATCTCAGACGTAACCTTTGGAAGCCCATGGAAGGACGAAAACTGACTTTGGTCCCTTACAAACGATGGATGGAATACCGTTGTTGGCAAGAACAACGTACCCTCTATTTACCACCAAATCCTGATTTGACCGAGATGTCCCAATTACAACACGAATTGCAATCCTTGATGCATCGCCATGATTTGTCCGAATCCGAAAAATCGCATAAGTACGGTCAACTCTTGAAACGACTGCAACTCCTTCATCGGAAAGCTGCGGGACAAACAGCTCTACCCACTTTGAACGATTTGAAGGCTCTAATGAATTATCCGTCGCCCTCACCATCTACAGCGGACAAGACCGACGTCACCCCACCATTACCCAAGGAAGAAGAACCCCATGATACCTTTCAAACATCCACCACTACTCCCATTCCGAGTAAGATTGCAGCTTCCTTGTTGACCCCTTCCCCCACTCCCCAACGAGAAGAACTCAAAACTGGGGTTAAAAAGATGATGGCCACTCCTCTTTCGACAGATGTGAAAAAGAAAAAAAGGAAACCAGAAGTGAAAAAAGAAAGGAAGACTAAAGCTATCCCATTACCACCACCACCACCACCACCACCAGTGCCTTCGACATCGATTCCTATGGCACATCGGACACGTAAGACCGTTTCCAAACAACCCCCATTTCGTCCCACCCAAAGCACTATCATCGAAAAGTGGGTGACGTATTAACAAAAACCATGGAGAAAGGGTTAGCCAGCATTTACTACGATCCAGCTCACCCTGCAGCATAAAGAGGCATTCAGAAATTATATCGTTCTGCATAAACTCGCCTAAAAGAGCTCTATTTACCTGACGTACAACGATGGTTACAAGAACGTCAACGTACCAACGTACACTTTACACAAATCCATTCGACGAAAATTTCACAGAAGTCGCACTCAAGTGGAAGGCATAAATCATCAATGGCAAGCCGATTTAGCCGATGTCTCTCATTTAGCCAACTACAATCGTGGCTACAAATATTTGTTTTGTGCCATCGACGTCTTTTCTAAATTTGCGTGGGTCATACCATTGACATCTGAATCGAGCGGAGAGTTAGTTCGAGCTTTGCAACTGGTGTTGAAAAAAAATGGTCGTCACCCTCTTCGATGGCAAACCGACAAAGGTACCGAATTTCTGAACCAAGCTTTCCAACGAGAATTAAAGAAAGGTGACATTCATTTTTTTCACCACCGCAAATCCTGAAACCAAAGCCAGCATCGTGGAACGTTTTCAACGTACTTTGAAAGAACGCATGTGGAAATTTTACGCATCAACACACTGTCAAGTACATTTACGTCTTACCACACTTAGTCCAAGCCTACAACCAATCTTAACATAGAAGCATTGGACGTGCCTAGAAGATGTGACACCCGACAACGAAGTGACTGTTTTTGAGTCTGTTTAGTACGTGCCGGACGAGGGTTGTCCCCAAGAAAGGTGAAGTGTTAACCCATGGAGAATGGGTTCGCATTGGTAAAACCAAACGCACTTTTGACAAAGGTTACTTACCCAACTAGACCACTGAATTATTTCGTGTTACTGGACGAGTGCGTGACCGTCATCCTACCGTCTATACATTGGAAGACATGAACGGAGAAGTATTAAAAGGAACGTTTAACTTGCTTGAGTTACAACGTGTCACCAAAATGAAGACGACGTTGAGAGCATTCTCCAACGAAGAACCCGTAAAGTAGGAAAACGTCGTGTCAAAGAAGTCAAAATACGTTGGAAAGGATGTTTTGTTTCTTGGATTGACGCTTCGCAAGTCATCGACTATAAAAAGAAGTGACCATCATGCCCTTTAATACAGCTTCAGCGACCACAGTGACTTCTCCTTCACCCAGTTCTTCTCTGCAAGATTTACAAAAGCAACCCTTGTGGGTGTGATGTGGAGAACGTGTCCCTAAAACGCAAATCGTCTTTTTCTGTCAAATCTTTGTAGTGTATTGTGTCATCGGTGCAGCGATTGCTAATTTGAGTTTGCAGCAAGGAGACAAAGAATTGTGGACCATTTTACTCAGCAGTTGCATCGGTTATCTTCTTCCTAATCCTTTGCTGAAATACTCTTCCAACGGGAACAACAGTAGCACTATTTGGAGCCTTGCGTCCAACGTCAGTCATTCTCCTCACAGTCACCCTTCCAATCACAATCCACTTTTTGACACTCCTTTAACCTCGAGCGACTCCTCGGACAGAAGAACGTTGGAAGCATGAACAACAACAACAGCAACTAATTTTACTTACCGTTACCGAGTGACAGTTCCATGGAGGTATTTCCTAACAACACGTTGTGCTGTTACACGGCTAAATTACATGAAACCATTCATTTGGATCAAGAAGATCATTGGCAAGTGGCTTTAGTGGAAATGATACACCCGACACAAATCAAAAACATCGTCGAAAATTAAAACTTTTTTAAAGAAGAAATTATGACGAGCAATTGCAGCAAGCCTTAAACGAACGAGGCATCACTGGCAGTGGTGACACAACGAAATCAGATGACCCAAACTTAAACGTATCACCTATACGTTCACCATTCCTGCAGGATACTATTTTAGTGGTCAACATTTAGTGGCTACACTTGCAACCAGGTTCAATACTTTGTTTGGTAAAGCCATGTACAAAGCCACAAAAAGTGTTACCTTTGAGTTCATTAAAGTGGCACGTCGACTAATGATGAAATTTTCAGAGGACAAAATTATGGCCATTACCTTT
Source organism: Unio pictorum (assembly GCA_030141615.1). Classification (NCBI taxonomy): domain Eukaryota; kingdom Metazoa; phylum Mollusca; class Bivalvia; order Unionida; family Unionidae; genus Unio; species Unio pictorum. The sequence goes on from JARLTB010000065.1 coordinate 11,443,211, forward strand.
TGCCCTGAATTGTTTGATATTTTGGGTGGAGATCCCAGGTTGGTCATCAAGAAAAATAAAATACCAGTCATAACCGGTAACGCTGATTTTGCGAAATATTTTCGATTCCCTGTAGAAATGAACCAAGGACTCAACTTGATGTTTGTGTACTCCGACGTGGTGGAGTACAACGTGGTAGGACACACCTCTGTACCGTTACTACGTTTCATTCCTTTCAAGGTGGATTCTGCCGCAGCCGCTGACGAGGAAGGTGGAAGTACCTATCATCGTTCACTGCGAATTTGTACATCCTCATTATTTGCCTGTCAGTAATTTGTATTTTGACAGTGTCAACATTACTATAAAATGAGATCTAGGACAAAATGTTCAATTTACCAAAGGAAACGTCACAGTGAAACTCCATTTTCAAGAAAGATGCTCGAACAACTGAAAAGTGATATATCCTGTGTACCGAGGAGTCGCTCGACAACGAGGACATGGTTTAGGAGATATGTTTAAATCGGTCTTTCGTTCCGTGGACCCTGTTTTGAAACCGATGGTGACACGAGGATTGCACGCCTTAAAAGATGCCGCATTGACTCACGGCAAAGATTTTCTTCAAAATGTTCTCATTGACAAACAAAACCCCAAAGAAGCTTTCTTGAGAGCAGGCGAAAATGTCTTGCTTCAAACGGGTAAAGAGATTTTAGGTCAACGAGAAAGTCCTATAAATGCAATGAACGGTACCGAGTCTGGCATTTCTGCTTCCTTGAGGACACAACAAGTACAAGGCAGAAAGCGACGACGAGGACACCCTTACAGAAGTTTCCATATCTCTAAAGCTAGAAAGACGAAGAAAAAAAGAATCGTTCGAGACTTAGACATTTTTCATTATTAAAAGAAAAACATAGAGACTGAGAGAAAAAAATGATGCACCAAGAATCTTGTGCTTATTCCAAGTCGGAACTGGATCTCTTTACCATGCCACCCACGATGATGACCATGAAAGAAGCCCAATGCGTCGAAGTTCATCACTTCTCCTCTTTGATTTATTCAGCTCCCATCGAATTTGAAATCAAAGGGCAACCCGAAGACTACATCGATCTGAACAGCAGTTACTTGTATTTGAAGTGAAAGTAACCAAAACAGACAACAGGGGCCAATGATAGAGTAGCTCCCGTCAACAATTTCATGCATTCCTTGTTCACCGATGTGGATTTGTACATGAATAACAAGCTGGTCAGCAGTAGCATAAATACTTACTCTTACCGAGCGTACCTCAAAAATCTCTTGACGTACGGAAAAGAAGCCAAGAACACTCATTTAGATGCTTGCGTGGTATAGAAACCTGACACAGCAGATAAGTTTAACGACACAGCCGTGACCGCAGATGATGATCCTCACAATGTGGGTTTTAACGACCGTCGAAAGAAAATTGCGTTAGGACGTAGTTTAGAAGTGTACGATCGTCTTCATTTGGACATGTGGTTTCAAGAGAAGCATTTGCTGAACGGGGCAGATATTCGCTTGAGACTGAATCGTAGCAGTACTGCTTTCCGTTTGATGTCTCATGCCAACGAATACAAAACCATTATCCAAGAGGCCAGGTTATACGTGCGTGGAAGTGTTACCTAAAGTGGGAAATTACAGAGTCACACTTTGAGGAGAACGACAGCCAAGTATCCGATACGACGCGTGGAAGTAAAAACTATCACCATTGCCGCTGGACTCCGATCTAAGATCGAAGATCATCTGTTCCAAGGACAGTTACCCAAACGTTTATTCATTGGTATCGTCAACAATGCAGCCCTCAACGGTGCCCACGATCAAAATCCTTTCCAGCTTAAGCACAGCAGAGTATCCAAAATCGAAGTCAGTCGCGATGGCAAAACTTTGTGTACCCGACCTTTAGAACCCAACTTTGCCCAGAATAATTACTTGAGGTCGTACTTATCGCTGTACGAAGCCACAGGACAGTTAGGAACCAACACCAGTCACGGCGTTTCCTACGACGATTATGCAGAAGAATACACTTTGTGGGCTTTTGATTTCCCTCCAGACTAAGGCAGTGACGAGGGACATTTTTACGCTATAAAATCTGGGCAACTGCGTGTTGAACGGCAGTTTGCAAAAGCTCTTTCCGAAACGGTGAATGTCATTCTGTATGCCGCATTCGATAATACCATATAAATCAACAATTTGAGAGAAGTCATTCTAGACTATGGAAGACTTCTGTCCAACTTTGAATAGTGGAGAATCAATGAAAATGGAATGGGAGGTTACAGAGAAAGCAGACCCCCAAGACCAAAAGGAAGAAGTAGTGATAACCCAGTCCATATGGCTAGAACAGGAACAACATGTAGTCACCTGTTTTGCCAAACACTAGGAGAATACAATGAAGGACATGATCAAAAAAGATTGTTACGGCTGTCAAAACGATCATCCCAGTCAAATTCAACACGATAAATCTATGATGATGAGTCAAGAAGAAAAATTGGACAATTATCTGAACGAAGCTTGGAGTCTCATCTCAGAAGAATCTGTGTTACTTCAGTGGTATAAAGACTTAGGTGATCATTCCTCTCTATTATTTGCTCGAGAGATTGATCGAAGCTCTCTTGGCCAAGAATAAGAAGACGAAGCAAACAAACAGTTACTTGACAGACCTTTTCAAGTAAAAAGTCTGGATTGAATTGATGACTTATCATCACCTGTGAAGAAAGATATAAAACAAGGTTACAAAAAATGGATACCTGGAAACTTTATTATCTCTTGAACCGTAGTTCTTACACTGCCTATTGGAATCCTGTTGTGTGTGCTAAAGATGAACTACCTCATTGCAAACCTCAAGAGAATCAAGGTTATGCCATCAACACAGACGACAGTCATCTTCCAGGAACTCACTGGGTAGCTGTCTACTTTCCTCAAGAGGGATGTGTGGAGTATTTTGATTCATATGGATTGCCTCCTTTGGAAGACGATATCACTGACTTTATGAGAAGAAATGCCCAGACGACACGATTCAATAATGTGAAATTTCAAGGCACAGATTCCATGGTGTGTGAACAATATTGTGTCTATTTTCTGCATCATCGCAGTCTTGGATATTATTTAGAACATTTAGAGACTTATTTTGATCTCGAAACGATGACAAAGTTGATCGATGGTTTTGTGATCATTATGGTTATCGGCTGTCTTTAGCTAGGAAATGTAGTGTACATGAATGGCCCAATGACTTCCAACAGTGGAAATCTCAATTTAATTCACAACGTTGTCAATCATGTCAAAAATAATGTATTTGTGTTATTGAAGAAAAAATTTGTTTGTTAGGTAAAAAAAAATGTTTGTTGTTTGAAAAAAAATATTTGTTTGTGAATTAAAAAATATTTGTTAGTTGCAAAAAATTATGTTTTGTGAGTTGATTGTTATTTGAATAAAAATATTGTGTTTTGAAACCAATGCGTCTGTTGATTGTTTTACAATTTTATTAATATAGATACTCTTTGAATTATTTCTCTCCCTCACATTAAACTATTTTAACGTTTCCAACCCTAAACCGTAGAGGGGTGTTTTCTATCGCGTCCGCGCTTGAACCCTATAAAGCAGGGGTAGTCTCCAGTCTGACCATCTATTGTTCGACTCCTCCTCCTAAGATATGCTCAAGACTAGCCAAGCTTAACGAAGCTTACGTCACTCTGCATCGTATCAGACACAATTTGATGCCAAAGCCTGAAGAGATGGAGAATGTTAAAATGCTGCAAGTAACGGAAGAACTCTTCACAGAGTAAATTCAAAAAGACAAAGAACAATGCACTGAGAAGTATATACTTCAGAAGCAACAGAGAGAGCAGAAAGAACAGCAGCAGCAGCAGCAGCAATAGCAACAACAGCAGCAGGAACCGGACAGAAGTTTTCTCGACTGCCGTGTCGACACGAAAGAGTTCTCCTTCTCTTTCCGAAGAAGCAGACCCTATCCTGTTGCCAGACGAGGACGCAGTCTTAGATGATAAAAAATTGCCATCACTCCTCCTAGAAAAAAATAGAAGTGAGTGTATAATCACAGTCTCTTTTTACTTTTGTTTGAAGTGCGTCTATAAGCACAACGTATTTTTTCCAGTCACTTGTTAAATTTATAATTCACGCGAGTAAGGTAAAAAAGTCAGCGAGTGTTTTCTTTTAAGTCCGCATGTTTTTGTGATAATAGGGATAACGTAAGTTTTTGATCATAGGGGTGTTTTCCTTCACGTCCGTGCATGTGCCATATATAACGAAGCACTCGTCAGTCTGGCTTCACCCTGGGACGTGGCACAATTCCGTCCCTGTGGATAATCTAAGAAGTGTGCGGTGCACACATTAACATGTACCAAGGTACGAACACCACCAAAAACCCAAGAGAACAGAACAGTCTGGCTTCACATTCATACGAATGCTTCCTGTTAAGACGTGTTTGCAGTACAGCTATTATATAGCCAACTGGGTTACCGCTCGCAAGAAGTTGGCCTGGATACCAAATAGGAGTTGTATTAAAAAGATACATAATTAACCTCCAACATTCGACAATAACAACAATCATCAAAATAAGACAAATTATACGTTCTCCATTAGCAGCCCGCCAAGCAGATTACCCGACCTGCAGAAGTGGACTAGCAGCCCGCGGAGCAGTCCGCCAAGCTGTTTTTTCTACAGACGAGGCCCAGCAGCCCGCCTAGCAGCCCGCCAAGCAGATAAATCTACAGAAGTGGCCCAGCAGCCCGCCAAGCAGAAGGCAATCGTTTCCACCATCGCTGCTATTTCATTCGAACAGGGAGTCAAAAGTTTAGTATTTTTTCATCTTAAACCTTCGGGTACTACAATTACATTATTGTGCTGTTCGTCATCTAACTATCTATACTACTCTAAACTCTTTTCTACTTCCTCTGTGCATTATTTACACATCTAGAATTTATACAGTTTACAAATTGCTAAACATAACTATTACCATTACAACCATATTTTTTGTTTACATTACTCTACAATCTACACTACGCCAGTAGTGTATACATTGCGAACGATACTCACGCTAATCAGCAGCCCTACTCCAACAGCATAGTGGATCTTTTGAAATAATTAGACCGAGAACAAACTATATAATAGTTCGCTGCAGTACGCTGTCACAAGTTGCAAAGTACATGGAACTAGAGAAAATCGGAACAATGAAAATCCAAGTATCCAGGCACAAGTCTTTAACAAAGGCTAAAAAAACTTCCACGGCCACTAACAAGATTAGTTCCAGCAACATGGCCACCATCGCAACCACCCCAACCGTCAATATAAATGACAATCAAGGACCACAAGTCAAAGAACAGATACAATAGATGATGCCTAAGAGAGCCACTAATCCAAAACTAGGAAAAAACATCGTATATACCAAGGGGTTTTAAAAAGTCCTTGGGCTACCCAAAAAATTCATCCATCTAACAAATGATGAAATAGGGGAGGAACTCACCTCACAAGGAGCCGACATTAAACAAGTGACCAGACAACAAAAGATCATAAATCTAGAAAGATTTTACTGGAATTTTTCACCACGGCGCCAATACTTGTCTACTTCCATGGAACTTCGTACAGATTAGAGGACTATTTCAACAAACCAAGGTTCTGCAATAATTATAAGTCATGGGGTCACTACTCCATAGGCTGAAAAAATAAACCGAGATGTGGAAACTGTGGTGGTAACCATAATGGACAGAGCAACCATGCCAGACTCAAATGTGCAAACTGTAGAGGACAACATGGACCTACGGCAGAGGAATGTCCTTTTACCATTAGAGAAAAGGCAATAATAGCACAAATGAATACAGAAAAAATCCCTTATAAGTCGGCCAAGTCCAATTTCACGATATAACAGAAGCAATCAAACTCTGTAAACTATCAATCACCAACTATAAGGGAACCACCAACCATTACAGCCCAAATCAATCCCAAAGTAGTTTTACAATCGCCCTCTATAATGACACCACACAACCCTAACCAAACTAAACCGACATTGTCCAATATCACCAAAGTCGTTAAGAATATACGTACTGAGGTAACTATCCCTAAAGCTCCTCTAGTGCTTAAATCACACGAGAAACTAAACAGCACTCATAATAATAACGGGACAAGCAAAACCATGGATAGTGGGATTGAAATATTTCCCCACATTAAAATCTTTTACTATCTTAAAGACCTCTTAATAGGAATGATACATATTTCTAAAAATCAGGGGGTACCTAGCATACCATATTTTAAACTCTTAAATGACCTACTCGAGACACATTTGCATATTTAAATTAGGAATATAACAATAATATATTAATCATAACATCATAATGGATAAGAAGGGGAAAAAAATTAATTATTTGGCAATGGAATTGTCGGGGATTAAACATTAATAAACCAGAATTATTAAATAAAATTCAAAATTCAATTAACAAACCCGACATTATTTGCATTCAGGAAACTCATACTAATACTACATCCAAATTCCAACCGAAACTTAACAGCTACTCCAATTACAATTATTTAAAGAGGACTAACGGAGCAAAAGGGGGTGGGTTAAGGATTTTTTTTAATGACCTATTACCCAACACCTATTTTTGTCACAACACTAGTCAAAATAATCGTACCCCTACAGTAAACACAATTGAATTTCAATCAGTACACATACACATTGGTTCTTTTTCTTTCGAACTTCTTAATGTGTATGACCCTGGGGGATCAGCTGCGCTTTTACAGAATTATATGCAGCTAACTAGTTGTAAAAAAGAGTTTATGATTTGTGGTGATCTTAATGCTCACAATAAATCCTGGGGGGGGGGGTGATCACATAGACAAGCGAGGCACGTTGATTGAACAATGGGCACTCAAAAGAAATCTTGTCATACTAAACGATGGAACAAAAACCCGTCTTTCACCAACAGATGGCTCTCTGTCAGCAATAGATCTCACTATTTGCACACCCCGATTGGCTGCAATCACCAATTGGGAAGTAGATAGAGAATCCACACATGGCAGTGATCACTTCCCCATCATTATAAACGTTAATCTCTCAAAGCCTATTGATACTAAAAAAAAAATATCCAAATGGGTATTACATAAGGCAGATTGGACTACATTCCGGAACATCCTTGTAAATAAGTCCCTAAATGACTTACAAGATGACAATATTGATCAATTCAATAACAACATACTTCAAAGTATCAAGGAAACAGCTGTCCAAAGTATTCCCACTACCGGAACTGAGATAACGACTAAACAACCGATACCCTGGTGGAACGAGCACTGCAAGAAGGCAATCAATGATAAGTAGAAAGCAATCAATAGATTTAGGCATACGGGCAAATCAACAGACTATGTGGAATACAAAAACAAAGAAAAACTAGCGAAACAAATAATCAAGACTGCAAAAGAAACCTCGTGGCAAAAATATTGTTCCACACTAGAAATTAAGCAGTCTAACTCTAAACAAATCTGGAGTAAAATTAAAGCCATGAAAAGTGGAAACAACAAGACTATTCCAAATATTAAGGGTGCTATAACTAATAGCGAAAAAGCAACTGCTATAGCAAAACATTTCGCCGGAATGAGCAGCAACAGCAATCACACTGCAAAATTCCAAATACATAGAGCAAACATAGAAGAGCAACATCCACATCTCTTTAAAGATAGAGACCCTAGGAAATCAACTCTCAACGTGCCCTTTACCAGAGAGGAATGGATAACGGCAATTAAACATAAAAAGTCAACATCACCGGGAGAAGACAACCTGGGATATGAAATCTATAAAAATATCCCAGCTAATATCGAAACAGCACTAATTGCCATGATCAATCAATCCTGGTCCACAGGACGAATTCCAGAGAAGTGGAAACAGGCCATAGTTATACCAATACCAAAAGCGGACAAGGACCCCACAGAAGTAACATCGTACAGACACATTTACCTTACGGACACAATCTGTAAAGTGATGGAAACTATGGTCAACAATAGACTAAAATTCCACTTAGAAAGTAATAATATTCTATCAAACAATCAAAGCGGCTTCCGGAACAATCGATCAACCCTAGACCAACTAGTTCGACTAGAGTCACAAATTAAAATAGCATTTAACAATAAAAGAAAAAGCAATCGACACGTGACTACTATCTTCTTGGACCTGGAAAAAGCATTTGACTTAGTATGGACCAATGGCCTCATAGCCAAATTAAACCACTATGGAATCAATGGCGAAATGCATGCCTGGATAAAACAATTTTTATCCAATAGACGCATCAGAGTTAGAATAGGAGATACACTTTCTGACGAATTACAGTTGGAGAATGGCACACCTCAAGGTAGTGTGATTAGCCCTACGCTATTTAACATCATGATTAACGACCTGGAAATCAACATCGATCCCAATAAAGTGGACCTATCCCAATTTGCGGACGATAGCACATTATGGAAGGCGGGCGATCCTACAAGTCAAAAATTCATAGATGAACTACAAAAGAGCCTTAACAAAATTGGAACCTGGGCCGATAAATGGGGGTTTAAACTCTCCAAAGGCAAAATACGAGGCATAATCTTCTCACCAAAACAAAAGCAAACAGTAGAAGCACCCAAATTATATATCCAAGGGGAATTAATTAAATTCGAGACTACAGTCAAATTCCTGGGCATGACATACGATCATTACCTAACATGGAAATACCACATCAAAGAATTGATTCGCAGATGTAATAAAGATCTTGCATTAATGAAAAACATTAAGGGATTTAATTGGGGAGCAAATCAAAATACCCTTTTAATGATCTACAGAGCCCTAATTAGATCTAAATTAGACTATGTATGTCAACTGTACGCGACAGCTCGCACTGGTCTATTGAGAAAACTTGACCAAATTCAAACCAAAGCACTCCGCATTTGTACAGACACCCTGAAAAGCACCTCAAAAGAAGAACTGCAAATCCTCACAGGTGAAACGCCACTATCCCTTAGAAGAGATGAACTTACTCTAAGGTATGCGGTCAGAGTCTCGATAAAACAAGCAGTTCACCCCACCAAAATAACAATTAATAAGTGCAATACTGCATTCAGCAAGAAGTTAGTACCATTTTTACCATCCGGGAAAAGGATTCATACATTATGCAACGATCTAAGCATAATAGACCTTAAAGCTGAACAAATCGCCTATCCAGATAAAACACCCTGGATGAACATACCAGTAAAAGTCAATCTTGAAGCTACAACATTTGGATCGAAAGAAATCACGCCCCATGTAATAAGAATGAAGATATTACACAACTTGGACGCCAACTATAAGGACTATACCAATATATACACCGATGGATCCAAAATAACAAATCCAAATAGAACAGCTGCAGCAGTTACTATCCCCGAACTTCAATTAACAATAGGGAGTCGGCTCCCAGACTTATGCTCCATCTATACTACCGAATTTTGGGCAATACTAGAGGCACTGAGATTGGTAAAAGCACATAAACTCGCTAAATCGCTCATTATTAGTGACTCACTCAGTGTCCTCAAAACATTGAAATCTGGTTTCTCCAAAGGTCGTGGCAATTATCAAAAACAAGCTAGACTACTTGTCAACGATTTAGCCAACCTCAATCAAACAATTGAATTTATGTGGGTACCATCTCACATAGACCTGTTTGGTAATGATCAAGCCGACCTCGCTGCAAAAACTAATCTCAACAACACTGAGATAGGACAAATCGAGTATTCTGTAACAGAATTGTATAGCGTCATTTCTAACAAAATTCTTAACAAGTGGCAAAAACAATGGGATACTACCCATAATGGACGCATACTTTACTCGATACAAAAACAAGTATCCAGAAACAACTTAAGTTCACAGGTTACAATCAAACATTTGGAAGGAATTATACTTTAATTCAACTAAGAAGAAGAAGAAGTCTGGCTTTATGTATACTATGTGCTAGTATTATTCGAACTAAGTTTTAAGAAAATTTTACAACTTATAGAATTTGACTCAATTGCACTGGTGGCTTACACGTTATTGGTTTTGTTTTCTGTCCATTAGTATAGCTGGACTGAATTTGAAATAAGTATGGCTAGGGCGTTCCAGGGCGTAAACGACATCCATCTACGACATCGGCTGGCCGACCTCCGGGACTTTTTCCTCCTTTTCCTCGTCCACAGCCCATCAACATAGTGATATGAGAAGACTATTTTTCTCTCGCTATTATTTGGTGCCATTGCACCTCCATTTGTAACAAGCTCACCGATTGGTTGATAGGATGGGTGTGTGTTGGGTCTATTCCCACTCACCCATGGCCTTACATTCATGTCATTAGCCACGTTTTAGTGGTATGACATGACGGCCAAATTAATTAGCGCACTGTGTGCGTTAAAAGCTCTTGGGGATGTGGCACCATTCCTTCCCCACGGAAAACCGACCGCCATTAAAAATGGTGGTCTAAACTAGTGATCATATGACCCTTTGCGGCCGGCATCACTATAATTTAACTCTCTCTCTCTCTCTCTCTCTCTCTCTCTCTCTCTCTCTCTCAGTCTGGCTTCACAGGAGTCGCAGCCTCACCACTGAGAAGATAAGACGTGCCTAACAGCTCCGCTGAGGACTTCACCTCGTGCTCTAGGAACCTATTACCAGATTTCGGAACCCACGCTACTTTAGCCGTCCATAGCCTCCCGCTTCCATTCCATCTTCAAGACTACCATCACTACATTTTGCGGAATTAAGGATTAGTACCTCGCCATTTGAACTGCATTAAAGACGCCAGCTTCCTGCCTTTCATCTATCAACAATAACTTTGCAGGTATTTTTAATGACCTACGGGTATTCCAAACTTTGTGCTGTTATCACTTTTTACCTTTTACGTTTAACGCTATAGCTCTAAACTATCTATCCTTTGACACTTTAAACTCTATACTTTAGGTGTAAATCAGTTTTTTTCTGTAATAAATACTCCAATTTTTAACTTAAAACTCCAAATTTCATTTAACTTTAATTCAAAATACAACAAAAGAAAAAGGGACTATAAATCACTTAAGAAGGCATTCAAATCAAGAAGCCGCCTTAATTTGAATGGCAACGCATTGAAGAAAAAGTAGAACAACTTTACACCAAAGTAGACAAAGAAACCATGCCTGATTTGAAAATAGGCCAAAATGATACCAGCAAAAATGAAAACAAAAGGGAGGTAAAAAATACAAAACTCCATGTTATTTCGACGCCAGAACTAAATCTAATTAAAAAAGAAGCGGAGAAACTAAACCCGCTCTCCCCAACAGAGTTTAACTTATATGATAAAATCATTAACGACGAAACACTGAACGCCACCTTGGAACAGAGCGATCTCAGTGTAAACGGCACACCAACCCCTAAATTCAACATCATGGCCGCCTCCCCTATCAAGAAACCAATAGGCTTCAATATCGTCATGTATAACAAGCCTACCTATTCACACGTCGCTAGCTCTAACGCGAACCATGTGCTCAGGCCGAATAATAAGGCCCCCCAGGGAGTTCCTACCTCGCCTGAAGGCATTAAACACAAAGCTACCGTAGAACACTCTAGTCAGACTCCGGGACCGTCAAAACAACTAACGGAGGCTGACTTAATTTATCCATCTCAAAACAAAAAACCCCACTCCCCACAATTACCCAACAAAAAAGACAACATGGAATGGAAAAGGAAAAGGTAAAAAGCCATTAAACCCTAAGAAAATAGCGCACGTAAAAACTGCAACGGTAACACAGACTCAGGACAAAACTAAACAACAAAATAATAATCCCACTCAGGCTGAAACTAACCCCGCCCCCCACCCCCAGTAAATACTCAAAACCATACTAGGACACCAACAAACAAGAAATCCAACTATCACAGACTATACTTGACGCTGTATATTAAAAGCAAAAAAGTTCAATTCAATAATTTATCGTCAAACAGTATTGCTAGGGCCCACTTAAAAGTTCACTTGGGACAGAGCAAGATAATTAGGCCAAACCAACACTACATTATCATACATTGTAGCACTAGAGCTCAAGTAGCCAAATACTTAGAATTAGAGCAACTCTGTGGTATGCCTGTTATAGTCGAACCACATAAACAAGTTCAAGGTACTATCAACACTCCCAAAAATAAGCAAATTAACCAGAACACTACCAACACCACTACAACAAAGCATGTACCGCAAAAGATTACGTACAAAGCGTTACTCAAATTAACTGGCCAACTAAATGTACTTAGCAATCAAGAGCTAGCAAATAAACTCATAGAAGGAGGCAACCAAATTACCAAAAATTATCAAATAGGAAACAAAAGGCAAGTAAAAACATTACTGTCCTGGAAACGCCCCCCCCCCCTTCTTCCGACTCTAATCAAACTAGGAACAAAAGGAACAAGGTATAGATTAGAGCCTTACATAAATAAACAAGAGTCAATTGTGAGAATGATTGGAGTAGGAGATGTGTGTGCGGGGCTATACCTGGGAGATGTCAGCATTAGCTAGGTGCATTTTGAAGTTGAAAAAAAAGCCATCTCAGGGCTAACCAAATGTCTAGAAAAGAGACTGTTCAAACTGCCAATAGTTATGAGAGAGGAGTAGTGTGATTATAAACACTGACTCTTTTTGGGATGGTAGATGGTGTGATATTGGACAGTAAATGATATGGTTTGTTTTGGCTCCTTCCCAGTGTGTGTGTGTGTGTGTGTGTGCGTGTGTGTGTATGTGTGTGTGTGTGTGTGTGTGTGTGTGTGTGTGTGTGTGTGTGTGTGTATGTGGATGGTAAATGGTGTGATTTTGGATAGTAAATAATGTTGTTTGTTTTTGGCTACTTCCCCGTGTGTGTGTGTGGATGGTAAATGGTGTGATTTTGGATAGTAAATGATGTGGTTTGTTTTGGCGGCTTTCCCGTTTGTGTGGATGGTAAATGGTGTGATTTTGGATAGTAAATGATATGGTTTGTTTTGGCTGCTTTCCCGTGTGTGTTGATGGTATATGGTGTGATTTTGGATAGTAAATGATGTGGCTTGTTTTTGGCTGCTTCCCCGTGTGTGGATGGTAAATGGTGTGATTTTGGATAGTAAATGATGTGGTTTGTTTTGGCTGCTTCCCGTGTGTGTATGGACGGTAGATTACATGTTTTTGTGAATAGCATATAATATGAAAAGTGAGTGTAAGGGATGTTTTCCTTCACGTCCGTGCTTAAGATATATATATATATATATATATATATATATATATATATATATATATATATATATATATATATATATATATATATATATATATATATATACTCAAGTGGCAGCACCATAGAAGATGGTGACAGCATCAACTTTATTCAACAATTTAAGGCACACCTATTTCTGGATATTAGACGGGGAATATGTAGTGGAAAACCTACATCGTGAATGGAGGTTTACGAAGAGCCTGGACGTTGCGCACAGACTGAAAATAACTAGGGAGCTCTTAGAAGGAATGCTAGAAGAAGAAGCCGAAACGTTACGAGGCTGCATTAACCCACCCTATGTCAGATTGGGAACATTAAAGGAAGTGATAGATATTGTCCAAGACGTAAAGTACTTTTTGGATATTATCTTGACAGAGTGGCCCCATGTCCGAAAGGGTTTGGACCAGCTCAAGAAAGCCGAAGAACTGATGAGACAGGAACTATTAGAAGAAGTGAAGAAGATAAAAGATAAATGGAGTAAGGAGAGAAATGACAATGAAAACAACAAAAAGAAAGAGGAATTTGAAAGATTAAATAACAATTGGATAAAGATACAAGAGAAGTTTAGAGCTATGGGACATCCTGACTGGATTCCAGAGGACGAAATGAAGAAGAAAACAACTATCATTGGTAAAATCAAAAGGTGGTGGAACAACGGCAGAAAATAAAAAATGAAGTATCCAAAGACCCTTTTCAGTGCCACTCATGGACCTCGAAAAGATATTAGCCTTCTTTGCCTTCTATTTCGCTTGTCGCTAGACAAGCCCAAACACACATACTATTCCCCCTGATCAATTTTCCTTTGTCGCTCTATAGGCCCAAATAGTTCCCATGTTCAATACCCCTTGTCGCTAGATAGGCCCACCTTGTTCAATTCCCCTTGAGGTTAGATAGGCCCAAATAGTTCCCATCTTAAATTTCACTTGAGGTTAGATAGGCCCAAATAGTTCCCATGTTAAATTCCCCTTGAGGATAGATAGGCTCACAATGTTAAATTTCCCACTGAGGCTATATGTGCCCAAGCCCTTTTTGACTGGATTTTCCATGGAGGCTAGAGTGCCCTACATTACTACTATTTAGTATATATATTAGTCGCTAGTATTTTAGTTTGTTTGCTTCCCCCTTTACCTTGTATGAAAGTGTCAATTACTCCCTGTAGCTTTGTTTAAACGTCTCCCTCCACCTATGCAAGTATATTATCGTAAAGTGATTCTCAGATTGGTAATAAGGAATAAACGTTATTTAAAATTTCCGTTAAGCTTTCTGATCCTAGAGATTTTCCTTTTTTCATCTTTGTTAATTTTGAAGGTTATTTTTCAACTACTTAAATCAGGTTTTAAATGTGTTATCTATTGTTTTTAATTGTACCCATTCGCTTACGACTCTGTTACCTATACAATGTTATTTTGTGCAGTATAGAGGTCTTGATAATATTTCTGTGTTGGTTATAAATTGTCTTTTTTTGTATAGGTGCATTGTCTTAATTAAGTTCTGTTAGGGTATTTCTGTCTTGATTTTCCTCACATCTATAAGTACTTTAAACCCTGTTAGGCAAGTCTCCGGACTTTTGGCCTTCCCTGAGCAAATCTATGTCCATCCGTCATTCTCCGTCTTATGGTTTTTTGTTTGTTTTCTTATCGAATTTTCTTTCGTTTGTTCCTCGCTAATGCTACTGTTTAATGTTTTAATAACACGTTTTTAGTCAGGACCTTTTCTCATCCTAAAACAGTTTTTGGCTTCGTTACGTGTCTATATTTTTATTATTAACCCGTGCATAATGATATTAAAATATCCTGTTCCATAAAATCACTGTGTATTTTCGCTGTTACGTTTTGGTATTTCTTATTATTTATTATCTATTTATTATTTTGAATAGTCGTCGTTCCACTTTTTCATTACTTTCTGACTGCATGTTTACAGAGACACTGTACTCTACCAACAAATGTTTCATTTGTTTGCCTACATGGTCTCAAATTACGTCCTGATGTTTATTCTTGATATTAGTGCAAAAATGTTGATTTATGATGTAGATTTATATATTGATTATTCGATCATTACCTCCGGCGTTCCTCAAACCGCTTTCAGTTACAAAAGGGATTATTTAGTTGCAAATAATTGAAGGCAGATTTGAAACTTCACTACTGTGTGTGTAAAAAAAAAACATCTCCATAACAAAATATGTGGTGACAAGTATATTTATCGACAGAAACGACACATTTTATAATATGTTTAATTCCTAAAGTGGCTGCTTTATGTGTCTTGATTCAAAATAATGTGACTCGTGAGGATGAAAAATAATTTAAGAATGGCAACTCGAAAATATCACATGTATTATCAATAACAAGATTAAAACACATGATTTGTGCAGAGGTGGGTGGGTGGGTGGTTGTAGCGAAACGTCTTTCTGAAAACTCTTGGTTGCTGTCGCTTTATCTTCTTACCGTTACGTGTCTTCAGTCTCCGGGGTGATAGAGTTGATAGTAAGAAATGTTACTGGGGCAGTATCAACATGAAAGGTTACGTCCAGCTTCAACATGAATTCGAGTGTTTATATATTTTATTTATATGCTACTCTAGATATGTCCAGGTCACGTGTCTAAATATATATTGGTACAACCATGCAGTGTATTATATGGTAAGACAGATGAAAAATATTACTTTATGTGATATCAAATGAACTGAAGTATCCCCTTAGGTGTATAAATATTACTTCTGGGACGAATACAATTATTTGTACAGAAAGTAAAAAATCCTTGATACATATCATATCAATCATAAGTCACACGAATACATTGGAAGGATAGGCTTATTACATTTCTTACGAATGTATGCAAATATTTTAGTTGGCACATTTAAGATTTTGTTCTATCAATTGAATGTCATAAATTGTTTGTATTTGTCTATTTAAAATCAAATATTTGCTTGGGAACAAATTGTTTGGACTTTGTACAAGAGGCTGCAAATTAACTGGCATCTTGGTATGTAAATAACTACGTTCTTTTTTCTTAAATGTAAAACGAACGGTTCAGTTTCGTAGAACATTCATTGGCATTTATACGGATTAGATTGGATTTTCACTTCATAATACTGTAAGCTGCTCTGGAAATGGTTTTTTTTTTTGTAACATGGACAGTCACAATTTGTGTAAGTTTACAAAGATCCTTGCAGGTTATGTTTCTTCCTGGAACTTAATGTAGGACGATGTAATCGTAAATGTATTCATGTATGTAAGTATGTAATTTATTGTTATTTATATTTCATTTAATTTAAATTATATTTAATTTTTTTTTCATTCGCTTTAATTATTTCTTTCATAATATTATAACTTTATCTCAATGTTGACATAGCTATTGACCTTGATTTAGAATTAGTAAGAGTTAAAGTAAACACTTTGTTTATGTTTGTATTCATTCGGAGTGTGGGATTTATAGAGAGATCGAAGTTGTTCTGGGAGTAGTTGGTTTTAGACAAGCAAATAGCCTCTACGTAGTTATTTTGAAATTCTGGTTTATCAGAATTACACAGTGGCCAGATTTATTAGAGATGTTTAGAAAAATAATTTAAGCTTAGCTATGAATCACTAACCCTTAAAGCGTTTTATTATGACCAGTTTGAGTTAAAATTATATTTAATGTAATAATCTATCTTTCCCTTGATATATGATATTGCTCACACTGATTTCTTGGACAAAGGAATTTATTTAAAGTTTATTTGGAATTCAAAACTGGATTTTTTGTTTCTTTGGTTCAACTAGTACCTGTTGACACATCAGGATATAGCTGATGATAGCATACGTCATCGTCCTCCATCTTGAGTTTGATATATCAGGATTGTAACTCAGATTCATTTAGTACTTTTTATTTCTAGGACGTCTAAAACTTTTGGATTTGATTCGTAAATCGTCAGTTCTTTCTCTCATTTTTACCTTGATTTTATAGGGACAAATGATTTGTTATATTTCCAAAGCTTGTTGTCTTCACTTCTTTCCTGTTACTGTTTTAAAGAGCCTAAAACGAAACAGTATGTATGTATGTATGTATGTATGTATGTATGTATGTATGTATGTATGTATGTATGTATGTATGTATGTATGTATAAACCTGAATTATTGGCAACTTTTGTAATCATTATAATTTGAATATATCCCCCATACAATCAAATGTTCGGTCGACATCTGATTTAAGTAAAATTATTGTATTTTTACTTGCATTCTGTGTAACTCACTCTGATTAACATACACCTACCTGTATCAAGTCTCTATCATGTATCTATCTCTACATCAATTCATTCATCTGTTCGCTGTCTCTTGTATTGGTAGTGTATAAAAGTCAGTTGCGACGTTATTTATTTGGTTTGAAAAGTTAAAGTATTGCATGCGACCAGTTAAATATATATATAATGCTTTTATTGATGTCGGACAAACAATAATTTTGATTGATGCAACATGCATCCAAATAATTAGACAATGATTACATCAAGTACAGTAGCAACCTGTCTAAATTACATTCATGCAATGCTAGAGTCGCTAAGAAAGAATCGTACTCTGAGAACTGACATATCTGAGGTCCAAAGGTGCACGATTGATTCCTGACCTACTATCCTAGTCTAAAACACCACATATATCAATTCTATATTTTTCGGGCTCTCTGCAAATTAGTAAGAACCTGATATTGAGCATTATTAGTCTAATACAGCTCTTCCAAACTTTCTACAAGGGCATTACCTGCATCGAATACAGTACTTTGTACAAAGTACTGATTCGTGTATAAATTGTGTCTATCTAACCGGAATTTGTCCCATATTTATTTATCTTGGTTTACTCAACAATCACATGTATGTATGTATGTATGTATGTATGTATGTATGTATGTATGTATGTATGTATGTATGTATGTATGTATGTATGTATGTATGTATGAATGTATGTATGTCT
This sequence comes from Unio pictorum, assembly GCA_030141615.1. NCBI lineage: Eukaryota > Metazoa > Mollusca > Bivalvia > Unionida > Unionidae > Unio > Unio pictorum. The sequence continues at coordinate 11,461,368 of JARLTB010000065.1, forward strand.
GTCTGTTTGTCTGCATGCATGCATTCATGCATGTGTAGGTTGATAGACAGACATGTATGTAACCCTTGAATCATTTAGTTGCAAAGCTGTGTTTATACACTCATAACATTAGCAAACACTTATGTTAGGACACATAAGCACAATGTTGTGAAGATATGTATTAATGTATTAAAATGGGTCTTGGTGACAAAATATTGATATTATATTGAACTATTTTTTGACGCATATTGTTTTATACACGATATTACTAATAAAATTAGAACAATATACTTTATTGTCGAAATGAAAATGGACACAATTGAAATCTAGATTAACAGTCCTGATAAGCTTGACGGTATTTCAATCCTTTAAGTTTAACCACCGAAACATCGATCTTAAATATGACAAACTCTTCAGCGACAGCTCTGTTTTACGGTTGAAACGAAATCTTAAAAGACGTAACGATGCTTTAATACACTGAATGCTTTCGATGACATCTCGTTGACTCTCAAGCCACGGGAAAAATAAATTCTCTTTTCACCAATTACAGCTTGCAAGGAAATTTCTTCGTTTCTTATGAACATGCAAAAGTCATCAGCAAGTCTATGAAATACTTCTATGGATATATGTGACACTGTTCAGAAAACAAAATCTGATTACCCATGCAGTCAATATGAAAGGTCATATTCGGTTATAGTTCCTTCTGATTCGGACTCGCAGTTTTTATATAAGCAGGCTTATGAATACGGATGAGAAACAAGAAAGTCGTATCGCGGGCACCAACGCTAAACTTGCAACTTAACTTCCAACCAAATCCTTTAATTTTTCATTATTAACGTATGCGGGTGGTATTGTTGATGAGGAGGTGGGTTTGATTGGGACGTTGCAGAAATGGAGGAATTGGCACATGGTTGGCCGAATCGCTACTACTATGAATTCAGATATAGCTTAGAATCCCTGGTTGTTTTATCTTGTGCAACACACGTCATGCGGTAGAAATTAATTGATAGATTCCGGTCGTGTTTATCTAACGCCTTACCATCAACATAAATCTTTGATGACATATATTTAAGCAGACATGTCGACTATTTCTCCATAATATGCCTCTTGACAACGATAAACGTATTGTGAAGTCAAGTATAACATATAATCCATTAATGTCTCTTTCATAAGTTCTCTGTTCTCTTTATTTCACTTCAAAAACCATAATCTCTGAGATTTCCGTGTTAGTTTAAACTAATTTTTGAATTGTTGACTTCAAGAGTCTCAGACCCTCTCGTACCTTTCCAAATCTTCCCCCTGACAACGATATTATTGTTGCGCAGCCAATCAAAACGATACCTTCTACAATGTCCCTTTTGTTACGCCGTTTTTCCATATCCTCTAATGTACATGCAAACTCCTCGATCTTCTTAACTTTTGTTTGCAGTAATTTCAATTGTTCCTTCTTTGTCAGATTCTCATGTATCCTGAAAAGCAAAATATGAAAGATATACCGTTTAACAAACATTGAACTCACTTAGAAAACCAAGGTACAAATACAGAGATTGATAAATATGTCAATAACTAGTCAAGTAGTTCGCATAGCAAAAACTTGTGTTCGTAATTGAAGTAGTCTGCTTTCTTTTAAATGAAATGCATTATCGACCAAAAGATAATCAAGTTATTTCTTTACGTTTAGAAACAATGGCGCGTAAAGGGATAAAACGTGACTTCGTATTTAATTCCGTCTTTACTTCAACTCGTTTTGATATAAGTGTTAGTCTAGCTTACTCTGTATTGTGCTATGTTTAAGATCCCTGATTTTGAGTGACTGGTTTTCTATAGTATGTGTTCTAATTTGGTATTTGTTTTATTTGACATGTGTGATCAAGTAACATTAAGCTTTGCTGAAACTGCAATTGCTCAGGAACTGCTTTATAAAACACACCACTTAGCACCAATAAACGTACAGCTAGGATCACTTTTGCATGTTAAGTTTGATAATTTAGCATGCGTGGTGCAAGTGACCTACTTCAGTCAAATACTTACCATTAAATTCATTCATAAGGGTGTCATCTATAAATTAAGAAGTTCGATTTCATTATTTACAATTCATAAGCGTATAGATTTTGCATTTGCAATAAATGTGATAAGATTTATAATGTTATATGCCAAATATATTAAGTGGAATTTGTGTTCCAACTTTGAACATTTTATCTTTCATTCGATTTTGCAATGCTTCCATAGTTCACAAACCTAGTCATGCGTTGTTCCTCTTTTTATGTCATGCGACATATTCGACTGCACCAAAGCTAAAACCGATAGACGAATTAATCAGTCATGGAAAGCGTTCCTGATCGATATGATGAGTTCTTAAAAACGATTAACAACAAAGACTTGCATAGAAAACTCGCAAATTATCGTGCTGGTCACACAGATTTTCACCTAGTATAAACTGATGTCACAACTACCGTTTTAAACGTCAAAATGCTGATGTATCTCTTACTGTCACGGTTTCAAAAGACATGTTACTGAAGAAATTCATCAAAAACTATGAGACAAATGTGCAGAAGAAAACAGCACAGGAAGTGTGCAAATCGTACAACAACCCAGTTACTCAGCCCCTCTTTAAGGTATGGGTTTTGCAGATGGCAGATGGAATGACTAAAACGATGGAAGAATGCTAATTTAATGTAAAAACGTAACATAGGTAAGGAACGTGTGCATATCACAAATAATGACTGTAATTAAACGAACATATGCCCGCCATGGTTCAGATCACCATCCAAACCCTCAAAGGAATCAAAAAAAGTAATCCCAGTGATCCTGCTATATTTGATTTAGCGCCGACTCTAACTCTTCCATATCCGGAAACAAAATGTGACGCCATAAATATCAACAACAATAACAGTTAATTATAAATTAACATTTGCAAAATAACTGAAGCAGCAACATGAAAAATATGTGAGGCCAGATTGTGACAAATATCTTAGAATTATGAAGCAGGAATATGAGAAAGACAGAAATAGTGATCCATTAAGAATATACCTGTCAACTTCAATGTGTGGATGATCAAGTGTTCAAACAAATAGAAACAACCATAAATCACTAACGGAAGCAAAGTGTTGCAACTGGTTGAGTTTTTCGAACATAGAAAAAGAAGTGAACAATTGATACTCCTAGGAATGTTACTGGATCAGCAACACCTGCTGAATGCTAATATTACACAAACCTCAGTGATTTTAGAAAGACGATAACCGTAATTAAATAGGAACATTACCAACAATGCGAAAGAGACCAACGCAAGAGAGACCAAGAGAAACAACCCAATATTCCGCGAGATTACAAAAGACATGAAACACACCCAGCAATACGATATTTAATTTTGATTCATAATGCATTAAATTCATAACAGGTAGTCAACAATTTGCAGGCTCAAAAGTTTTATAATCGGACACGACAATTAAAGACATCCATTAGTTACGTATATATTAATAAGCAAGCATAATCATAACAGTTTCATAATTCTTAAAGAAATGCAAATGATTTTCATAAATGATTTCCACAACTGCATCAAGATAACCTCAAAGAATCCAGGCGGTATAGTGTGCCATCCCTTTCTGACCAAATCATGACAAATGAAAACTTGCACTGACCAGCAGGAGTAATCTGTTTAACTGTATGCTTGCAAGCATCGTATCATATTACGATAATCTAACACTTTGTTATAAGAAAAATATATATTATTATGCCGTTTGGGCGTGCGCCAAGATTGTGTTGTATTGCTTTTACACTTTCATTGTTCTTGGGAACGATGTGAAACCCTTTTGTAGCTGAAGGAAAAAGGGGAATGTCTGTATAAACCTAAGAAATATTTTCTATGTTTATAATGCATTGTCTTTGCTGACACTGCTCACCAGTTGCATATAGGTTGCATATATATTGCCTAAAGTGAAAATTACAGATTAATAGAAAGAAAACAAACCCCATAGTGGATGTATTCCGCAAAGGTAACTATCTCAAAGGTTAAGACAAATGGTACTATGGCCATGCAAAGGTATGATTTAATTATATTATAAGTGTTTAGGATGCATATTATCTCAAAGAAACTAATGCTATATGTGCAAAAATTGAAATAATGCTTTTCACAATAGTGAAATCTTAACTCCAAAATTACTGCAAATGTAAATTTCATTTATCATTCAACATATGCATAATATGCATTATCTAATAACTCGACCAGTACGAACATATTTATTAGGCTAAATTGTCCTTATTTCCAGGACCGACAAAACCTGTCATTTTTTCAGGATCTATTTTAATTAGTTACTAACTCTTTAGAGTCTCTATTTTAATTTAGTGCAGTTAAGTTTCGTGTTATTGCAATTTCGTATTAGTAACTAGGGAAGGAAGATATACATACTTACGAATTTAATTTTCTTATTCCATACACAAATACCGTACCATAATCTTGGATATATATTTCAAAAGGAGTCTGACAGATTATGTATGATTTTGCAGTTAATCAGCGTAATATTGCGATAATGGTTAAGTATGATATGCATATAGATGCACATAAATTGTGAAGCATTTTAAAATGTCAGCATGCTTACTTCTTAAACTGTACCTAACGTGTGGATCGAATACTTATAACTATCTAAAACTCTAAACATTTGTGCCCATTTCATGAGCCATGAGCATTATATATATATATATATATATATATATATATATATATATATATATATATATATATATATTCATTTGCAGATAGAGAACTATATATAACTTAAACAAAAAGGTTATTCTGATGCATATAAACTGTGATATATGTTCGAACGTTTTATAAACATTAGATATAATGAACATCCCCATATATATATATATATATATATATATATATATATATATATATATATATATATATATTCAAAATATCCCAAAACAAATTCTGAAATTAATATGTTTGACAGTAATTTATTAATACAGATAATGTTAAAATATTTCGCCGTTCTTTTCTTACTAGACATTACTTAGTGAATCTATGACTAGCGGACGATTTTATATTTTCATATTGTTGTACCTTTAACTATTTTTATATTGTTGATCATGAAGTATTTACATTGCTCTGACGCAGTTGTTTATAAGAATCAACACAAGGATGTTTCATTTCAAATGATGTCTGTATAAAATAATCGCGGCTTCAGATGTTCAAATTATGCGCACTAGTTTAATAATAATTATGAATAACTATGTTTCTAAATTTAGAGAAATAAATAACGTTTAATCTGATACACATTAAGATTAGATCGTATTAAATTTCAACAAAGGCATGCAAAACAATCACACCATATCAAATCTTCATTTAACATTTAACATATACTAGTTGTACCATACCAAGCTATTTTATGTAATCAGCACAAACATCAACAATAATAAAGACTATCTAACCTCATAACTATGGGGAATATTTTCATATAATCACAGTGCCTTATTTTGTTTGCTTATGTCTATATTGGGGTATGCTTTCTAGTTCCTTAGAGATTCCATATTGCAAATTCGCTGATGTCTTTCAAAAGAATGCATCGAAAGCTACTTGGTTTATTTTAAATAAAAATGGTAAAAGATAAAAGTGGACAAATACGACATAATTTAAGTTTGTTTATATATATATATATATATATATATATATATATATATATATATATATATATATATATATATATATATATATATATATATATATATATATTCAACAAAACGTGAATAGGGACGTTGAAATAAATATATACCATTTCCGATCTATATAAGAATGTTCAGAATCAGCTTCACTTATCTGGTCTTCTATTTCAGAAAACACTCTCTGATGCTCTCTAGGAGACTCTTGTACCTGAAAAAGTATTTGTATTGTTAACCTTTACGTTTCTTCCCAAGTTTTTGCTTTTATTTGCAAATCACGAAATTACGTCCGGATGTACAAATAGTCCAACATAAGATTATCTTAGCATTTCGTGCTCTAAACAATTTTTATATTTACTTAAATTGGAAACAGAAATACTTATTTCAAATGTATTTCATTTATCTTCATATAACGAAGTTACATATGGATTGTGCAGTCACTTAAAAGTATTATAAGCTAGCGTACTTATAAAAATAAAAATACAAATTCCACAGATTTTGAATTCAGTCAGCAAACTAGGTGATATGAGCACTACAGTTGTAACGCGATATATAGTGTAATACAAGACTTATAACATATGCTGACATATATATATATATATATATATATATATATATATATATATATATATATATATATATATATATATATATATATATATATATATATATATATATATCTCCGCTCGCAGTGCCGGAAATTGCAACTGGTATTTCAAAAATCAATATACCTGTCTGTGTAAGTATAGAAGTTATCTTTACGTAGCTATTTTTCATAAAATCATACACATTTGAGGGGAATAACATATGTCTTTTGAGAATGAACAGACGCTAACGTTTTGTTTTAGAATCAATATATGTGTGGGGAAAAAAAATATCGTCAGGCCACTGTCTTATAATAACAGTCAATCAGTAAAACTAATTGTCATCGTAGCTCTGATGCTGTGTGTATTAACTCGTCATTCTAAAACGAAATTTTGCCAATATTTATTAGTTTACTGTATATACTATTGCGTGATAACGTTCAAATGGATTGAGAAAGCTTGATATATATATATATATATATATATATATATATATATATATATATAAGTGCAGCGGTAAGACAACGAGTCTTAATCAGTCTGTGGAATAAGCTAGAATTTGATGAATTTAAACTGGATCATATGTGATATAAACTCAACTAATGTACTATATTAAAGGTATGAATATTTTTAAAGACATTAAATCATTCAAAACATAGATTATGATTAACAGTAAACATCACATCACATCTGTGCATGCCGTATTATTGTTTTGTAAATAACTACTTATTTTACATTTCTGCTTAACTATGATAAATCAATCATAAGACGTAAAAATGCTTTCATCTACTGATTTTTACTTTGAAATGAGCTGAACGTAAAAAGGTTACTTATCAGTTACCTTGTCTACATCATCCATACCATAACGGCACCATTTTGCGAATTGTTCAGAATTGTTGAAGAAACGATTGTATTTGTCTGTCAACAACTCATTTTCCACCAACGACTGTCTTGCTGCAGCCCTAGCAGCAACTTGTTCACCGTTAATAGTTCTAGAATAATTAAAAGAGATTGGTTCTGTTTGGCTAATTGATAATGTACCTACATTGTAAACACAAATGCAATCACAATACACCGTGTAAATAAAGAAAGAGCTGGGCGATCGGTTTCATTCCGATTTTGGAGTAATTTACCATCTTTATGTTCAAGTTGTAAGTGTGCAAAGGTGTTGTATGTTGTAGTTAGATGGTATTCGAGAAGAACAACATTAGTTTGAACAGATCAATTAAGATACAAAGTGCGCATTTTTTTGACTATACAATTAGTTTGAACTGCTATACATTACTTGAAGGAAACAAATGGAAAATTATATCTTGACAACGTCATGGTTCGGGGGGGGGGGGGGGGGGAGAGGGGCGTCAGTACATTTCCTTCATTGAAATGTATAAGGAACGTTTCATTCATTTAAGAATTTTCATAGACCTTTGTAATGCTTAATTTGCATTTACTTCAAAACACTGTAGATTCCTGTCATGTTTTTCATTTAGAACTTTGAACACTTTAATTAAGTGTTAAGATTTTCGAACGTCGATATCATTGCTATTTTTTGTCACTTAGTGTATGACCATAGAGTCGTAAAAATTCGTTCACACAAAACTGTATCGGAGGTATATTTTGCTGTTTGTAAAATGTGTATCACATGACAATATTCAACCGATATCACGAAACAATATCCCACTATATGAATAATTAATTCGTGGCTATGGACATTTTTGTGTGCAAAGATCTCTTTGTTCTTATAACAAATATTCCTTTAGACTTTATTTCATTTTATTTCACAGCTGATCTTTAGCTACTATTGGTACACTGACATATTTACATAGTATTAACATATTATTAATTTAAGGGGACTATCAAAACAAACAAGCAAATATAAATCTAAGCCTTGCTCATAGGAAAGTAGACACAATAACTTAGAAGAATAATTTAGTAAAACAAAATTGTTTCCGTGGTCTTGGATTAGCTTAGTACTTTTGTTTAAAATACAGAACGTGCGACAGTGACATATTGACACATTGATTAAAACATATAAATGCATACACAGTTACAAACCAACTGACCGAATGTCCATGAGAATTTCGAAAGCTTTATTGTATCTAGCAGTTTTTGATATAGCATGCATCAAGTATCCAAATTTTTTTGCATACTCAATCCCGTCTACAGGATTGGAGAATATAAACTGACACGCACTGCTAAAAGTCAAAACTCACTCTAAACACACTGAATAATAATTTCACGTATTGTATGTGTAAAGCATTTCTATGTAGTTTATATTTGGAAAGATGTTTTGTCTTTAGTGACAAAAGGAATAGCTTAATGCAGCATCAAGGAAATAATTGATTTTAAGAATTCTCAATATTTTGATCTTTTTGCAACGGTCTGCATGACTAGGATGGATAACGTTATGGGGTACACGTAAAATCTGATATGTTATGTATGATAATTATGTGTATTTGAATGATAGTTTGTATGCAGTGCATGAAATAATCTCCACAATGGTAATTATTGTCATTTCTACAAGGTCATGACAAGAGAAAGGTAAAGCTTTCAATTTTGTAGTCATGGAATAAATCTTTGATGACGTTTCATCCATATCCCTGATTTATTCTTCCATCGTCCGTTTGGTACGAGGAGAAAAGATCTCTACACTTCACGAGATGGATTCCTCTCAAATATGTTGTATACGGCAAAAGCGGGAGTGTGATGATAGCAGCTTCACCATATGAATATAGTACATAAATTAAGATTATTTGCTTAAAATAGGAAGCCACAAAGAACTATAAGCATACAGCTTGAGTTTTTAGTAGAAGATATTCCCAATATGATATAGTTTTCATGATAATCTTCTTCAAGAACTTTATCTACAGTTAGAGAATACATTTAGTAATGTGTGATGTATAACGCTGGATATAAGCGACAAGACAAAGACAATAACAGTGAATTTGATGTTGATTCCAATTTTATATTAACGTTGCGACAACAACAAAATAATCATTGTGCTAACTGTAATTGTATCATGACATGGTCAGGAAAATCTCCACAGCAAGTTACCGCAGATAGAATAGATAACAGTTGCCTTCATACCCGAGATAATGTAACATTGACATGTATGGAATGTAATCGAAATCATTGTATCAATTAAGACCAGTTGGTGGTAATTGAGTGTCATCTGGAATTACCTGTAATTGTTCCCGGGTAAAACTTCGTTGTGGTGCAGTTGGGTCTAGTTTGTAACGCGCTGGCCTATTTTTATATGTTATCGTGGAAAATATTTTATGTGATGACACTCCATTTCGGATCAGGTGACCTATTAGTACCACCTTCAAGTTCACCAGATTCATAAAAATATCTCACTGTGACGTTACTGGGTAGAATCTATGATGGAAAATCTTTTTGTGGAAATTATTTGAATTTTATATTTATATTTTGTTGTTGTTATCGCGATGGCAGGTTTCAAATTTATTGTTTCAGTTACCTCATTGTTGATTGCTGCAACCAACTCTCGTAATCGTTTAACCCATTCACGAGATCGTTTTTCATCGATTAATTCTTTCGCGTACTGATAATGAAATAATTTATCAGCGAGTGTTCTATTAAATTGCTCAACAATTACTTGATCACGATGGATTGCAGTGTGTCCTCGTCGAATTGCAGTATTATGTTGCTTCATCGTTGATGACACTTCACGTTGAAAATCTTTACCGGGATCAATTTGAAGAAGATTTGGCCATCGCAGAGGTCTTCGAGGATAAATCATTTTGAACGCGGAGGCAACTTCAGATGATGATTTTATTGATAACGGTTCAGCTTCTTTGTATCTACTCGCTACATCAACGAGGGTTAACGCCTATTTGTAACACGTTTTTAACTGTGTCATGCGATATAAATAATATATCAGCTTGATTAACCTTATTTGGGATATTAACATCAAACGACGCATATTGAATTTTCATTGGACGCGGTTGATAAATGTGCCATATTGCTTGTTTAGCTAACCAATCAGCTGCTATTTTGTGTTTTCCTTTAGCAGCGTTTTCGAGTTTATCGCTGGCTGATTTACCCAAATAGTATCCGGTTGGAGAATAATAAATTGCTTCCATATCAAATACTAGAACCAAATAACAATTTACCTTTCATGGCGGATTTTATCAACCAAAACGCTAATTTTTCCTAGAATGTTTCATCGGAAATTGAATTTAACGCGTGGAGTAATCTTACATCTGCGAGATGACGTTGTTGGAAATCATTACTTTGATATGCAATATCATGAATACGACACGCTTCATTGATAGCGTTTATTGGGTATTCACCCGGACGAGGGTTGTTTTGATCATCAAATCTGATATTGTTCCCGGCCCACAGTAACTATATCCTGGAAGATGTTTTTCTAAAGGATATTTCTCCCAAGGTGTTCCTGATAGTTTTGCTAACATGGAGGCGATATCACCACCGCTTTTTTAAAACAAATTTATATTTTTTGTACCATATCGTTCACGCTTGCCGGTGATAGCATCTCTGTTATTCTTAGTTGTGGTAGGTGTTAGATCAAGTGTTGGTGTACGTGTCCTACATTTCACACAATATAAATCCATAATACTATACAGTTTTATCTAATAGAAATTACTGATTTCTCCGCCTTGATGAAACGAACACCTGTAAAACATCATCCAATGTAGCCAGATTCTATAAGAATGATTATCATTGGTTCATCAGGGACTGGTAAAACACAACTCTTACTTAATTTGATAATGAAGTGGATGGAATAAGATAAATTGTATTTAGTTGCTCCGAGCGTAGATGATCAACATTGTTATCAAGTGCCAAAAGATTATAATGAGAGTGCCTCAAAGATCACAGGAGAGGATATTATTGAGTTTATCATAGACATCGACAAGGCTCCATCCCCGGAAGACCTCGATAGGGATATTAACAATCTAGTTGTGTACAATGAACCAGCTCGGATATTTTCCCGAGGAAGACACAAGAACACAGACACAATATATGTCACTCAACGATACACTCAAATTCCAAAAAACATCCAAGACAACTGTAACATGTTCGTGATGTTTAACGGAGTTGATACTCATACGTTACGGAATATTTGGCAAAGTTTGTGCTGTGGCGATTTCGATTATAATCAATTCAAAAATTTCTTTAGTGGAGCTCAAGCCACCCCACATTGATTTGTAACGATAAATTTATCAGATCCTAGAACGCGATATCGAATAGGATTAGATAACCTTTATTGTTAATTTGGCATCCAATGTTTTGGACCCCACGACACCTTTCTGAGAGTTGAAACCTAGATTTTCATTATCGCTGAAATACTGTAGATAAATACAAAATAACTGTTATTTTAGCAAATGGGTACCATATTGATAAATACAAAATGACCGTTATTTTAGCACAATAACGTCATGAAAAATTGGTGGGCTAAACCATAGTGCTGCCTTTATATATATATATATATATATATATATATATATATATATATATATATATATATATATATATATATATATATATATATATATATTGTTACGGCTATTTGATTTAATTTATTTATTTTTAATTGTTAAATCCAAATTTATCATTTAGGGTTTAATATCCATTAATTGGGAAATTATTCTAGAAAAGTTTAGGCTGACTTAGATTGTAAACAAGTTTTGACCTTGGCTTGTTTGACTTAAATCCTGACCTTGCTTTAGACATTGTCAACAAGCCTCTAAAACTATTGGTCAATTTCAAGGACAACACTTTTATTTTTAGGGTAGGAAGTGAATGATTTCCTTCTAGAACATTCCATTATTACGTGACTTGGAGAAGGTAGCTTCTTTCTGTGACCTTCCAGAATCACATGATTCCTCTTGTTTACGAAGGAATTACATATATATATAGCTGTGTTTTGGAGGCTAAAATCAGTAGAATCTTTGGGCAGTAAGTTATTAGTTGTGTATTTCATGTTTGAGTGTTAATTTTATTCTGGACTTTGTGTCAATTCGTTGGAAAAGAAGAATTATTCTATTTATTTGGAAACAGGACATACATTTCATAATTCATGTGGATGATAAATTAAACAAGAACTGCACCACGTGACATTGTCAGCCATTTTGGATTACATCGTCAAGATTCGAACCTGGAACTATTAGAACATTTATTTATCAGGACTCTTACAATTCCATTAGTGGATTATTTTTGTGAATTCTATATTGGATTAATGTTGGATTTGATTCTCTAAAACTGTAAGTTTATTTATTTTATGAAAATAATTGTACTTAATAAAATCATTGTTAAAGTTATACAAGCTTGTTAGTTTTCACTCTTTCTGTGTTGCTGCTTATTCGAGCCTAAGCACGTAACATAGAATTGGTGGCTATCGTCCGGGATTTAAATAAATTAGAATTTAAATTTGAATTTCCCCTAGGTTTTGAAAAATTTTAAATCTTTAGTGAGACTGACACGCTTGTATCAAAATGACATCTAAGGTAGAAATATTTCTTTCTAATCCTACCCAGGAGCAATTAGATCTTTTCAAAAAAGACGAGTTGGTTCAACTTGCCAGGAAATACGATCTTTCCGAAGTGAAGGCTTCTTTAACGAAACAAGATATCAAAAAGATTTTGGTCCAGTATTTGGTAAAACAGGATGTTTTGGAACAAAGTGCTTTGATTCCAGTCAGTAAGTCTACACCAGACTCTGACATTAAACTGAAGGAATTAGAATTAAATTCAAGATGGAATTAGAGTTGAAAAGGCTGGAATTTCAGAGAGAGAGTGAATTAGAGTTAAAGAAGATGGAGTTTCAGGAAAGGGAGAAAGAGAAACAAATTGAATTACAAAAAGAGCAGATGCAGATTGATAGAGAGAGAGGAGAGAGAGGGGGAATTAGAGTTTAAGAAACTGGAATTTCAGGAAAGGGATAAAGAAAGACAATTACAATTTGAAAAAGAGGAGAGAGAGAGACAGGAAAGGGAGAAGGAAAAACAATTACAATTTGAAAAAGAGGAGAGAGAGAGAGACAGGAAAGGGAGAAGGAAAAACAATTACAATATGAAATTAGAATGAAAGAAATGGAGCTGGCGAGTGAGAATCACCATCATACTTCAAATCAAAATTTTGATTTAGCAAGGAATATTAGATTAATGCCCCCTTTCAAAGAAAAAGAAGTAGACAAATATTTTATTCTTTTTGAAAAAGTTGCAGAAAATTTAAAGTGGCCAAGAGAGAATTGGACTCAGTTACTACAATGTGTAATTACTGGTAAGGCTAGTGAGATTTACACCTCACTGTCTGTTCAGCAAAGTGGTGATTATGACGTAGTTAAAGAATGCATTTTAAGAGGTTATGAGTTAGTTCCTGAAGCTTATAGGCAAAAATTTAGAAACTACAGAAAAGAAGCTGGACAAACTCATGTCGAATTTGCTTGACAAAAGGAGCAGTTGTTTGATAGATGGTGTTTGGCCAAGAAAGTCGAGCAAGATTATCAAAATCTCAAGCAAATTATATTAATTGAAGAGTTAAAAAACTGTGTCCATAATGATGTTAAAACTTATCTTGATGAGCATCAGATTGAAACCATGGAAAATGCTGCTCGAGCTGCTGACGAATATTCTTTGACACATAAAGTTCCTCTTGTTAACAAGACTTCTACTCAACAATTTAATGGCAGAAAAGTATTTCCGCCTAATTCATGCCCTTCTAAAACTCAAACTAACACAACTTTCAAAAATCAGATTTCAGAGAAGCTTGATTCTGGATCCTTGTCTCTTCCGACGTGTAACTTTTGCAAGAAAAAAGGACACGTTATTTCTGATTGCTATAAATTGAAAAATAGGCATCAAAATCAAGACAGGCCTGTTCCAAATGCTCTTATTTACAAGAGGTCAAGGTCACAGTCATGTATTGAGAGCAATACATTTGTTGGGTCTAATAAATCCCAGTCTGATTTTGATATGGAGAATTATGAACCATTCATATCGAAGGGTTCTATATCACTCTTGAGTGATTTAGCCAATCCCACCCCTATTAAAATTTTAAGGGACACAGGAGCCTCTCAGAGTCTTTTATTATCAGGTACTTTGCCTTTTTCTGAGAAGTCTTCTTCTAATGAAAGTGTTCTTATTCAGGGAGTAGAGTGCGGCGTTGTTAATGTTCCTCTCCATTGTGTAAATTTGTCATCAGACTTAGTATCAGGACCTGTGACAATCGGAACGGTCTCGGTTTTACCCGTAGAGGGAATAGATTTATTGCTAGGCAACGACTTAGCTGGAGACAAGGTTGTGGTTAATCCACTTGTGACTGACAAGCCTAATTTGGATCAGAAAGTTGATCCAATTGAAAAAGAAATCCCTGATATATTTCAAGCTTATACAGTTACTAGAGCTATGGTAAAGAAAGCTCTTGAGAATGAAGTTGTAAAGGACAGTATTCCCTTATCTGACACATGCGTGGATCAGGTTTATGATGTTATAGAAGACAGCATTCCTTCAACTGACGCTTGTAAAGGTCAGGTTTTTGATGAGGTCACTTTTACTCTTGGTTTAGATCAATCAAAAGGTATTGATCATAGTGATCCTCTTTTAACAACTCATTCTCTTTATTCTAATCAGGGTGATGATTTTGAGAGTGATGTTACAGAAGACAGCATTCCTTCAACTGGCGCTTGTATAGGTCAGGTTTTTGATGAGATCACTTTTACTCTTGGTTTAGATCAATTAGAAGGTATTGATCATAGTGATCCTCTTTTAATAACTCATTCTCTTAATCAGGGTGATAAACGACATTCACTTGTCGTCGAACAGGAAAAAGATCCTGAGATCTCCTGTTTGTTTCAAAGGGTCATAAATGAGACTGAAGTCACTGAAGTTCCTGTCTGTTATTTTATTAAAAATGGAATTCTTATGAGAAAATGGAGACCTTCCGAGGTACCTGCTGGTGATGAGTGGTCAGTGAACTATCAAATAGTAGTTCCAGAACCTTACAGACAGGAAATACTTAATCTGGCCCATTAAACTCCTTTGGCTGGTCATTTAGGGATTAATAAAATGTATCACAAGATCTTGACTCACTTCTATTGGCCAAAAATCAAAAGTGATGTTGCCAAATACTGTAGGTCTTGTCATACTTGTCAAATGGTAGGAAAACCCAATCAGAAGATACTTAAGGCTCATCTGCAACCTATTCCTGCCTTTGACGAATCATTTGGTAGAATTATGGCAGATTGTGTAGATCCCTTACCTAAGACCAAGTCAAGTAATCAATTAAAGTTAAAAATGAAACTATGGTTTGAAAAAACTAAAAGGGAGAGAACTTTTGAGTCTGATAATGGAGTTGTGTTACTCTTGTTCATTCTTCTTACTTTTCTTCAGATTAGATATTATGGCCCGTACAAAGTTAAGAAGAAAATGAATTAGTTAAATTACAGTATTAGTGCTCCTGGGATCTAAATTAATTATAGGAGTACCAGTGTATTGAAAAAAATAGCCATGTTAAATATGTAATTAATTTAGTTGTATCTGTCCCACTCGGTGACGAAATGTCATCGGATTCTACTCTAACTGATATTGGAGCGCCGAATTGTTGGAATTCAGAAATTATGAAAAATCTAGACCAGAAACTTTTACATTTGCAAGTACAAGAAAGAAATGAACTGAAGGTTATTATTATATGAGCACTTATGTCCAGATATTCTTACCAGGACAAACAAAATTTTCATGACGTTGAAATTGAAAATTCCAAACAGCATCCATGCTGGACGAGTCCACTCAAACAGGAATACTTGAAAAAGGAAATTCAATATTTGCTGGAGAATGATTTTATCAAGCCCAGTAAAAGTGATTGGAGTTCACCATGCATACTTGTTTCAAAACCAGATAAAACTTTCCGTATGTGCACTGATTAAAGGAAGGTGAACAGAGTGACAAAAACAGATTCATTCCCATTACCAAGAATTGACAATTGTATTGATAAAATTGGGAATGCCAAGTATGTCACCAAAATTTGACCTTCTGAAAGTATTTTGGCAGATTCCACTACGGAGAGAGAACAAAGGAAAGCTTAATATTGTGACTCTAAAATGGACTCTACCAATATAAAGAAAGTCCATTTCATCGTCTCATAAAAACGATCATCTCTGGTCTAGAAAATTGTGACGTCATCATCTACAGCGACACCTGGAGAGAACATCTAGCGACACTTAGAAAACTCTTTGACAGACTCACTAATGCGTGTCTGACTGTTAATTTATTTAAAAGTGAGTTCTGCCTTGCTAGAGTAGCTTTCTTAGGACATTTTGTGGGACATGGACAAGTTAAAAGGTTGAGGCTATTTCTTGATAATATAATTGTAGACACTCTTTCCCGTGTATAATTTATTATATTGTGTAATTTGTACTAGATCTTTTAATTTCAGATGTAAATTGGTTTGTGATACAAAGAAAGTTTTATCATATAAACCTTTCTTTTTATTTTATGGGGGAAGGTGTTACGGCTATTTGATTTAATTTATTCATTTTTAATTGTTAAATCCAAATTTATCATTTAGGATTTAATATCCATTAATTGGGAAATTATTCTAGAAAAGTTTAGACTGACTTAGATTGTAAACAAGTTTTGACCTTGGCTTGTTTGACCTAAATCCTGACCTTGCTTTAGACATTGTCAACAAGCCTCTAAAACTATTGGTCAATTTCAAGGACAACACTTTTATTTTTAGGGTGGGAAGTGAATGATTTCCTTCTAGAACATTCCATTATTACGTGACTTGGAGAAGGTAGCTTCTTTCTGTGACCTTCCAGAATCACATGATTCCTCTTGTTTACGAGGGAATTACATATATATATAGCTGTGTTTTGGAGGCTAAAATCAGTAGAATTTTTGGGCAGTAAGTTATTAGTTGTGTATTTCATGTTTGAGTGTTAATTTTATTCTGGACTTTGTGTCAATTCGTTGGAAAAGAAGAATTATTCTATTTATTTGGAAACAGGACATACATTTCATAATTCATGTGGATGATAAATTAAACAAGAACTGCACCACGTGACATTGTCAGCCATTTTGGATTACATCGTCAAGATTCGAACCTGGAACTATTAGAACATTTATTTATCAGGACTCTTACAATTCCATTAGTGGATTATTTTTGTGAATTCTATATTGGATTAATGTTGGATTTGATTCTCTAAAACTGTAAGTTTATTTATTTTATGAAAATAATTGTACTTAATAAAATCATTGTTAAAGTTATACAAGCTTGTTAGTTTTCACTCTTTCTGTGTTGCTGCTTATTCGAGCCTAAGCACGTAACAATATATATATATATATATATATATATATATATATATATATATATATATATATATATATATATATATATATATATATATATATATATATACATATATATGCATGTCTATTGATGATTTGTTTTTGCTTAAAATATGAAGTTGCATCACTATAAAGTATTGAACTTTGTCTTAAAATTGCAATATATAATGTTTGATTTATGGAAAGTCTGATAAACAATAACTGCTAAGAGTATGTCATAATGACTGGGCTGTATACAAAAATTAAATATAAAATGAGAAGAAAATGACGAAAGACTAAATGTACAATCATAAGATGCGGAAAAAAGAGATTGAAACTATTTTTTGGGACATAATATTTTAATCGAAATGGTGCTTTTTTCTTTGGAAATCATTTCGAATACGTAGTAAATTGTTTCGTACTCAACATTACAAATGTATGAATGTATTATTGTTATTATTATTATTATTATTATAGGAAGCAACATTAGTTGCAGCAGTAGATACAGCCATAGTAGTCTTAAATATACTAAAAGAGAAACCACTTGGAGAGTACAATAGTTCTAAATAAGTCTTTTTAAGCCGGGATAAAAATAACAAATACTGTACCCTGTTTCAAGGTCGATCAAGTTGCCTTTCTCAGCTTTACTATTCCCCGCAGCTTCCCAAAACGAAGTTGTCATTATGGAAGCCCCCTTTTTTGAGGTTGAAAAATCATTAGGATCCCAACGATGGATTACTTTCGGCGTTGCATCATCTGCATATTTCAATACATATATACATATATATATATATATATATATATATATATATATATATATATATATATATATATATATATATATATATATATATATATATATCTTTGAAGCATATTTTACTTTTATTTAAGCAACATTTTGACAGTTTTCGAAATTCCTAATGTTTTGCAAGCACTGACTTCCGGTCGTTCTTAAAGTGGATCCTGCACATTCCCAACCTATCAGCTCTTACGGATTCAAACATTATAAAATCATACATATAACAGCTGTATAAACTTAGCTTTCTGGGAATTGCAAATGTTGCTAGTGATACATTTACCATTATGCAGCCTAACCATGAAAGCGTATCCATAGGTACGTGCTAAAGAAGTGCGACTGTTACTAACAAAAGCCGTAGTACACACTTTTCGAATAATAGTAGTCCAGTGTCTTGGAGGATCCTGTCCTCCATATACAAAATGGAATGTTACTAAACTTACTGTATTGAATACTAATTTTCTATATTATTATCTTACGGACATTATATAAAAATGTTCAGGCAATGCAGTTGTACTTTTGTCCACCAGAACCTTTTAAACTGAATCTTTAGCAAACTTTGGACAATAATGTTTGATGTAAGTTATTGGGTCAATACTAGATTTGTCCCTAGTACATATATTTTATAAATGCCACTTTACCTGTATCGCCATCCTTTCCAATGTAAACAGCCCAGTGGTAGTAGAAGCGTCTTGAAAACTTGATCAAGTCTCCTATTTCCAATGTATCCAGTAATTGTGTGTTGTGCTCTTTTATTTTGTCAACATTCATGTCATTTGTTGATGGTTGATCTGAAAGTAAAGGCTTAATAAACTCATTGTCTTTCCTATTTACTAATATACACATATAATATGACTATAACGCTTATAATGTTTCGTACATTCATACTACATACTCGTTTGATTAGATTTCATTGTCAGAGCAAATCTACTGTACGAGAAGAGCTCTCTCTCTCTCTCTCTCTCTCTCTCTCTCTCTCTCTCTCTCTCTCTCTCTCTCTCTCTTATATATATATATATATATATATATATATATCAGAGCCGCCAAAGCCTTGATATATATATATATATATATATATATATATATATATATATATATATATATATATATATATATATATATATATATATATATATATATATATATATTTCCAGACGCGAGGTATATACTTAATCAGTCATGCAGTGATAACTGGAAGACGTGCGTGTAGTTATTCTTAGTTTTGCTAACAAGTCGAGAGAGGACAACATATAAAACGCGACTACTCATGCTATTTGTCTATACTTCCTTGAACCCAACAGTTGAAACCAACAATATTTAACATGTGTATTTCGATATACAACCACTTTAAACTCGTATTGGCAGAATTGTTAAAAATCATGAAATATAAGTAAAAGAAACGAAATGGAAACCATAATATTTGGTGTTGAAAATTTTATGTCTCCAAAGGATAATTCTATTGGTATTCATTCTTATTACTTACCGATTCGCAAAGTAGCCATGTGGTTAATATTTATCTTCGGCGTACAGGCATTTGTATATATAACGCTTAGATGTAATACATATGTGATACCCAATGATATCATGTACAATGTAAACTCACAATTACAACCATTAGCGAGACTAGCATAAATTTGTAACATGAGCGGGATGGTCAAAATATTGAAATTCTGCTTTCAGAATGAGTTAGGTATTGGTTGTGTACCTAAGTATGAATTCATAGACAAATATATTGATACATAATTTCATCGAACAATGTTGACATAAACAAAGCTATAATAGTGTAGTATTCAACATCTTTGAGGTTTTAGGTGCTATAAAGATGTGCACAACACTTGAATCATAAGATCAAACTTAAAAGTTTTCGATAAAATCCTGGTGACTTTGCAAAGTCGTGCAAATAAAAGTCTGAATTATTTCTACAATGATCTATTAATGAAGAGTACTAGCTTTCCGACTTTGAAATCTGTATGTGGTCCTCTACACCACATGCGTAGCAACCATGTAGCCATCCCTGCTCCAAACCTAAATAAAGCTTGCTAAATTTGCATTAACGGGGTAACATAATGATAGAGCATATCATCAGGACTGGAATAATAAAATCCTTCGCATGCGTACGATACTTAACTTCCACTCGAGGGCCATAATTCTGAAAATTAATATACAGAATAAAAACGGTTTCGCGTTGAAGTTAAATGTTGTTTGAATGGCAAGACACAGGGCAAAAATTACAGCATACAGACCGCTCTTGCGGCCTATTGGTTAGAGCGGTCCAAACAGGAAGTGACCTTTTTCGTGTTGGGTTTTATTTCGGGCGTTGTTTTTAAAGAAGTAGAAGGATGATGTCGCCAACATATTTATTTACATCCTATTTGAACAAGATACATCATTTGAACCTCGATATATATATATTTATATATAATCACACTCTCAACCACTCTATGCGTACGTTTCAAATAATACTGAGTTAAGCACAAACAATACCATACCAAATTGGATATCTGTTTTTCCTTCTCTTGAAATTTGTCATTTATTTTGCATTTACCTATATGATATTCTTACTACTGACAACAGATGCAAAGGACTTTTATTGTATAAAAAATAAAATAGTCGGCTTAGTTTGCTTTTTATATCTGAATCTAGTTTAGTCTTTTAAAAACTATTAGACATAATGTTCACCGCCTTTAGCATGTATTGGGATCTTGAATGTCTTTGGGATGAATATAACCAGATTAATATATTCGATATATATGAATCTAAAGATCAACTGGTTTATTACTTTTCAGATCAATCTTACATGCGAATATTCTCACATCACATATAGTTGCCGTTTTTAATAAACGCCGCACACATAATTTTCAAAACTTTATTGTGATATTCATTAGACAGTTATTTACTTATGGCATATGAAAACTTTGTTGTTCTAATGGTCTTTGGCTTGGAGTCCATTTGGTTATAATACGTTGATTTTGGTTATCCGGCGTTATTAAATAACCGATTGTTCTCTGTCCAAGACACACACACCCACACTCACACAACAACATACCCTCCTTCCCTACACGCCCCCACACAGACACACACACACTTGAAGCACCATTCACTTACTGTTATCATTTTACTAACAATGTGGCATCCTATTTACCTCTTTCACTTTTAACACACACACACACACACAAACACAAACACACGATAGCACATAATATATAAAGATGCATTTATGTTCAATTATTTCATCTCTTATTTTCTGCCCCATATTTCAAACACTGAACAACGCCCACGCGCAAAGCCTTCATGAAGATTGCATGTACAATATTTTGATCTACAAATGAAAACGTACCGATGCGGCATCTCACAAAATGCTTGATTTTCTGATTGAAACATCTTCCACAATAATAATAATAATAATAATAATAATAATAATAATAATAATAATCATAATAATAATAATGCTAATGATGATGATGCTATAAATACTAATTATAATACTAGCACTACTACTACTACTACTATTATTATTATTAATAAATAAATAAATAAATAATCTTACTCTAAAAAATGATATATTTCTACAAACTGGGTATATTTTACAGAATACTATCGTTGTCATCCTGTATTGAGAATTTGGTATATTAATCATAGCCGTTAAACTTATTTTCCAGCTTTATGCTCTTACAAAACTTCTACAAACAATTACTGCAATTAAAAATAAATGAATAGTTTTCTTTTCTTTAACACAGGGCAATGTGTCTTAAATGTTATACATATTTTGATAATTAAGAATCGATTTTCTTGTGCAAATGTCTGGAATACAGTCTTCAGTTATATTTTCCCGGCTATGAAATATCGTTTACCACAGCTTTGAGATGGAAACACTAGAAATAACAACTTCTGCTGGCTTGGACGCATTTCAATTAATCCGTACTTTTTATAGTAACGATAAAAGTAAGTTACATATACTGTTTCCCGATGAGTTCTTTCTCTTTAAGTCCATTTTGATGATAAATGTCGGACTGATACGCAAATGTGAACTGAAATGGGAATTTGTATATGCAAGAAGTTACATAGTTATCATAATTCAGGGTGATTTGGATTTCATCCCATTTGTTAAGTTGATCATTTGCGATAATTTGCTCAGAATACCTTTTTTCTTCTCAAGAATCTTTGTGTCATCACCTAACAACTCTGTTAGGAAAACTCTGCTTTCCCGAAATCGCCTATTGCTAATTGATACATTTTAACAGCAGGCGGATATAGTTATAGACGAGGTGAAACATGAAATAAAATATTAAAGTTCTGAGAACCAACGCATTAGTAACAAAATATCGTGACAAGACTTGCATCAGACATTTATCTCTTGTTTGGCTTAACTTTACAACTACTGATTTGATTTTCTACATTGACAACGCATGAAGTTCACGAAGCAGTTGCGAAAATGGATATGCTTTATCGTAGAAATCTCAGAAAAAGATCAGTCACCGCATTTGATTATACTACGGCTGGAGTTGAGAAAATATCAAGCCGCATCCATACACACCCAGACATACATACACACTTTATGTAAGCTGAGAAAGAGACTGGTCCGTCCCTGTAATTTATCATTAAGTTAATCAAATAAATATCAGTTTGCACGCATATGTATACCATCATTAATTGCCTTACCAAGATTGAGCGTTGATTTGTCCGTGGCATTAGAACGTCCTTCCGATGGCGTCTTCTGAAGATGATAAAATATGAATCATTAGAACTGTTTGCACCGTGAAGAGAAGTAAACTATCTTGATTAAACACATATTTTAACATAGTGTAAAAAACATAGAACAAATGGTTATGATTTTGATTGAAGCAATGTATGGAAGCGAGATATTTTCGACACCAAGAAAATTCCCAAGACATTTCAATTCCACCTATGGAACAACTCTACCACATTGCATGCATTTTTCAAACAAGCAGCTAGAACATTGCTAATGGTAATTTCCACTAATCACACGGTTATTCATTGATGTCTGCAACTAAAACAGACACCAACACACAGCTAAATGGTCAAATATTGATGTCAATAGTTAGTGATAATAAAAAGTCACTTTTATGAAGTTAATAAAGGCACGCTAAGTATATTAAATAAATCAAATTTATAACACGCTGTACATTTCTATAAAACAGCCGATTGTTTCTAAACAATATTTAGCACATTGCTTATTTTCATTCCCAGTAACCACACGGTTTTTAATTACGAATGATGTCTGCAATTAAAAAATCAAAACAAACGCTGGCGCCGAACTAATAGGTAAGCAGTTAATTATAATTAAAGACACTTTTATAAATGGATGGACACTATTTTAAATAAAGATGAAGATAAAGATTAAGATATATGAAAGTCAAACGAGCCACAAACTGCTAATGTGTAGATAAGATCCGATAATTTTTCATCCAAACCAGTTTGTATCCTAAGCTTTCATAAAGGTGTTTAGTATGATTGTGTTAATATTTGGATTAATTTTTATTAAAGGTTATATTTGCGACATTCTTACCATATTGTATTTTTTGTATAATACTAACTAAACTGTCTTAATTGTGACAATGGTGTTTTATCCTGTCTAAAATGCCATACGCATTTCTGGCATCGCTAAATTGCTTCGTCCTGTGATAGATACGGGAAATGGCAGCATCGCATCTCCGATACTGGTAAGTGTAATGATTCATTACCTTTTAATTTTGTTTGTTACCCTTCCTATCTTGAATATTTATTTATTTATTTATTTCTGAATTTCCTAGTTGCGAATGAATATCATTGATGCGCTTTCACATTGATACATTTTCTATATAAAACGATATATTACAAATGATTATATTCCTTCATGCTTACCAACTTAATACAGCTCTAGAACTTCAATATTTTTAAAAAAAATGTAAATATTTAAATATCGAATAGGTTCACGATCATCAAAAATCTGCTAACGAAATTGACTATTTCAGACTGACACCAACATTGTTTGAAATATTTGAGAAGTATTAAATGTTTTACTTTAAATACAAATATATTATGATCTGTATCTTCAACTGTAGTATGAAGCTGGTAGTGAAATATTCATTAAACTAAAGCAATACATACAAATTCTTAATATAATTTAAATTTCCGAAACAAATTGTGTATTTTATGATTGATAATATATGATCGCAAGGATACGAAATTGGTTGAATTGCTTCGATAAATAAGTCAATTATTTCTAAAATAAATGAAACCTAATGTTTTTCAACATTCATATTATTCCACTGCGACTATAAAAGAAAATCTGTCGACGTTTGTACGTAATTGTTCTTACCTGTAGGAAAAGGAAGCTGGATGTTGGCAGTTGTACTTTTATTGTAATCTCTAGTAGAGAGGAAAGCCAGCTTCGAAGTTAAGAATAATTACTAGAACTATTTCAGAAGATTTACGGAAACATCCGAACGTGGATGATAGCACCTTCTTTTCTCGAAGTCCATCAGGTAATGGCTTGTATGTACGCACGAACACACGTACATGTGTATGTATGTATGTATGTATGTATGTATGTATGTATGTATGTATGTATGTATGTATGTATGTATG
The DNA here is from genome assembly GCA_030141615.1 of Unio pictorum. Taxonomy (NCBI): domain Eukaryota; kingdom Metazoa; phylum Mollusca; class Bivalvia; order Unionida; family Unionidae; genus Unio; species Unio pictorum. The sequence continues at coordinate 11,486,278 of JARLTB010000065.1, forward strand.
TATGTATGTATGTATGTGTGCAATGCATTCAGAGAAATACTGATAATTTAATGGGATTTGTAGGAATAGAAAATATGAAAATTATTCAGCCTGACGGAAGTGTTCAAATCTTTATTGTAAAGTTCGTAAAACAAAATAATCCATGACGTATAAGACCACCACAATTATTACACTACGCATATTGTGGTTTTTTTTTTTATATATATTTTTTCAGATAAGAAGACACAAAATACAGTTAAGGCTAATAATAGTCGCTGGAACCATCATAAATATTAATTCATTACACAATATATGTGCATGTATGTGTGTCCAACTGACGAGTTTGAGAGACACAGTTTGAAATGATAAACAAATTTCAACTGATTGAGACGATTGCGGAGATAATAGAGATATAGAGGTTTTCGTATCTTATAGAAATTACGGGACTTCGTTCGTTCAATTATTGCGTATAACCTTCGTAGGGCACTATCATTGGTTTGTATATCTGATTGTGCATCTGTAGATAATGTCCAGTATATTAAACCCATACGGAGGGCTATAAGCGTTGACAAACTGCGGCCAGTAATTTACGTTGGAAGCATTATAAAAAACGTGTTTCCACCTTTTGATAACTTTACCAACAATATCTTTGTCCTTCAAACAATTATCCATTGTACAAATCCAGTCACGATGTTTTCCAACAATTGTCAGGTTCCTCAAAATTCATCATTTGTACATCTGTCCTCCTACCATTCGATCATTTTGTCAGCTAAATTCCATCATTAGCATATTTAAGGCCCCGGGGAAATTTAATTCAGGAGTCAGAAAGCGGGCGCACAAGCAAGGAGACAAAAGAGCGTGTGGATCTCAAATTTGTTGGGTATGTCACTTTGACGATTTTTGTTGCTACTGTTGTTAATGATGTTGTATGTAACGCCATTTCTTAGCAAACTATACGCCTGCATGGCGGAAAGTATAAACAGTGGAGAAAGAACCAAGGAAATCCCCTGAAAGAACCACTGGCGTACGGGAAGCTACTGGCAAGCTTTCTCACGTACCTACATTGGCTATTCCCATGACTTTGTTGATTTTTTTGACTGTTTGTTTTGGCGAATAAATATAATCCATATAATTACCAAATGAAGAATATGCATCGCTTTGAATTATCAGACACATTTTAATAAGTAAATTGTGTAGATAAGTTTGCTCCTCCATTTTCGAATGTGAAATGTAATTTTCAGCAGTCTTTTGCGATTACGGCTTCATCCTGAGCAAAATATTCATTTACTTCTCTATGCAGCGGTAGTGTGTTTAGGTTAAGTGCCTGTATTTAACTTATGCCAACAGTTATCTCGCTTCTTCTTTTTGTTTGTTTATACCTAAAAGCAGCAGATAAAATCATTAGTAATGCTCCTTTAAGAAAATTTATCCCACACAGAATTACATTAACATAAAGTGTAATCATTATTTATTTTGATTTAATATCGTCTCAAAGTTTGTGTAAAATTGCTGTTTTAAGTGACTGTTAGCCATTCTAAATTTTGACTACTATTCCTCCTTTTCACCCTACAGTACACAGATATCTAAACTTAAATAGTTTACGTCTACCAATCCTTTCTCACAAATGTGGGCCAGGAATATTTCATTGCCATTATTAAGGTATTATTTATTACGACACTATTGGTTGCCTACACAGAAAACAACATTTTGAAAGAAATCAGGTTTATTTAGTTTTGGTGTAAAATTCAGTCCAAATGTTGAGAAAGATTTCAGAACTTTTATTTGGATTACTCATTTCTAGGTTTTTCACAAGTAAGAGTATCCTTAGTTTGTAAACAAGAGGTTAAACACATTAAATAAATTATAATACGACAGTCATTTACATTTTCAAATGAAACATTTTGTAATTTTGTTGACAATGTTATTTTGATCATGTATTTAACTTGAATAGGAAACAACGAGACGAGTAGTAACGTATATTCGAGGCTGTATTTGAAAAGCTTTGTTAAATTATAAAGATCAAGCAGCATACGGTTTGTCAGTCGATATCATTGGCATTAATATGTTCCAGCTTACTAATGCCATCGTATCATATAAAATGGTCTTAACTGTCCGATTTATAACAAGGCCGGTACAATAGAAATCCTAGACCGTTTTATTATTGTGTTAAAGCTGTACTGTTGCAATGAGCATCAGTTATGGGAATGCTAGTTTTATTAGTATTGCTTCTTTCCAGGAGGGCAGCACATTTTCAGCATTAAATACAATGGTCCCTATTGATTCTGCACTCATAACACTTCCATTTTACGCATATTGACTCACTGGATAACTCAGAATATTGGCTATCAAACTATTTGGAACTTTGCTGACACAACGTGTCAAGAAGCAACTCACTTATTTGCAAGATTGAATACAGTAACTATAACTAAGGACCAATCTGTCTCATAGTGTATTAAACCATCCAGTTTGTTTGCAAGCAGGATAACTTTTGGTCTTTATTAAATACATTTTGGGCACTATGAAACGTTTCGTTCGGGTTTTTATCTAAATATCGTAAACGTTTAGTGGCCCGTGAACAAGCTTAATGTTCAATTTTTCTTCATATTTCACATAATAATACTTATAATAGAACCAGGTCAGGTACCACACATTTTAATAGGTTTCTAATTTTTGTAGCAATTTATATTGGCAATTCAAATAGTAATTAACATTATGTTCGCATAGGCAGTGGGAGAAACATATGTACGTGGAGCATTTCAGCACAACTGCAGCAGCAAGAGGGGTGAACAGACCAAGTTTTCAAACAAAGTAGAACCTCTACGAAGTGAGAGTAAATCGACCGAGTTTTCAAACAAAAGAAAAACCTCTACGGAGAGGAAGTAAATAGACCGAGTTTTCAAACAAATATAAAGCATCTACGGAGACCAAAACTAATTCATACAAAATAATAAAAACATGACTGTGTTGGTTTCAGCCGAAGTTTCTTTTAGGTAAAAGTCTTAAGACGAAAATCCTTTAGGATTTCAGATACAAATTAATTCTCAAAGTCTCTTCTGCTAAGTCAATCAAATTCTTGGACTGGTCAGTGAGTTTAAAATTAATTCTCGTTAATGAATCATTATGGCATCGCACATACACCGAAATTGTTGGATCTTCAGTTATTAAAAATCCGGGCAGAGCCGTTGGTGCAAAAAGAATATATATCCCTGCTGGGCTTGATTTGATCTTATCTTACTTATGTGGTAACTTCCATCAATAACATCACATACTAGATTTACTGCAATCACCGAGGATATATTAACATTTTGAGGAGAAATATACCTGCCACCATTGTCTGGGTCATTATTATGTTTGAGGATGGTTATTTGTGGTTGTGTTATTTTTTTCCATGCGGCGACTATTTGTGGGAATTACTCATCGAGGAGATCATTGGTTGATTTGTTTAGTTCATTTGCGTTATACTTGGGAAATTTGAAATTAGGTAATGTAGCTTCTGTTACCGAAAATGCGTCTAGAAATTTTGGTTTAAAGCGACCTAGTTTGTCATCTTTTGGATCAATTATTATCTCAACTATTCGTTTGTTGATATATTCCATGTCGGATACAAGTTGATTTAATATTGTTACGTGTTCAATGATTTCATCACGTGGCCTCGTTATATCAAAAAGATATTCTTGGAAAATCTGTCGTAGTCTCTATAGTTGTGTTTTATGTAATAGATTAATCTCTTTCAAATAATAAATGACATTATGTAAATAAAGTGGAGTAACAATGAATGTATTAAGAGTTTTCTCAAAATTTAAACCCCATTGCATGGAATTCCTATCGCAAAATGCAAAATCAGGAGGTGTTCTTTGTATGATGGGGTGATTTCATGATACGATTATTCGTCCGTGACATAGTCAGACTTTTTAGGTTCGGGTAGATTTTGATAAGATTGTGCCTGAGGTGGGATTTCAGGCCATCCTAGCACGGTTCTTATAGAACTCTGATAGATATCTATAAGTCATTATTGATCTCTTCGATTTCATAAGACCCAGATCGTAAGGAAACTATATTCTAATCTGGAGTCTCGTCTTATTTATTTTATTAGGAAACACCAAGGAATTATTCGGTTGCTGACTACCAAATGATCTTGATCTAATATTTGGCCAACTGTGGTATACTCGTAATTTTGCAAGCGCTATCTCCTTAACCGGAATCGCAGTGGGAAAATTCACACTGAACTCAGGGTTGGTTGAGGTTATTGAGATCATGGTTGTCTTTTGTAGCGTTGTATCCGTGGCTATTTTTTGGAGTAATTCATCGCAAATGTTATCATTATGCTGTTTTTCTAATTTTGATGTTGCGCTATGGTAGATGTTCATCATTGCGGAAAAATTGGTTATCTGATATTGTTGTGTCATCGAGACTAGATGATTATCAGCGACGACAATTGGGAATACGCGGCTGATTCAATATGTAACTTAATTATATATTCGTGTAGTTTATTCTGACTGCATGTGGATATTTGTTTTTTTGTGATGATGCTAAGATTCCCTGTAATTGTTGTCGCCGATGACACACAAATTGTGACAATTACAGGTGCCAGTGCTGTTATCGCTGATATAAATATACCCGTTCCAGCAATTACAATTGAAACCGAATACAAGATACTATCAACTCTGGTAATTCGCCTGCGGTATTTTTTTTATCTTCGCGGTATACTCGGCAATAAGAGTTTTTAGTTTAGTTTGAAACTCACGGACTTGATCATATCAATATTGTTGGACATTCATCATACTATTTACTTAAATCAATTACAAATTCTATGTAGTATGGTATTGACGCTGATTCTAAATTACCACTGACAAACGTTATTTTAAATGTTCCCATGGCACCCTTATCTATTATTGCACATGCAGTATTAATTCCCGTAGGTGTATCAAATGACATATTAAACTGTACTCCTGAAAGCAGTGTCAATCTATAGATACCTTTGACTTCAGCGGTAATATTAATAATTTTATTTTAGGTGTCCAGTTGAAAAATCCTTGATATGTCGAGTACATAGTATTAATATTTTGTTTATGTAGGGTTTTAATTTTATTAAGCTGGGTGACGATAGCAGAAAAATCACGAACGACATCGTCCTGTGTTTGTTTAATCGTATCAATAGTTGTTTTAATATCAGAAAGTTTCATTGGGACAGTCATCGGAGTACCAAAAAATTATCCATGGTTTCATCTGATTTTCTAAAATTCCTACAGAGGTTTGTAAACGCGCCAACATGAACATCATACTCGGCTCGCAGTGTTATTAGTTTATCAGAAATAAACACGCAACGGATCTCGGTAGAAGAATAATTGGTAAATTCACCCAGGGTGGAGCTTATGATCACAAGCGACATTATTCAGGATTGATTCTAGATGATGCTGAATACGAATTTATAATCGCGGATGCAACATCTAGATTTATGTGTCAATCGTAATGAGGCTTCTTGTTCGATGGAACAAAATTCGGTACAATTGGTACTTACGTAGATGGAGATTGTCCCCAAAACACAAATCTAAGAGCGTATGTGCTGGCTTATACTTCTATCTATTTGCTATAGATGATAAATTGATTTCCTGAATTTGCGGTTAGAGTCACCACTGCCTCATTTTATATAGATATACAACATAGCAAGGCAGTGGCTGAATTTACAAATTCCGACGATCATGGAGAATAAAAAAAGAAATGTTGCGCGATTATTCTAAATCAGCAGATGTTTCGATTGAAAACAATTACATAAAAAATAATCAGATATCAGAACTATCGAATGCCCCTTCGTTATCCGATCCAATATGTAAATATAAAACCAGCTACTAAAACAGATGTGGTGGGTTTGGGAAGACGACTTGGGTGATCGAATTATTTCGAGGAAAATCAAACATGATTGTTCTAACACCAACACACTGACTTCCAAGAGAGATGAAACAGCGAGGAGTTAATGCTTGCACTTATCACAGTTTCTTTCGATGGAAAGGTGACGCATGGACTCCTGATCGAATGGGTGAAAAATATATTCCTGAAATTATTATTTGGGATGAGATATGCACAGTGTCGTTAGGGATATTAAAATTGTTTTTCGGGTGGTTGTTATCGAAAAATACAGCTGTGATAATGTGTGGCGATCATTGTCAACCACCACTATTTGTCGGTTTGTCTCTGCATAATTGGCTGAAGAATTTTGTATCATTATAGATCGCTTGATACAGAATTAAATGAGTTTAAGAAATGAATTAGATTACAACCGGATAAAATCCAGTGTAAAATAGCGCGTGAAATAATTTTAGAAACCCCATTAAATGATTTTTGGGAAGCGTGGAGACTAAACGATTTCATAGTGGCAAGTAGAAAGATAGTCAGAGACAAACTCCAGATGAAGTTATTTGACACGCACAAAGAAATATTTGCAACACTTTCAGTGACTTTGTGTTATAGGCCTACGGATACACAAAGACAAAATATCGAAGTTGATATTCCAGGACAGACTGAGAAGCAGATTCTCGTGTTAAATGATATTGTGTCGGTTGATATCAGTGTTGTCAAAGATGCATTGCGCGCTGATATATCTCCATGGGCACTAGGATACGCAATGACGATACATTCTTCGCAGGGATTGAGTATATCCGATACAATTGTTTCAATTTTAAATGATCTGTACGAGTGGTTGAATTTAGTTTATCTCGCAGTGTCCAGAGTACGAAGAATAAATAAACTTCGAAGAGTTGTTTTAGATGCTTTTGACACCACAATTAGTAATATTGTCAGCGATGATATAATCAGAAAAATCTCTCTGATTATAAACATCAGGATAAAAAAAATAAAGAATTTGAAATTGATGCTGAATGTATAATTACGCTAAAACAACAACAGAATAATCACTGCACGAGCTGTAATTGTATAATGCGTTGGCAGTATTCGGATAAAGATCTTCGCCAATATACCGCAAACAGAAATGATAATAGTCTTGGTCATACCAGAGATAATGTGACGTTGACCTGTCTTGAGTGTAACTGACGCAGAGGTGCTAGTTAAAACCACGCGGCGGTAATTGACGAGCATCGGGTATCACATGTAACTGTTCACGTGTAAATCCACGCTGAGGAGCAGTTGAATCTAAACTATAGATTGCGGATCTACCTGTGGATCCTTTTATGTTAGATATTTTATGTGCGGCGGCACTCCAAAAAGAATCAGTAGCTCATTTTTTTACCACCTTAAAGCTCTCCTGGTTCATATAAATATCTCACAGTGACATTGCCGAATATTCGTTGGTTTGAAAAAATCATTTCGCGTTTGTACGGATATATATTTCTTTTTGATAGGGTTAATAGGTTTCATATTGATTGTTCGAGTAATTTCATTATTTAACGCAGCTATTACACATGGTAATCTCCTGAACCATTCACGAGATCGTTTATCCTGGATAAATACCCTCGCGTATTGATATCCAAATAAGCACTCAACAAGTGTCCTATTAAATCCTTCAACAATTGCCTGATTGCGGTGTATTGCAGTATGTCCTTGTCTGATGACGACATTGTGATGCTTCATTGTTGGTAACACTACACCTTGAAATTCCTTGCCAGGATCAACTTGTAATAGATTTGGCCACTGCAGAGGACCTCGTCGATAAATCCTTTCAAATCCAGAAGCTACTTCAGTTCATGACATTGTCGTTAATGGTTCAGCTTCCTTGTATTTACTCGCAACATCAACTACAGTTAGCACGTATTTTTATGTGTGTTTATTAACAGTATCATGGGTCAGAAATTATATATCAGCTTGATGAACTTCATTAGGGACGCTCACATCAAAATGTGCGAAGTTAATTTGTTTACTTGGAGGTAGATAAATCTGCCATATCGCCTGTTTGGATAACCAATCTGCCACGGTGGTATTTTTGTTACTTTTGCGGAGTTAGCGAGTTTATCGATTGCTGTGTTACCCCTCCAGTATCCTCTTGGCGAATAATAAATAGATTCCATATTGTTATTAATTACCAGCACTCAGCATTAATTTACTTTTCATCGCTGATTTTATCAACCACGAAGCCAATTTTTCTTTGAACGATTTATCAGTGATAGAATTCAACGCATGAATCAATTTCACATCTGCGATATGTCTATGTTGCAGATTGCTACTATTATAAGCAACATCATGAGCTTCACACGCCTTATCAAAAGCGTTTATTGGAAATTCGCCGGGTCGGGTTTGGTCTTGGCCATCAAGTCTGATGTCGAGTCTGGTTCCAGGGCCACACTAACTATACCCTGGAAAGTGTTTTTCTCTTGGATATTTTGCCCATGGAGTCCCGCAAAGTTTTGTCAATTTTGCTGCAATATCACCTCGTTGTTTTAAAAATCATTACCCGATTTCATAGAAACAAATCTAAATCTTTTGTACCACAGTGTACACACTTACCAGCAATTGCTGATCTTTTTTTGCTTGTTGTAATTGTTGTCAAGTCGTTTTTGCTAGTACGCGTCTTACATTTCGCACAATATAGATCCATAATTTATTTATAATAACATAAACGTAATTGATTTTTCGGCGACAAAAACACGAGAACCCGTTAAGCATCATGCAGCCCTAGCAAATTCTTTTCGCATGATTATAATTGGACCATATGGAAGCGGTAAAACATAATTGTTACTTAATCTGATAACGAGATGGATGAAATGGGATAAATTATATTTGGTAGACGATCAATGATGTTACGAGATGTTAAAGGATTTTAACGAGAAAGCAAATATCGGAAGCACCGAGTGTTGATTATATTGATGGAAGTATTAACAATTTAGTCGTATATGACGATGTGATGTTAGATAAACAAGCAAACCCTGCCATGATATTTTCCAAGAGGTAGACATAAAAATACTGATATGATATATGTTGCTCAGAGGTATACACAAATACCAAAAGTTATCAGGGATAACTGTAATATTCTTGCTGTAGTTAATGGAGTTGACACTCATACGCTACAAAATATTCACCAGACCTGGTGCAGTGGAGATATGGATTATAATCTCTTTAGAAATTTATTTAGTCATGCTAAGTCGGTCCCACATGGATTTATAACGACAAATTTGCATGACCCTAGATCAAGATATCGTATCAGACTTGATAAAGTATTTGGTTAAAACCATAAAAGTTTCGTTCTCCGTAGAGGCTTTATTTTTGTTTGAATATTTGATATATTTACTCTCTCTCCGTAAAGGCTATAATTTTGTTTGAAAACTCGGTCTATTTACTCTCTCCGTAGAGGTTTTATTTTTGTTTAAAAACTTGGTCAATTTAATCTCTCTCCGTAGAGGTTTCACTTGTATTTGAAAACTTGGTCTGCTCACCCTTTTTGCTGCTACTGCAGTCAGAAATATGGAAGCGCCTCCTTCCGGAAATTGACAAAATTGAAATATCACAGAAATTGAAACACCTTTAAATGCGGCTTCATTTATAAACACAGTAATGTTCTGTGCATAGACTGATCAGAAACACAAAGGTAGAATGCTTTAAGCAATATCATAATTACAACCTTGACAAGGACATTAAACTATCATTTAATGAGGACACAGTTGTTTATCAGTTCTTTATAACTGGAATCCATAACTCATAAGTCTTAAACAGCCATTCACTTACCGGTTCTAGGTAGCGGTCCCAGGTAGCAAGATGTTCACTGTTATAAAACTGTCTCCATATTTGTCCCTGTTCTGTTTTTGTCCTCAATATTTTAGCTCTTATTACTACTTTACTGTTGTCGATGTTTCTATAATGTGGAACATATATCGAGTATTATAATTAAACAAATTAATGTAATATCCAGCATAACACGTTAGGAACTCCAAATCTTGAAAGTGGCACTTAAGAAGGAAAGATCTTTTGACATCGATATGGATGCATATATGTAACTCAGCTACTGTTAAATAAATGCTGTCTGAATTAATTGTATATGATCTGAAAAAGGTCTAAACAGGGTACATAGCGTGAATTCACGAAGTGAAATTGTGTTAAGTACATTTTTAACACACACACACACACACACACATATATATATATATATATATATATATATATATATATATATATATATATATATATATATATATAGAGAGAGAGAGAGAGAGAGAGAGAGAGAGAGAGAGAGAGAGAGAGAGAGAGAGAGAGAGAGAGATGGAGTAAAACATGTCTACAATGACTTCTGAAAATGTTGTTTAACTGTTTAATGTTGTTACGCAAACAGACCACAAGTTATAACAACGCATACTATGAACATTTGAAATGAATACCGAAAGCTCCTTTCACGAGATCGATATTATATAACCTAGATACAGAATGACATATTGTTAACAGTATGTACTTGCAAAGTTGATATCTACATAGCATGGCTACGCCTCAATACATAACGTCGAAAGCTGGTTTTCGTGGAATGAAATATATAAACGACTACCATCGCTAAATTGAACTTTCACATGTAATTCACTTTGAAAGCAAAACGAATTAAACCTATAATTTAGCTAGATATTAAACGTGATTAAGTTGTCCAAACAGATCAAGAAAGGAGATGTTGTTAATAACACAATAAACTTGAAAGATAATTTCAATTTTGGCTCTACATTAAATGTGGAACTAAAGTTAAGAATTTACCACTCAGATTACACACAGGGAATTGAATGTATCGATTTATTGTTGGCACTTACTTTATGGAGTAATTACATTGATGTACATGCAGTTGTTATATCTACTAGATAAGGAAAAGGTAGTATGTTACGATGATTGTATAATGATCATATTCAACTAGCATGCGCTTACACGAAAATTGTGTAAAAGTGAATAATATTATTTGTATTTGTTGTCATGTATCACTGTACATTAAATATGCCAATTAGTTTCTGTGAAAAACATCCTTACAGTGCCAAAGCGGAACCAATTTGAAAATAAATTTTACTTCTGATTATATAAAATGTTGAGAATATTTTCTCTCTTGCTGTAGATTATATGCGAATAATATAAAAAAGCTATTCTTCCATACGCATTGTACAACTATAATGTGTACGGACTAATACGAAAGCTCCATAGGTTTAACAAAAGTATTTTATAAAGTTTGCTGCTGACCAATTAATCACACCTTTAATTAAAAGTGTTATCTATCTGGTTTGTTATCAAGTGTGTTTCGATGAATGTAATCATGTTTGATCATATCAGCACCATGCTGTCACACATTCGATATAACTATCAATAGAAAAATATATGGTTAATATATAGTTTACCCGTTCTCAAGATCCTTGTTTTTGCCATTCTCGGCTTCACTGTTTCCCACAACTGGCCAAAACGAATCAGTCGTGATGTGAGTCTCGCCACTGTCTGGAATTTTACGAACCTTTTCGATCTCTGTGAAATCCCAAATAGTCTTGGCAAAAAAGCTCGGTCGAAACTTGGTACCGGCAACTATGTCCCATTGGTTATACTTCTCAACACCTATAGAGTGTAGCGATACATTTATATATTCACTTCAATATCACCTGTATGAATCTAAAATTACAATCTGTAAAATATATTTCTTTGAATTAATATCAAAATAGGGATATATAATATTGTTGACATAATGTGCATGTACAACTGTTCCATTTTCATTGCTAAAGAAAATAACGAATTCACGGCAGTGCACTTGAAGATTATACGAAATAGTAATAGTATAATAATGTCAGGAGTAAACGTTAATGTATAGAAAATGGATGAAAATATGTGACTTCCGGCACAATACCTTCTTCCTGTCCAATATTTACAACCCTGTGCTTGTAAAAATTCCGATGAATCTTGATCAGATCGCCAGGTTTTAGATTCTTCAGTGTATTTTCGTTGTGCAGTCTTGTTTCTGCATCAGCGTTATTGCTTGACTTACTTTCCATTATATCTAAAAGATGTTAATTGTATTGGAAATAATTTTACAAGTCATACTATTACGACGGTTATAAACTCGTATCGGTACAAATCAAATGATTTTCTTGAAAGCATATTTTACAGAACAGGATAATACGATGATTGAAAAATTGCTATCCATTATTCTGAATGAAATAGCCTAAAGGCATGAGATGAAAATAAAATGCACGAAAATGCACGGTTCGTTACTAACGTATATTTTCTGAGGAATCCCTAATTTGCAGCTGTGAATATCTGAGAGGTAACATGAAAAGAAAAAAAATTTCCTCTAAAACACAAACTATCTAAATGTAAGCTATGGTGTGAGTTTGATAAAATTAATACTGGAATCTAATTGTGTGTGTACCTAAAATCAATATCATCACTTAGTTATAACATCTCTAATCTCGTATATGCGATTGAAGCCAACTATATTCAGTCAATCCAATCATATTTCAGAAGCATCTTTAGAAATGTGTCACATAAGTAGTATAGTGTGTCACCCTAGCAAAAGATGGAAAATACATTACATACGCCCTCCCCCGGGCATCCCTGGCGACAAGGGAAAGGGGAGAGGTGTGGTGACGTCACGGTACTGAAGATTGGTAACAATCTTGCAATAAATGGTAGGAACAGGTATGCACCGGCTTAACCTCAGTGGGGAGTAGAAATATAATGCCAAACATTTTAGAGTGATACATACATACATACATACGTACGTACGTACGTACGTACGTACGTACGTACGTACATACATACATACATACATACATACATACATACATACATACATACATACATACATACATACATACATACATACATACATACATACATACATACATACATACATACACAGACATACAGACTATACATACATACACACACATACATACATACATACATACATACATACATACATACGTACGTACGTACGTACGTACGTACGTACGTACGTACGTACGTACGTACGTACATACATACATACAAACATACATACATACATACATACATACATACATACATACATACATACATACATACATACATACATACATACATACATACATACATACATACATACATACATACATACATACATACATACATACATACATACATACATAGACACACACACACAGACACACACACATACACATACATACATACATACATACATACATACATACATACATACATACATACATACATACATACATACATACATACATACATACATACATACATACATACATACATACATACATTCATACATACACAGGGAGAAACATTTTACATTAGTTTGTGGGTTGAGGCAATGAAAGCAAATCTTTTCCAGACCTATGAGTGCCCCTGAAAAGGGCATTTGGGTTCTTCTTCTTCTTCTTCTTCTTCTTCTTCTTCTTCATCACCATCTTATTATTATTATTATTATTATTATTATTATTATTATTATTATTATTTTTGTTCTCATTCTCTTCCTTTCTACTATCCTGGTTTGTTTAATTTTCGTTACGTATACTTCTAAAACATTTCTCATCTTATCTTCGACTTTCTGTGTCTGGTCCACTCCCTACTTTACAAATGACCACTTTGTCTAAAATAAAAATATTCTAGAAAACACCGGTTTTTCATGACAACATCAAGGGCCTCCTATAAACTTCCAGCTCTCATATATTCTCCTTCCTCCAGTAGCAAACTTTCAAGCAGATCGCTCGCCACTTTGAGACTGTTCACAAAGTCTAGGCTACCTGGATATTTCAGTTTCCTCGATTTTTCCACAACATAAGCCCCGTATGCAGACACGTACTGCAAATTCAACTAAAGTTCAAACATTTAATGGAGCAGCATTTACTGGAATGTGTTCTTTGTGGAGCAAAGTAGATTGCAAGTGTTGTTTTAAAATGTCTCTCGTAGCTGTGATGTCATGGCTTTATTAACAAAGTTACCAGAGAGCAACTGTCCAGATGAAAATATCTTACTGGCTACGATAACTGAGGCCATGATACGCGGCTTGATCTACGACACGATTTTATAAAGTAAACTAGTCTTGGCAAAGCGCCTATATGAAAAAAAAGATTGCAATGGAACACCATGCCTCCCTTGGACAAAAACCCATTTATTCATAGTAAACATTACATCAATATAAACAAACACAAATGACACAAAGAGCCTAACATTATCCAAAATATACTACAGTCCACGTGGGCATTGGTGAGATGAAGATGGGGTGGAACTGTTAGCAATGCAGCCATGGTCACTCATAGGATTGCTCGAACAATATAGTTGCATTACCAAATCGTGTAATTTTGAATTACGTCAATCCATACTAGTTCGCTGTGTGATAGCCAGAAACACCAGCCGTTCTTATATTTGCACTATAAACTATATCCCGGTTGAGAAATGCAAGGAGGTTATGAAGAAACTGTGATAAGATAATTGTGTGTCGGGATAACGAATAATAACAAAAGTAGTAATAATAACGACAAAATAAATCATCACAAATAAGAGTCAATGTATATATATATATATATATATATATATATATATATATATATATATATATATATATATATATATATATATATATATATATATATATATATATATATATATAATGTTCCTTTCGTTTCATTTCAGTTTTATCTTTGTGTTTGCCTCAGTTGGTAAAACCAAACAAAAGGTGCTCGACTTAATGCAAATTCGAGATGTAGTGGTTGACGACTTTCACGTCAATTGTTCAGCGTGTCTAGCTTTTGTGATTATTCGCTTGTTAATTTGTTTTCTGAAATCGTTGGGTTTGCCTCTTGGTATGAATGACAAAGATCTCGCATCAGAAAATATATTGTTTTCTTGGTTTATCATCCTAATTTCTATTTTTTTGTACAGTTACAGGAGATTTTGAATATATATATATATATATATATATATATATATATATATATATATATATATATATATATATATATATATACTGGTGAGAGTCAGTAGTTATTGAATTTAGGTCAGTTTATAGATCATATATATATATATATATATATATATATATATATATATATATATATGTAGAGACGATTTGATGTGTTGATTTTTATATTGTTACAACTACGGACATGACAGTTATATGCGAATGGTAATTTTATACAGTACTTACATAATGGTTCCGATACAGATTACGTATAATTATTTAACTGACGTTACCTGACTTAGTTCACGACAACAAAGCCCATTGTCTCATTTCAGCACGCATCTTGGCATCCTAGACTATGTTACGATTCATATTTAAGTTAAATCTGTATTTCGATGCAGTCAGTCATTGCACAATAGATCAAAACATGACAGTGTGCATTCAAATTTAAAAATCTGCATACAATCTCTGTAACGAAATCTTGAAAGAGCCATGACTTTTTTATGTTAACTAGATAGTAAGTAGTACGCAACTTAGCTTGAACAGGGTTTGTTACACTAAACACCTTAAGCTATGAAATTAGCGTCTTAAGTTTCACCACACGCTAGAGTTTACATTTAAAATATTTTAGTCTGCATTGTATAAGGTCAGTATCAGATCTGAAACATTTGTGCAGATTTCACAACACATTTGAAATACTATCTGCAATATTAACGTATGAATTTGTATTGTTAAAACAAGTGACTGCACACTACTTTTTGAAGGCATTTGAGACCACAGCATAAATTAAATATATTTCAAGTACTGATTGTATCGACAATTTTTAAAATTAATCATTAGCATAATAATTAGAGTTCAACAATATATTTTATGGTATGTTTCAGAGCTTCTGAAGATCAAATCACTATGCGTTGCCGTAAGCAATATACTAATTCCACCTGCGTGTTCATCCTCATTCGCAACTGCATTAAGTATAGGTTAAACATGCAACAATATCAAAAAGTCTCAGATGACATATGAACCCATCAATGTTGACAGTTCCTATCATGTAACTTTTAATAAGTCAAGTTTAAGAGGTCTTAATGATACACTTGTTTATAAGTTATCTGCATTCGGAGGAAATCGTAATGTTTACATACCAAACGTTTTAGAAATCTGAGAGTATGCGTTTCTCACTTTTCTAAACGTTTGCATTGTAACTGAGGAAATAATGAACTATTTACTAAGTCATATCATCATTGGTAGTACAATAACGCCTTCTCTCAATGTTGATGTGTAAACACACACACACACACACACACACACACACACACACAAATGCAAATACATAAGCACATATCGCTTAAGGTTAAAGTTGTAAAATGAAATCTCTTTCCATACATTCAAATCTGAAAACATAATTGTCGAGTTTATGTACATAAATTTTCATAAGCACAAAATAAACGTATGCCTAAATGTACAAGCTAGTATTATAAATGGGTAGTTCAGTTGATAGTCGTTTACTGCTTGACCTATAGGGTCATTGACGCAATATCAACCGACGCCATACACGGTATGCTATCTTGATCAAGAAACCTGATGCATGATCAAGTATACTTGTATTCATGTGCCATAAAAGAAAACAATCTGCTACTAGTAGATTATTGTTCGGGACTTCAACCCCATTGTCGTACTATATTTTTTTTTAACACACATGATTCAGTCGTCTGGTATCACATAACCTATAGTTTTCTCAAAGAATGTGCGTGATTCAGATTGACACTGTGAGGTTCCATTGCATTGCTCTTATATATTGAAAAGAATCGCTAGATTGTATCTATATGATAACAGTTTTGTAATTGCAAGAGGGGCTCTCGTGACAAACACATCTTGTATCCAAGTAAGACATTGATCTTAATTCATCCATTTTTTGAGTGCAGTTCGTGACATTGTTTTGGCCGATATAATGCTGCTTCAGTCCGAACTAAAAGAGCACGGTTACGATTATGGGCACTCCACCAATTCAACAGGTTACGGTTCGTGATTTCTTTTATATTGAATGGTTCAGGTAGTGATATGCATTGCTTAAACACAAAATAGTAGTTAACAGTGTTCAGGTAAATGACAGATTGATTAGTTTCGCGTCTACTGGATATGGACATTTCAAATGGAGTATTTTCATTCCTTATGTTTGCGTAGAAGAAACTCTTATTGCTACTCATGCTACTACTCTATAAGCTTAAAAAGTAAGAGAAACAAAAATAAAAACACATCAGGTGTAGTAAAATACACAAAACATTTATATTTATCACAGTAACAAATTATAAGTTTTATAGGAACTTAGTATGGCGAATTAAATCACAAATATCATTATACGTTTTATCACTAATCCACAAACATCGTGTTCCAAAATGTATTCCTGTACTGAATATGTTAATAATGAAGCATTAATTATAATGAATACGTCTATATAACAACGATCTTGGTGAATCACAACGATGGAATAAATATGTATTGAATGAATTCACAATGACCCCAAAGTAATGTCTAAACTCCGAAAAG
Organism: Unio pictorum; assembly: GCA_030141615.1. Classification (NCBI taxonomy): domain Eukaryota; kingdom Metazoa; phylum Mollusca; class Bivalvia; order Unionida; family Unionidae; genus Unio; species Unio pictorum. The sequence continues at coordinate 11,503,649 of JARLTB010000065.1, forward strand.
TGGATGATTACGTTGTAATTCCAATGAATAATTTAAAACAACAGTTTCCTTTCAAATTATATCTGAACGCACCAGTATATGTTTGCACTGAATTTAAAACGAGTATGAATAATTTTGTTTACCACAATTTTCTATAGCACATGCACTTGACATATGAGAATAAAATGCTAGGATGTGCGTCACATATTTGCCTTCAGAACATTCTAAGTTTACAACTAATAGAGCTAGAACTAAACTATTAGTAAACAAATTATTTAAAACTTACGATCATAGTAAAATTCCGGTAACACTAAACTATATAATCAATCGTGGACAGTGGTCAGGCACATAATTTAAATAAAATATACACGACACGTTTTGCATATTATAAAATAAATGAAAGGGCTGTAAACTGCGTTAAACATACCGGACATCAAGAGCTTTCAGATGGGCGGAACAATTTGTATTTAAAAAATCTGTCTTTATTTTACTTAGCCTTGTCTATTGAGTTTGTTTTACATTCAGGTTCGAGTTCTTATAATTTGTGAAATTATCCTTGTCGTGTACAGATTGATGTATAAATCTGGCTGTTGGAAATAATTTCCTACAGTTGTTCTTATGAAATTTAACGAAGCAATTCACGTAACGTATATTACAGCATTTGTATTTGACCGTGTCTCGTGTACTATACGGCTCTAGTTAATTCAAACTCAGGTTAGTGTTGAGGGGGAGTCATATAATTCTATGGCGTTGTATATCACATTAGCCGTTGTCGATGGTAACGTTTGTTCCGAGGATGATATTGATTTTCTCCCGGTAAGGGACAAACGCTTTGGGACAAATTTGTCTGATGCAGGAAGAAATGGCTCTTGTAGTATCACACGGAAGAATGTGAGTGGTAAGCCATTGATGGTGGCTCCTATACCATTCAAAAGAGCTGTAAAACCGGAAATAAATCGAAATCGTCAACTGGACGCCACGAATTACACATATTCGGTTATAAATATTTATTCAGTATCACTAATGAGAGAAACTCCATCCATACATCCACGCAAACGCATATGCATACATACTTACCCACATACCTACAAAGTCAAGCGTCAATTTACAATTGTTCTGAAATATATCACGTCCAATATATGACCAGGACAGATAAAATAAACATTTGTCAGAAACATCCACACAAAGATGTTCTTGAATTGCATGGTAAATGGTATTTTTAATTTATATGTCTCTGTGTTTGAAAGAAAGAACGAACGAAAGAATGAAAGAAAGAAAGAAAGGAAGAAAGAAATTAGCTCATTAGGATTGATTTGTTTACACACGTGATTTATAGTCACATAAAGTGGCAGTGAGAAACATTTTTGTTATTGAACCCATTTGTGTATATGATTGTTTACAAAGTTTCTTCAAACGCATTGATAAAACGTAAGTTATGCTGTCATTTTGTTTAAATGGTTAAAGAGGTTATTTATCTCTATGTTTGCTTGTCTGCATCTCTCCAAGACATATCCACCGCACTCATTCTTAATACTGTTCTGTTTAAAACAAAAAGTAATGTCACTAGCCAAAAATAAAATTGTATTCATTAAATTTGAAATATTTTGAACAATGTAATTTAAATTTTTTATGAACGACGGTCAGCAACCATTTAAAAGAATATACAACAAAATCCATATTTATGGCATACTAACCAATGTCGCTAAAATACTAATAATACCGAGGAAAATATGAAATTTACTATTCGTAATCTACTTGTTATGCGTTTACCAATTTTGTTAAACACATTGATATTACATAAATTATGTTGTCATTTTAGTTAAATTTCCAAGGGGATATCTATCCTTCTAGCTACTTATCTCCATTTGAAAATTTTTTCACGCACATAGGCCATGCACCTAGTAATGGCAACCTGTTGCGAAACGTTATATATGGCACGTAGCCAAAACGAAACAATTGATTCTCTCTAAATGTGTTCATATGATCTGGTGTAACTTACGTCTGTTACTTTTTAATAAATCTGATGTTATATTGCTGGAGCCTAAACACAGCCCGTAACGAATACAAATTACCGTAATATAGCTCTGAATTGCTTTGATACGAAATAAGCGAATATGTTTGATGTACTGATACATATTGAAACATTGACTTAAAGAGATTATTATAAATAATGAGATGGTTCCTTCACTATTCTGAACCGGTTATTGAGGGCTTCACTTGAGGGTAGATTCAACTTCAGAAGGTTTACAAGATGTGCTCATTAAATAAGCATATTTACAATCAGAATCTATACTAGGTCACAAATCTCCGCAGAGAAATAATATTGACATAGTTAACTGTTTCCTCGATATAGGCATTGAGCTGAAAAAATATTCTTACTAACTGTACTGGAAATGTCAACTTGTTAGATCACGACATATATTGTTAATAAGCACATTTTCATTCGTAAATATCAAACTATCTTAACGACAACATATGTATCGTAAACATGTTTACAAGAGATAAGCAGTCAGTCGAAACAATTGTCCTTCCCAGAGAGATAATGATAAGTTGTTTTACTCCGATTTCTCATGAGAACGTTATTTATTATAGACTGTATTTACCTGTACTTGTCAAAATGATTTAACCTTTTCAACATTTCACCAAACAGAGTCTACTGCGTAATTGTACAACTATCTTTAGAAAAAGCATTCAATAGCCTTTCAAATTGTTTAATCACGGAATCATTCAGCTGCATTTAATAGCGTCCATTTGCCATTGACAATTTGACAACATTAATGTTCAAAAGTTATTTTTCAAAATGTGTTAAGGATGTCATTATAAGTTGCAAACAAATAAAATAAACCTGCTAATCTGAGCACGCACTGTGGACTAGAGTAGAGAAAACAGACAAAAACCAGTATAACAATTCAGTTTCTTGTACATAAAAAATATTTAAAACAAGCTACTTAGGTATGTCCAAATGTCTACAGTTTTCCTTCTTTGAAAATTATACAGGTTTTCTATTTTAAAACATGATACCAGTTCAGTTAATATTAAATAGCATTGTTGAATATATTTAATAATTTAGGAGAAACAAGTTATAGATCGTTATGATACCGCTTCTTACTGCAACATTTATGTACATAAAATATCACCCATAATAACTGTTTTCGTATACAAAGTGTTATATGTAAGAAACCGTACCCTACTATATATGCTGAGTGGAAACACCGGTAGGTTTCCAACGAGCAATTGTATCCAAACTAGATAGATTATACTGTAGGCTAGACTTGTTACTTGACAATTTTGTTAAATGTCAAAATTATGGACATTGTCACATAGAATGATAACGTTGACATATGCAGTTTTAATGGTCTGCCTTAACCTGAGAGACTTATGTGTGATTTAGAACTGAATAGGTTATGGTTCTCATAGCCATTACCATATGTTGATTGGAAGAAATATTAATATATACACATGTGAAATTCTTGTGTTTTAGCTCCTCTAAAAGTACCATTTATCGGTTATTTAAAGATCATTTTCTTTTTAGCGTATCTCACATATATGATACATAGGTATAAGATAGATTTAGCCACATTCTGTGCCATGAATCACGTGATTCCAGTTGAAACTGGTGTTGGAAAGGTTTAGATAGATCGGACAAAATGCAATTTTATGAAATGGGATGGATGCAATGACCTTTAATATTTTTGTTTTATTATCAAAATACACATTCAAAGAAAACATTGTCCTTCAAATATACTATTTAATATTCGGCATCGAATTTCAATTAGGCCATGGTTTATTCAGATGTGTTTTGCCGTTGCATGTGAAAATAATTCAAATTTAAGTAATAAAGACCACAACAGGGTCAATCTTGATTGATTATAATTGATATTTTTAATTCCATTGTTTTAAACATTCTTGTTAACAAAGGGCTCGTGTTTATACAAAAATGTGATGGATTTGCAGGTAAAACACATTTCAGCCTTAAGCAACATGCTATCAAAAGAAGATCAATTACTGCAATTACGTTCAATAAGTAGTATATTCCCATTTAAAACTGGAATACGTACATCCATTACCGTTTCATTTGGAAATTGCGCCTGTATTTATTCATCATGCATTCGTTGGTTAAGAAAATAATTACGGAACTGACAAGAGCACTGTTTGTAAAATTCGCAACTATATAAGAAATTAATGTACCTGAAATGAATTGTTGTGTTTTTTTTATTAAATGTCAGAGTTTTCGATACCTCTTAGTCATTCTTAAATATAAACAATGAGATCGTTTTAATTAGTTTTTCCCCTCAGAGTCATGTGATTCACATATAAATGAATATTTAGATCGCTTGTAATCAACAATCTATGTAAGCTAATCTTCGAAATTATGATTATTAGCTAGTCAAATCAATTAATCAATAATAACATATTTGAACATGGCTATTTGAAAAAAGACATTATTGTCATTAATATCATTGGCTCCTTCTATTAACATTTTGATGGATGAAAATTGTTATAAAGGTCAGAAATTATATCATCATACGGCGATGCACATCGTTACGAAACTCAAGATGAATAAGGTTTAAAATACAAGTGGTGTGGAATCTCTCTGACATGAACAGAACCTGACGAATGTCTTCAGTTTACGCCTTTGTGAATTTTGTTGTAATAAGACTTGATGACTTTAAATATGCAACCAACTAAAAACGTGAAAAATGAATTTCTTCCTTACATAATCAAACTCAACGAAAGTTAATAAGCACCTAATCTTGCTTGGTCAATTTGAAAAATAGACGTTATAGATTTTTAAACAATACATATTTAAATAATCTACTCTCAAGTATAGACCTCATTAATCGGTTTAGAGTAGTGAAGGACCTATCTCACTATTTATAATAATCTCTTTAAGCCAATGTCTCCTTATGTGTCAGTACATCAAACACATTCGCTTATTTCGTATCAAGGCAATTCAGAGCTATATTACGGTAATTTTTATTCGTTACGGGCCTGTGTTTAGGTTCCAGCAAAATAACAGGAGATTGTATGTAGCTGACAGAAGTAAATCATATTAAGTTACACCAGATCATATGAACACAATGAGCTATAGTTAACAAATGAAATTCAATATACACAGCATGTAATACAGTTCTAAAAATATCTATTGGATAAAGCTAATAGAATAATACTTCCATTTTCTCGAAAACATATTGAATTGAAATATTAGGTTATAACAACCTCATACATTTCCAGGTATGACACAAAGGCACAAATCGAGGGCTAACTTGATCTGGGTAACTAAGATTTACATTAGGATACACCTTCAAATTTAGCAGTGAAGTAAATCCTTGTTTCTGTGTTGTTCTTGACGATTGGAAAACAAATAAATTTATTACCAAAACAAAAATGTGGATGCTGTTATTATACATGCATTCCGACTTCTAATACGAACCAACTGTCAAGAATTGTATGACTGGTATCAATATGTATATGTGGTCAAAAATGCACTCGTCACTGAGGGTGGTCTATTAATTTTCGACACTAGTTATTTCGAAATAATGAGCGCAACTCAGATCATGCTGCATATGCAAATTGCCTGCAGTTTAAAAATCTAAGTACCTAGCTGCGCATATCGGTTACTGCCATCTAATAAAAAATTCACATTTACATTTCAACATCGTTATTTAAAAGATAAATTCATAAACTCATACTTTCACGTTTACATTGCAACATCGTTATATGAACAATACATTCGTCAATTCATAATATCAGCTTTGCATTGCGAAATCGTTAAATCAACGATAAAACCATAACATACATGCCTTTACCTTGGTAAGTCGTTATATGAACGATATAACCAAAATTACAGACATTTAAATCTGTCTCGTAATACGACCGATATATATTTGTAAATTCATACAAATACTTGTATGTATTGATCCGGTGATAAAACGTTATTAACGTCAATTTACAAATGCCTTTCGTTGAAATCATCATTCGAGGTTTTTTCATCGAGTTACTTGTTGTTGATAGTTCCATGTTAGGAACATTTTAATTTTCTTTATCTTTTGTTTATAATGGTGTCAGATTTTGTTTATATTTAAATTGCGTTCATAAATAAACATCTTATTTATGCAGTTGCTTCCGGTGTCTTCGCTAATCTAATCCCAACCCGGCTTTATCCTGTGACACCAACCTAGTCCACATGGGGCTGTTTCTCGTTTTTTGTACATATTAAGTTTCATAATTGTTTAAACATGTAGCATATAAACATAATTGTTTAAACATGTAGCATATAAACTATATGGAATATCTTTCCTTGTAAACTGTCTCGGAAATTATGGATCTGTTATATCGTATATTGCGCAGGATCTATAGATGGATGTTTACTTATGTATTTACAGCTAGCAATAATACTATTAATAATCAGACTTGAATAGCGGCTATGGCGTAGTTTCTGGATGACGGATTGGACATGGAAGTTTCAAGAAGAATTATGCAGCTTCCCCAGTGGTTGCGTAAGGTCATGTGACTGTAGTACATATTAACTTAGTAATGGTAAATCAATAATGCATGTTGTTATAAAGGGTCCGTTGCGAAATACTGTTGCAATTTACAGTATATATAAGGATAAAGTTAAGCATTCAGTTTAATTGCCATTTTCGGTTTTATTAACTCTCATTATGTTCCCGATTATCTCTGCAGAAGTGTTTTATGATTTACTTAAGAACATTTTCATAAATATTATTAAGGATAGTTTAGAATCACTTCATAATGCTCATAGTATTGTAAGATCCTCTCGCAGTTTTTGTTTATTTTGATAATTAAAATGTTTGTTAAGCTTCAGAAACTTGCTGGTTTTGCTTCTTTCTGTTACTTAAGCTGTGACCATAGAGTCATAGCAATATATTTTTATACACAAACAAGTCAACGTGGTAGCCTATAATGGCGTACATTTTAAATAGATGAGCCATATATTTTAGTTTTTGCATTGAAGTTCCATTTATATTCTAGATCCTACAATTTATTTAAATCAATGATGAAACCCAGACACAATTAATGCATTTGTTGGAACAAGACCTAAGTCCTCAGCACTTACATAAATCAACCATCTGTCCAATTGTTTTGATCCCAGTGCAGATGATGAGAAACGAATTATTGCTGACACTATGTTGAAGCAGTTTCACAGAAAACCTGTTGACGTTGTGAAAAGTGGTCAAAATAGTTAATTACTTGAAGAGTGAAACAGGAGAGTCTAGTGATTAATTACGTATACATCATGCAGGATGTATTTTATCTGAATCATTATTGTCAAGGCAGTTTTCGTCCAATAAATGAAACAATAAAGACTATTAAGAAATAATTAATTTTTAACATCAGTATGGTAGTAAATCAAAGTACTTTAGTGTATGCTGCTTACATGTATTTGCAGGCATTTGATCTCTATGAACATCGATTATGCAGACGTGCGGTTAATACGAAAATCATTAGCCTGAGAAAGTCCAAATAGCACTATACCATTGTACAAAACATGGTTGTGTCATTCACACACCAGAAAGCTGTAAACCAGTACTATTGTCTTGATGAACAGACGATTATCACAATCAACACAGTATCATTGAAAAGGGGATATATTTGGGGCACCTTGTATTCACAATACAGGCTTTATCTGAAGGTTTTCTATAACAGACTGTTAATGGATCGATTTCATTCATGTTTGTTCATTATTCTGACATGCCAGTGCTGAAGTAAAATGTTTCTCATCTACATGTGTGAATATCACAAATGTACTATTTATAAATATATATATATAGTTGTATACTATTGTTATCATCTTAACGAATTCGTTACAAAACAACTGCTTGCAATGGATACCTATGTAACTTATTAGTCTGTCACATGTATGACGTGACTTGATGTATACAGAAAACACAGATGAAATGTGTACCTTTTTAGTTCCCCATTATTGTTATGGTGATGAAGTTTCTGACGATACGCGTCATTCATCCGTTTTAACCAACACATTATTTCCTAGTACAATCTGTATTTTTGCTTGTCTATTGTGCTTTTATGAGATAAGTTAATGTCTAAATAGAGTAAAGTATGCATTTCTAATCAGTACTTCTCAAGCCTATGCCAGTCTGTTGTTTCAACTCCATTTTGGATAGGCCGGTATGTGAATTTACCTTTGTGGTCCTACACGGAAATGCGTGCAATATTAAATACGATCGTATCAAACATTTAACACGTTTGTGTGTAGTACCTAGCCATTGATACTATGTAACATTTCGAATAAATGTCCAATTGCAATTAAAATCTGTTTATTGTATTCATAATATTGGTGTAAAACTTCTCTATACTTCTTTATCTACATCCTAAATGTACCTCTTGAAAAGCCAAATATTTAAATTTACTCGATATATATATATATATATATATATATATATATATATATATATATATATATATATATATATATATATATATATATATATATATATATAAATGACACGATAATACAAAGTCTGTTTAGTGAGTGAAAATAATTTGGAGTTGATGGTAACCCAAGTCGCTTTAAATTATATGCGTAAACCTTCCATTGAATAACTCTATCGTGTTGCACGATAATAAGTATACATATTTGCAATAGCTTTTCAAGACTGGAGGTCATTACACAAATGGAAGGAAAACGTCGAACAAAAGAAGACATTAGTACATTTGGCGTCTTCTGGAATTTCACGCTTTGGACACCGGTAAAAATCCTGTATGTACAAATTATGACGTCAATCATCTAATTTGACTGAGAACTGATCCTTATTTTAGTCAGAGGCACTAATAATACATATGTTCCTTATTGATTGGATCCACTATTTCCAATAAACAGTGAATATTGAATTAACCTAGAATATGTTTTGTGACATTTAATTCAAAACAGAAACAATTAGAACAGTTAGTGAAAGGTGTTGTACCAAATGAAGGTACATTATTAACAACATTAATAGTGTCCGTTTCTGAAATACTGGCCAGTTCTTTTATCTCTTCACCGATCTCCCACCGTCATCTATAGCCCGCTATTGCCTGGGAACATACCAATACAAATCCAATACGTTTCTCTGTCTGTCTGTCTGTCTGTCTGTCTGTCTGTCTCTCTCTCTCTCTCTCTCTCTCTCTCTCTCTCTCTCTCCATCGATTGACGAAACATAGAACAAAGATATAATCTTTGCAACTACTGGGACACATTTTATGGCATCAGTCTCCCTCTCTTTAGGTATATGTCCCCATACACATATTGGTGTTGCTGTACTGGATAATGATAAATCCATAACTATATACCATAGACTCTAAACCTCGAAACGTAGAATGACGAAATGCTTTGGACACCTATCAACAACCCCTTGGTAATAAAGTTAATGCAAACATACAGGTAACTCAAATAGTTTCTTATGTCTGTTTTTCATAAGTTACCCTTAAAATATACTGTCAAGTCTTTATACTTGATTTACCTTATAATCCCTTCATTTCACCTACATTCACTATCAGAATCATGGCGTTTTTGCATATTTTTTAATATAGTTTTCTCGAACTGTTTTTAACATTTTTTTTCTGTTTTCATAAATCGCAACAACAAAACCTGGAAATTTAACTGGATCAAATTTATCGATTGTTGTGAAAGCAACCTTATGTAATTTTTTTTATTTCGTAATTCTTTGACTATTTCTTCATTGGTGTTTTCGGACGGGATTGAAATCTTGCCACACCAGGAAGATTTTGTAAACGTTTTGATATTTGTTTAGTTCATTTTGCTATTCTTTTAAGTTCAGAAAGAAAACCTGTCTTATTTTTCTTCTTCTTCTTCTTTTCCATATGTATCTTCTTTAGTGGTTGTAGTAACAGTTTTGAATAATTGTTCAGCACCTATCGCAAAATCAACTTGTGCTTCCTGTCGCTGTTGAAGGATGTGTCTGACTAAATCTCTCACGGGGATAAAATTCATTATTTCCTCTAATCTCTCTCGAGCTAGTCTTGTTGTTAACGATTCTATTACCATTATTGTTATATCATATGATTTAATTATCATTTAATTAATAATAGCTAACAAAAAGCGCGACACAATATACGTCTGTTTCTGACGCAACAGTCCAGGTTTGACAAATAGACACCTCGTATGAAACCGAAACTGTCCTTTCTTAGTTTGAATTAGTTTCGGTCTGATTCACTGCATCTATGAGGCTTTAGTTTTGTTTGAAAACCTGGTTTGTTCACATTCTCTGTTTGACAAATAAACACCTCGTATGAAACCGAAACAGTCATATATTAGTTTATCTAAAATAGTTTTGGTCTGTACACCATCTTTACTAATGAAGAGGACTTAGAGAAACTTAATACGAGTGGGCTAAAGGTTCAGAAAAAGTTTAGAGCTTACGGACATCCGGACTAGATTCCGAGAATGAAAAGAATAAGAAGAAAGAAATTAGTGGAGAAATTAGGAGCTGCTGGCAGAACTGGATAAAAATGTGTGTGTGTGTGTTTGTGTTCTATCACTGTAAATACTGGGAGTACATCTTTACTACCGACTGATGTTAAGCAGTTGCAAACCTGTTCCTATCATTTTTGCAACATCGTTGCAACATTATTACCAATCTTCAGCTCCATGACGTCAACACACCTATCCACTTTCCTTTGGCGCTAGACAGGCCCAATAGTCCCCATGTTCAATTCTCTTTGTCGCTATAGTTGCCTAGGAGGGTCTGTAATGTATTTTCCCATTGTCGCTAGGGTGCCATACTAAATTACTCGCATATTACCACCTACACTTAAAAGCTGATGTTGAAAACAAGTATTGTCTAATCAGTATATTCCATCTAGAAACTGGAAACCGTAACTTAAAACAAAATATACAATTATAAAATGTAAATTTTAAATAAACTTCAATGAACCGTAAATAGCATAATATAAACCGAAATAACGGGCTAAACGCGAAAGATGATGCACATCTATGAAATCCTTTAACAAATTGCATCTATATGCTTACATTAAAAGCAATGCATCAACAGTAGACGACAAAAGGACCAAAAAGGATGTACTAAATTGGTAAAACAGAATGTAAAATAGCGAGAATATATAATCAGATGGTTTAGCAGCAGAAGCTTGTTTAAACATGTTCAGTAATGTATAGGTACAACGATTAATTATTATGATGTTTATACTCCATATAAGTATACAATTTAAGCACATAAAGTTCAGAATTAAAATAAAAAAATTACTTTACTCGTGGAAGTTTGAAAAACGTAGAATGTAAACATATTTCTTGGAATAGTTAAAATTGCAATTAGTGATTATTATATAGGCTAAAACTGAAGCTATATAAAAGTTATTTTGAAAACTTGTAGCAAGCTATCAGTATCGCTATTTTCTTAAACAGCAATTGTTACAAAATAAATTGATGCAAAATAAATTATTTGCATGTCTCTCTGGCACATTTACGAACATAATTAATTATATCTGATTACAACGTGTTGGTTTTTATAAGAAATTCATTTGTTATATATTATTATAAATTTTAATTTTAAGACTAAATATGACGCTAACAAGCCACCTTTATCTTTCATAACATAACTCAATGGATAATGTTTTTTTTGTGTAAAATGTTACAGTTAGATATGCATACACATATATTCGTTTTGAATTGAAACTATTTTTTAACATCTAGTGAAGACTTGTGTGTTACAATATCAAAAATCGCAACGTAACCTGAAGTTAATCATGAAAAAAAAAGGAACAATGCCATCATCCAACATAGGAATTAACCGACCGGTGATATGGTATCAGCGCCGGATTAAGCACCGTGGAGGCCCATAGGCAGTCAAACTTTTGGGACCCCAGACCCACGGTCACGGTCTCATGGGGGCCCCTGGGGGCCCCTGATGGGGCCCATAAAAGTCGCGGGGCCCACAGGCAGTTGCCTACTCTGCCTAATTGGTAATCCGGGACTGTATGGTATCGACCAACTTCTAATGGTGTACTAGCTTTAAAAAAATAATTATTTTGGAGATATAAAAACGATATTGTAATTAGTTTGTTTGTTTGTTTGTTTTTTTATGGTTTAACGCCATGTTTAAGCACAATATAGGCTATACATGGCTGCCAGTATTAATAACTACATTCGCCGAATCTTAGACTCGAACCCACGCAGACAGAGGTGAGATGGCAGTGATCTGTAACGGACAGCGCTTTAGACCACTCGGCCACTCGGGGCCCCTCATTGTAATTAGTAAAGTTGAGAATGAAATATAGTTACAAATATATCTGATATATACCGCACGATTTATTAGGAAACCACATCTCAGTTCATTGAAACTCAACGGAAATAACTGTAATACACACTTGTAAAAATGCATGCACTTGAAGTGTAATCTTTAAAAGCATCTTTAGTTGTGTGTATTTACTATGATTTACTAAAGATGGATTAATAGTCATGAGTCTAGTGATGCTGGTTTTACGTCGTATATTGCATGTCTTACCTTTCTTTTCCAACAGAATCTGTATAGTTCAACGTTTTATATTATCCTTTTCAAAGCTATCAATGGAAACAATTGTTCCTATGGACTCTTTCTATTATACTACAGTCAAAATCAAACTATATTTCGATTATTGCAATATCGATTCTTTTCTGACCGGAGGTATACAAGCCAGAATTGTCAAAATATATTTACGTTCATTGCATTACCAACTCGTAAGCTATGCATTTACAAGATTTCATAATACAATAGTAAAAAAGGTTTATCTTGTATTGAATCAAACAGTCAACCGGATTGGCCGCCAAAAAGAATATACCGATTACAAACTATGTATTGTGTGAAAGGTATCAACACATTGGAGCAGCCAATAGTTTCAACAAGGTATTGTACCTAGTAATTATTAATAGTGAAACAAGTTTAAACATTCGACTGGATTGGTCGTCATAAACGAATATATTGATTACATCCTACGTGTTGCGTCATATGTATGAACGCAATGGAACAGTCAATAGTTTCATCAAGGTATGTTACCTAGTTAGTATCTTTCAAAATTTTGTAACATATAATATGTTCGAGAACTTTTATTTTATGTTATTTAATTGGATATTTTATTTTCATATCAATTTTCATTTGTCAGGACTTAGAATTGTATGTTACCTTTTAATAGTGTCCTTATTATGTATTGCTTAATAGTTTCATTTCTATATTTTTATAATCAAGTAACTAAGATTCTTCAATTAATGCAGCAAGAACCATTCATCAAATATTTTCGTTTTATGGTAAATTTGTCTTGTTGAAAAGCTCAGTAAGCTCGTCCACCTATTACGCCTCCTTAGGTATCAGCAAAGCTATTTTATATCCTTTGTTAGACGATTCATTTCTATAAAATAAGATCGACGTATCAGTGGTAACTGTAGCAATATTAACATCGTCATAACCACTATATATGTATACATATATATATATATATATATATATATATATATATATATATATATATATATATATATATATATATATATATATATATGTATATATATAGATATATATATATATATATATATATATATATATATATATATATATACAGGTTCATAATGTCGGACCAATTGTACAACAACATAACGCATACATATTCTATGCAAATTATTGAATATATGGATAATCGCAAAGAAGATAATGTTTTTATGTAAAACACATATTCGTTCATTTACAAATGGAAACTGTATATCTATACTTCACATCATAGAACGTATTATTACGTCTATTTTCTCCAAATATTTTCTCAAGCCTCACGCTATCCACGTATTCAGTGTCGATTCATGCAAATTTACAACCTTGCTGTTCTAGGCATTCGTCGTTTAACTTAAAGATAAAGGAACATTTTTATAAACAGTAATTTCGTAGTTAGTCTTTCAGGCCGTGTAGAAAGCATTTGTCTAAAACTATTTGAATATTGTAAGTAATAGTTACTACCCTAATACCTCTTTCTCTCTTTTCATCTTTGTCAATCAGCAAAAATACAGGTGTTGAAGTGAAGACAGAGGTTCAAGAATTAAACCACGAAATAAATAGCCTCAGGAATCAGATTACAGAGTTGGAAAAGATGGAACTGGTGGATGTGGGCACAGAAATTGCAATGTACGGTGTGATCGTTGCTTACACGATGCTTCCGTTTTTGCGGAGAGGAAGACAGTGGAGCGGAAAACCTATTCAAATTCTTAAAGGATTTTTTGTGAAATGTTAATATATACGTCTTGGACTTGATGTGAAAATACTTTTTCATGCCATTTGTAAACGGAAAACTTAACAAAGTCGATTTTAAATGAAATCGATTATGATACAAAGTGCAAACTATAAAATATACTTGCTTATTGGTAATACATTGACATGACTCGGATATTAACTCACACAATGCTATTGATATATAGGAACCTAATTACTTAGTTCCATCTGGTTCCAGTACGTCAGACACATTGCGATCAAGGATAACTAGTGCAAAAGCTTTACTACAATTTGCCTTGGTTTTTTTGGGGGGGATTATGTTTGTTAGTTAATGTTTTCTTTAACTTCAGACTTCTTGATTCATTTTGAAACATCTAAATAGTTTTAAGTTAATCTTGTTGTTAACCTACAAAAGTTTGAAATAACTTTTGAATAAAACATTAATGTACGCAATCTTTTGTCGTTTATATTCGACTCTGAAACATGGAATCAGGTCAGGTGACACATTAAATTGGTTATATTAAGTTCAATAGGCATGGCATTCAATGTTTATGCTTTCATATTGTGCTATGTCATAATGAAATAATGTATACCGCTCTCTGCGATGAGATGAGATACTTTGAATATAGCATTCTCCAATAAAAAAACGATATGTATACCATTTTGAATGCAGTAAATCAAGCAACTTATGTGCATCTAAATTTGATCGTGGGAATTAAGGTAAAATAAATATATTACTAATCTGCATGTAACATTTTTGGTTCAGACATCCCCCCCGCCACACTAAACATCATTTACTTTCAATTATATCCAAATTTAACCATTTTCCGTTTTCGACTGGAAACATATGATTCTTTGTACGGAAGTGTGATAAGTATAACCGAAACCTCTATGCGATATGAGTTAAAAATTGTTCAGAATTAAACACATGCGAAATATCCTATACAATTCACATTGTCAGCTATAATAAACGTTTTAATGCAAATTATAACATTATATGTCCTTCAGGCAATCTTAAAAGCGGAATGACTGAGATAACCATACATTATTCTTTCATAATATACATACACGTTGTCTGATAAAGAGATAAAATTGTAAACTTTATATACCAGAAGCAACGTAATGTAATACTGCACAACATGTTTGAAACTATTCTTTTATAGTAAAAAACCTAGTCTCTAAACAAAATATATATGGTTGAGTACGTTTTAAAAAAAAATAAAACAACTTTACGCACCAAAAAGTAATGATCCGTGGTGTGGCTCCTTTACATATGTGTTGTGTAAGGCGTAATTTTCATAATGATTCCGTATTTGTTTTAGATAGATTGAAAATGTTGTTATTATACGCCTACAGTTATAGTCGTATGACAAATATTATTCGCCGAACAAAGACGATTGATTTCAGTCGTATCCAAGCCTTAAACCGGTATTATCACGTGTCCGAAAGCAATCTTTGAAGACCGCAATGTTTAGTGATGTTTACAATGTTAAGATAACTGATCAATTTGAAAAGTAGCCTGAGTTATTTTTACACATAAAACACATTTGTTCTCTAATAAATTTCAGCATTTTTGTAAGTATACGTTTTACAAACGTTTCGTTCAAAATTGATTACTATATGGAATTACAGTACTACTTGGTCTTGTTTGGTAGTCTATCAATTTCAGCAAGAGAAATACCTTTCTGAATAAGCAACGGCCTTTTCGGAAACCGGAATAAAGGATCTATTATCTGTGACGTTAAGTGTAGTCATTGAGTGTACGAATCTTACTGAAGAAAAAAACACGACCTCATCGGAGATCGGAATACAATATTATTATATGTCACGCGAAATGAAGTCATTGAGTATGTTTATTGAAAACGTTCTAATCGAAACAATACAAACCATGTACCCTTCATGTAATTAAATACGTACATCAAAAATGTGAAGGTGACACAAAATACAGTACTATCTTGCTCAAACGTTTGTGCTTTTAGTGAGGGTTTAGATCCATTTATATGTGAACTATATGCTATACATGTCAGCTACTATAATTGGTTGGGGAAGAACTTGGGGAAAATATCAGTAAGAACCTATGGTAAGCTACTGAGATGCTTTATAAAATAAAGACATTAGTCGAAACCGATACTTGAACGAATGCTGACAGAAGTGAGTTGGCAGCTCTAGACGCTTTACACCATCAATAATATCCCTGAAGTCGAAACAGGTGAGTCTTGAGAGCACTCTTAAAAGGGACCACTGTGTCTTTGTGTCTAATTTCAATGGGCAATTCGTTCCATTTCACCGGGCCCTGGTATGCAAAATAACGTTGTCCATATGACTTTGTTTTCACCGTGTGAACAATGAGTATATATATATATATATATATATATATATATATATATATATATATATATATATATATATATATATATATATATATATATATATATATATATATATGTGTGCGAGGGTCCAAGGTTTCCCGAATGTAAGGGCTCTCCAGGGATCCTTCAAACAGACAGGAAGGAGAGGACCATACGTGGCGACTCCGTCACCATTCACTAGAGCGGGTCTAACCAGAAATACATCTTGGACGTCAAATGGACGCCACGATAGTTATACAATACGTGTTCCATATTATTGCTATTGCTTCTGAGCAAACTTTTACATTTTTCATTTCCACATCGTTATTTGAACGATAAATTCATAAACTCATAATTTCACCTTTACATTGCAGCACTGTAGTATGAACGATAAATTCATCAATTCATAATTTCAGCTTTACATTGATAAATCATTACATGAACGATAAGATCATAACATACATGCTTTTACCTTGGTAAGTCGTTATATGAGCGATATAACCAAAATTACAGGCATTTACATCTGTCTCGTTAAACATGCAATATATGTTTGTAAATTTATACAGATACTTGTATTTGTTAATCGGGTAATAAAACGTTATTTACGTCAGTTTCAAATGCCTTTCGTTGAAATCATCCTTCTAGGTGTTTTCATTTGTTTCATTGAGTTCCTTGCTGTTGATAGTTCCATGTTTGGACCACTATAATTTTCCTTATTTTTTGTTTATAATGGTGTAAGATTTGTTTATATTTAAATTGCGTTCATAAATAAACATCTTATTAATGCAGATGGCTTCGGTGTCTTCACTTATCCAGTCCCAACCCGGCTTCATCCTGTGACACTAATCTGCTTCAAATGGGGCTGTTCCTCGTTTTTGTGCAAATTAAGTTTCAAAATTATTTAAACATTTAGCATATAAACTATATGGGATATCTTTCGTTTCTAAAGTGTGTCCGAAATTATGGATCTGTTATATCGTATATTGCGTAGGATTTATAAATGGATGTTTACGTGTGTGTTTACAGTTAGCAATAATACTATTAATAATCAGACTTGAATAGCGGCTATGGCGCAGTTTATCCATGACGGATGGAACATGGAAGTTTGAAGAAGAATTTTGCAGCTTCCCCATTGGTTGCGTAAGGTCATGTGACTGTAGTACATATTGACGTAATACGTGGTAAATCAATAGTGTATGTTAATTAGTAAGGGTCCGTTGCGAAACAGAGTCGCAATTTACAGTGTATATAAGGATAAAGTTAAGCATTCAGTTTAATTCCTATTTTTGGTGTTATTCACTCTCATTATGTTCCCGATTATCTCTTAAGACGTGATGTGACTTGATTTACTTGAGGAGATATTATAAGATCCTCTAGCAGTTTTTGTTTATTTTGATAATTATAATGTTTATTAAGTTTCACAAACTTGCTGGTTTTGTTTCTTTCTGTTAACTTTACTGTGACAATAGAGTAACAACAATATATTTTTGTACACAAACATGTCAACGTGGAAGTCTAAAATGGCATATATTTTCAATAGCTTATCAATATTGGAAATCAATACTAATTGTAAGGACAAAGATAAATATGTGTATGCATTCATACAAGTTGTGTCTTTATATGTTTTGATGTTATGAATACGGCAAACACATTGGTGTTAATAATTTCTTGCATTTCTTCAGTGATAGCAATAAACTAAATATCGAGTATTCATTTTTTTTTAAAAATCATTTCGAAAAAGGCATAAAAAACAATTCATGTCTTGTGATTGTACCTTAACAAATTATTATATAAACAATATTGATGCAGTTGCACGCCACCTCATCTCTCTCTCTCTCTCTCTCTCTCTCTCTCTCTCTCTCTCTCTCTCTCTCTCTCTCTCACACAACCTGATTACGTTACCTTTTTGGATTACAATGAATTAGATAACAAAATATTATTGTTTTATATCGTCTATACGTATGTAAATACGGAGACATTTGCGAGACTTATCGTCGCTATTGACGTGATAAAAGAAATGGAGAAATACGTGTAAGAAAATCGAGGTCCCGTACGTTTATTTATCACCCATAATTCGTGAAATGTACTCTAAAAGCAATGGGGTTTTCATTCCTCTTGTGTCGTCTCTGTTTTACTGCCTTGATGACAGTCTTTCTTTCTACCTAATAGTTACCTTTCTCTTCTTCCAGGCATGTATTTGTTTTATTTCTCGATAATACCCTAGTAGACAGGACATTTCGTAATATATTCGCAATCAGTGGACTTCGGGTTTGATTTTTAACTTGATGCACGTTGGTGTGTTTTAAACTAATGTTTCGTGCTCATACATGGTAGGCGTTTATGGGACACATCGTAACTCAACTGTAACGAAAATGTCGATCATTATAGTCCAAATTATTTCAACTTTCGAATTGACTTCCAAGGACGAAGTTCACAGGGCAAAAACTATACATTAATCCGTCTTTCAAATTATTTAAATATTATAATGATGATGGTAATGTCTCATATCCAGGGTGTTATGCATGCACAAGTTACGTGATAATGACATGAAAATAGAATCGATTTCTCTCTCTCCATAATAACACATTAATCTAAAATCTGCGGAGTTAATGAGAATAATCTGGATATGGTGGTAACCTAGAGGAACCCAAGTTTTATATATCTATATTAAATATACGCGTACACCAGCCATTGAATAACGATACTAATGATCATTTTTTTCAGTAGCTTTTCAATACTGGGTGTCATTACATAATTGTAAGGAAAACTTCGAACAAATGTAAACATTAATACATTTTCAGTCTCCTTTACATTCATGATTTTGCCTGAGAGTTCTCTCTCTCTCTCTCTCTTTCTCTCTCTCTCTCTCTCTCTCTCTCTCTCTCTCTCTCTCTCTCTCTCTCTCTCTCTTCGTCGATCGATTAACGTAACGAAGGACAAGATAAACTCTATGCAACTGCCGGGGAACATTATATGGCATGGGTTTATCTCTGACTGGGTATCTTCCCCTACACATGTTGGTATTGCTGTAGTGGATTATAATAAATCCAAAACAAAATACCATTGATTCCAGACCTTTAAACGTAAGTGACCCGAGTGGCCATGTGGTCTAAAGCGCTCTCCGTTACGGATCACTGACATATCACCTATCTCTGCGCGGGTTCGAGACTCAGATTCGGCCAATGTGGGTATGTGAGAAAGCTTGCCAGTAGGTTCTGGTGGGTCGGTGGTTCTATCATGTTGTTTTCTCGGGTTCTCACTCCAGCATTAATACTGGCCGCTATGTATAGCCTATCGTGTGCTGAAAAATGGCGTTAAAATCTAGAACAACCATCTCTGAACGTAGAATGTAGAAACGCTCGAAAAACCTATCTTCACCATTGTGGTAATAAAGCAAATGCAGATATACAGGTACAACAATGTGGTATCATGCGTTTATTGACTTCCTCTATGCATATGGTTCATTTCTTATTATGCTTATTATGACCAGCGATATATATATATATATATATATATATATATATATATATATATATATATATATATATATATATATATATATGTGTGTGTGTGTGTGTGGATGGATTGGCTGGAAGAACCAGATTAGAGACAGCATTACCTGCAATGCAGCATCACAGCCATGACAAAATTCAGCTGATGTCTTGTGCGACATCACTGGACGACTAAGATTTTTGGATTCTATGGAAGGTCAAGAATAATGATGTGAATTCCGAACTTTGAATAAGTTTTGTATACACTGTATTATGTTTACAAGGTAATATGGATGTAGGAACCATGCTTTTTTCTCCGGGGCATATGATTGTGTAATACTGGAGAAGGTCGAGGAATAGCAATATTAATTTCGATCTGAAGGCATTGGACACAGCGTTTTGTTGTTAATAAATATATTAATGAGGACTTTGTATAGCGCCTAATATTTTAACCCTTTAAGCGTTTTGCAAAACTGTAATAATATGAATACAAGAACGAAAACAAAAACCAGAAATTAGAAAATATAAAAAAGGTCGATAACATCATGAAGTCTTTACGCCTGCTCTTGTAGTCGAGAAAGGTGTTTTAAGAGTACCCACTGTGTCTTTGTGTCTAATTTCAGTGGGCAATTAGTTCCACGTTTATGGGCCCTGACATGCAAAAGAAAGTTGTCTATATGAATTCGTTTTCATAGTTGGAATAATGAGTATACGATTGTCAGAAGATTAGCGTAGGTATGTTTCAGGCATATACACATGGGTGAGGCCAGATATTTATGTTGGACTGGAATCAGTCAGTACAAATTAGCACAGAGTACAAATTTTGTGTTCGATTCTGGATCGACTTGATATACAGTGTAGGGTACAGGGCAGCGGGCCTGTAATCTGTCCGCGGTAACCATACTTTTTCATTGCATCATGCATAAACCATGTTTTTCCTTTGTATCATATGAATCTGTGAATCATATTCGTTTACTCGTTTTATTTTTCTTCATTTTCTTCTTCTTCATCTATCTATCTATCTATCTATCCATCCATCCATCCATCCATCCATCTACATGGCTAAACAGGCAAATTACATTGCCGACTCTCATGGTGGAATTCATAACGTTGTTTCAAAGTATAAGTCTGAAAACCATTGAAGAGGATCAACGTTTACATAGCCCTTGGAGTCGACTGAGGTAAGTAGTTGTGATAAGGATTCAGGTCGTCAGGTTATTCAGTGTTATGCATGTAACAAATAGGGCCATATACAAGCAAAGTATACTGAAAGGAAAGATCCTATACACAACGTAACCGTGGCAATAGGGAACAAACACAGTACTCGATCCGTTTCTGTTTCCTGAAGCGAATATATCAACAGGGAAACCAGCCGTTAACGGTACAGAGGTCATGTTTTTTCCTTACAATGGTTGTACAGGTGCAATTATCAAGGGCAGTCTCAGGAAAGATTTCCATATGGACATAGACCACAATTCATTTTACTATATGTTCTCTACATATATTTCTCAGTACTGACCTTTCCACAGTGTGACAATCAATACAAATCATATGTTAATCTAAAATATCTCCAAAGATGACTTCACGGTGAAATTCTTGTCAAGGGTTGATCGGCATGTTTTTGAGCTGCTGCACTGTAAACATAGCAGCATGTAAACAGAACACATATTTCACTTCCGGATCATCACCAAGGCCTTATTACTCCAAGTGCACACTCGCCAAATTACACACTGACAACCACTCTCTCTGCTCATATTCTCAAGAATGAACAATTACCTTTAAATCCCTACCAAATATGGATCAAACGAACTCTTCTATCACCACCAAAATGAGAGAGGAAAAAGTGTTCTAAAAATAGACTGGAACTACATTCGTGGGTACTGAACTGGAAGTATTAATTGTGGTGCGATTCCATATGCGTGCCCCTTGCCCTTATACAGTTAGATTATGGAAGTACCTTTTGTAACAGAATTGTTACCGAGAGGATGGTGGACTAAATGAACAACACAAACACAACATGTGAAAGAAAATATAAATTTATGAAAAAAATTATTAATGAAAAATAATGATGTATCAACACAATAACTCATGCGTTCAACCCACAATTACACTCACAACCATTCACAATACATGAATAAATTAAATATTAATACAAAATAAAACACAGATACAAAGGAATCTCTTGGACTATACACAGATCCAAGGAACCTTTACAAAAGTTATATTACCGCAAGTATAAATTACGATAACAAAATACAAAACATCAAACTATACTATATCGCACGTATGGATTGCGACAACTAGCACGAACATATACATGTATTTAATCAAGTTGCTAACTTTTATTGAGATTGATGCAATGCCTTGAAATACTATTGTGATTTGAAGTAATTATGTAAATATAACAATGTATTCAATTGTACTACTATTGCAACACACACATGTGCCTCGACCCTGTATAACCGTACGATTTACCAACTATTGAATCGCCGCCCAGTTTCCCCGAATACCTAGGGTTGACCAATACTTTTATCGGCCGTTTGCCCTTCACGGATCCACCACAGTTATACGTACAGACAGCATACAGCATCTACTAGAACCAACGTTCTCAAATACCTAGATGCCACCCAGGATGTTTACACCTATAGACATCTCCGACACTCAGACTTCTAGATTTCCGGATATTTACACATCACAACAAATGTAGACGGACAGACAATCCGACAGACAGACAGTCAGATACCTCAATTTGATCTCACAATCAAATGGCACAATTAATCACATTCAGCTACAATTCAGATACGTTCAGAGACGTTCAGCTACAATCAGCAACAATTTCAGAGATGCTCCGCTACAATATCAGAGACGTTATCAGAGACGTTATCAGCTACAATAAAGAAACCAGACTAATAATAGTTGTCTCTAAAAATAATCTAAACCTTAGATTACGCTATTGCATTTAAAGTCTAATAGTGACTAGTAATTCCAAATATTCCACGTTTAAAATCTGCATTGTAATAAAGGCATCATTATATGAAATGATAAACTGAATAAAATTCACAATAAAACGAAATATAAATTTAACACTCACCCCTTTGGCTGGAGATAGTATGACGAGCTATCTTTCCTATGATAAGATACTTTTGGTCCCGTAATATTTATCAGAAATATTCTGCCTTATATACCCTCAAATAGGTGAGCAGAATTCACGGCAAAATTACCGTGCACCCCGTGATTCTAATGTTCCGGACTTCATGTAATTCGAAGTCAGGCACATGCAAATCGTTACACGCCGCTTACCTTGGAGAAAACCACTTATTCACCCCCAGGTAACGCATGTACGACGAAACACAAAAAATGGTGAAATTAGCTTGTAATTCAAGAAGAAATAAATTCTATTTTCGCCTAATTCTGTGACACCTTTGAATCCCTGGGAGATCGTCTCTTGGTGCCACATTACTAAAAACAGTTGGTGGAGCCTTTCTATCAGGGCTGTGCTTCCTTCCGTGTAGACGTCAGCTGGTATATAGACTGATCCAGATGATTTGCCACTAGATAGCAAACTTATCGCTTTCTGTGTGTCCAGCAAAGTTGATGTGGGGTCATCTAGTACTTCATATATGGATAATTGGGGGCGGGGGAGGAGAAAAGAGATGGTTTCATCATTGATAGATGCAGGGCGATTCAGGACGCTGTCAAAGTGTTCAGTCCATAGTTGAAGAATCTTCTCTTGTCAGTAATTAGTATGTTCTTGTCATCACTGAGACAATGCAGAAAATGTAGATCCATACACCTATTTCAAGGCATTGTTCGTCATGTAATGCTGATCTGCGTAGCTCTGAATCTTATCAGCTTTGTTGTTCAGCCATGTTTCTTGAATCTGACATAGCTTTTTCTGAACAGTTATGTATATGTTGTTGTTCGCATCTTTCCTAGAGATGAACTTGGGGTTGATGACATAGATTTGAAGGAAGCGGTGTTTCGCATCCAGCAACTGCTTTATCTCGTCGCATTTCGCATCAAACCAGTCTTGAAGCTTTCTGGCTGAGGGTCTGAGGATTTCTGAAGCTGTGCTGTAGACCAGCTCTATTAATATCTCCCAGTCAGTCTCCACGTTCTGATTGTCGAAATAGGTGGATTGCAGACTTTCTTCTAGGGCATCAGCGAGAGTTTGTTTGGTACAGTTGCATTTCAACTTGGCGCTGTTAAGTCTTTTAGAAACCATTCCTCCCTGTGAGAGTCTTTTGGATTGAATGCGGATGTTTAGCTTAATGATGACGAGGCGATGATCTTTCAAGCAGTCATAACTGCAGAAGGATTTGGTCACATGCACATCCTGCCTGTCCCTAGTCCTGACCATGTTGCAGTCGAGCGAGGGTGCATCCATGACGTTCGGTTTTGTGTAGCTAGGTGGAAGACTGCCTTGGTGATCAGCAAATATTCATGATCGGCACCAGTCTGGAGTAATGGGAGACCGTTGCTGTTACACTGAATCAATTCGTGCTTTTATAAAACTCTTATCATAGGCAACGAGATCATAGCCTACTCTTGCATTGAAATCGCCAAGAATGACGATCTCATCTGCAATTGGAACGACAGCAATGACGGTGTGATGATCTTCATAGAACTTGACTTTCACTTCATGTGTTGGTCATGGTCGGAGAATAGCAACTGATGAGTGTAAGGTGCTTTCTTCCAGACAGGTGCGGAAGTTTTATGGTCATTAGATTGTCATTTATTCTCTTGGGAGGGCCAGCCAATTGGCCAATCAGTGCTGTAATCACTGCAAAGCCGACTCCAGCCTGAAGGTGATCTTCACCTCCTCAGCCGCTACAAAAAAAGAGTATCCATAGCCCCTTTCACACAGTTTGCCTTCTTCTGAATGCCGTATCTCGCTCAAGGCAGCATTTTACACATTCTATCTGGCGAGTTCTTTTCCTTTTAGAGCCCTTGACCTCTGGTGTCTTTCCATATCGTCTTGTCCAGTAAGTTGTGTACATTACATGTGCCAATAGTGAGAGAAACAATCCTTATTTTTTATTTTTGTCTTTTGACTGCTGCATTAGGGTCCCCGCCAGGCGCGTTGTGTACGGATAGGGAGGTTAGGAAAACGCAGTGTTTAGTACACCTTTTCTAGCTCCTTGCTCATGCCAGGGACCTCGGCAGTGTATTCCAAAAGAGGGCTACTCAGTCGCTCAATGGGCTGCCGGACTCCTCCACTGTTGATCCACTCCAAGTCAGTGTAGAACTATCCTAACGGCTTGAGCCGCCTGTGTGCAGGTTTGCGGCATCGTCCGCCAATGTACCCACATCTACCGCCTCGTTGCTTGCTTGTCGCCACATGACTTTAGTGTGTGATAAAATGGGATGGGTGGCTGACAACAATGACTTTCTCTTACGTTAGGAAGAGTTGCACCGTTCGTCGACCTCACTCTCTCGCTCAAAACCACCTGAGTTCAGCAGCACGACAACGTCGGGACGGTTGTTGTCGAAATTGAGTGCACTGTACCACCGGAACGTCCTACATGTCTCGTCGAGCTCTTAGCGCTCCACGGCGCTGTGCATGCCAAAGGTCTTTGCACAACTTGAGTGCGAGGTGGAGACCAAAAGTGGGCAAACCACCTCAGAAGGAGTACGACTGCTAAGCCAGTCAGAGGTGCTACCCCCTCAAAGTATACCCCATACACTGGAATATCCTAAACGAAAGTCAAATGTTCAGGTGTATTCCATATGCTTGTCAGCCCATTTCGACGGATTTCTGCAAAGTAAGGTTTTAATGTTTTAGTAAGACTGCTTACTCATATGTCGTTTTCCTTATTAATTCAAATTCCCACACAAGCAAATTGATCTTATTTCAAGTTTCGTTGGTCTACATTTAATATAGCGATGGAAGCCGAAAATACAGACATTTGTTAAATATATTATAAGAGAATTGACAAAACGAAACTATCACAACATTCTCGTCAAAATTAATGTTTTTATTCATTCATTAAATAATTATACTTCCTCTTTAACCGAGGTCGGTATTTCCAACTAACATGAATTTCAGCCAACAAGTGTTTAAACCAGTGACAACGGTTACTGAGTGTTGCCGAAACTATTGAGGATCTTTTTCAGCATTAAAACAATCTGAAGCAACAGGAAAAATAGCAGAAAGAGTTTACCAAACGCGAGAAAGATTTTACAACAACTACAATTACAAGAAGAAATGCATCAAGTACTCGAAAGTGTTGACAAAGTCCATGAGGAGGTCAGTAATGTAACAAATCGTATTACGAAAAAATCCAAGCTAAAAGCATTAGCCCGATTTACAAAAAAGGGTCGTAAACAGCATCAATGAAACGCTGTAGATGTTGCCGCAACATAATATATAAATCATAATAGTTGATGAATTATTAGATCCAAACACCGCAAGAGTTCAAAAGCCATTTGGTTTCTTTTGTATTCCGAAAGTCCCTTAATGTGTCCAAAATCGCTAAAATTGCTGAAAGAATATAAGAATAAATTTACAGAATATGAGAAACAAGTCTACTAATTTAGACTAGCGCCTTATCCTGAGTTCGCCATTCAGACCATCTCGTATTTTGGAAAAATAAACAACCTGAATGGGTATTAATACAAGTAACAGGTGGAGTAGCGTTGTTACTCCATGTCCCAGTAACGTTCATGCTGATGTTGAACGATTAAATAATTGATTGGAAGGAAACGAGTCCAAAATAATTATCCATAAATTACTAATGAAGCAGGTGATATTTGTCATGAATTATTTATGGGCAGCATCATGGATATTAATGTTTATCTTTCTCTCATTGATGAAATCGTTGATGATTATCACAGTAATTAAATAAATAAACAGAGAAACAAATCAGATGATCAAAAAATAATGTCCATCGTGGACCTTCAAATGTCGGAGTGATAAGTTCGCGATTAACTATTCTACGGAGATGGACTCGTTGATGCTGTTCAGGGGGGTCTATTTAGAAGGATAACTCCAAAAGCAACAGCGATTCCAAAGCAAGAAGCTATTGACGTTGTTCGCCATACAGGTATTGGAGCTGTTGGTAATGTTGCCGGTAAAGCGTTCACGACAATCAATGATAAATTAAAATCATTAATTAAACGAAAACCACATTAAGTAAAATTACCCAGCACTGACGTTATTTATACAAATGTCAGTAAAATATAAATCAAGCTGCAAATGAAACGTTGACAAAACTTTTTGATGAAGCACAAAGAAATGTAACTGCTAATTTAATAGCCGAAAGTGGTATTTGTGTTAGACGATAAAAATTATAATAAAATGTTCAAAGTTGTATGTGGCCCAGCATCTGATATAGACGCACCAGTTTGCAAATATGAATCTTTATGAGATTATCAATTTTATTCTTAACAGGCACCACAACTACATCAGCGAGGAAGAATTAAAATGCAAGTTCATGATACTAATAGATATTTTTACCAGCTGATGCATTTATTGAAGTAGAATGTGAAATTGTAACAAATGTTGCTGATACTACACCATATGCTGCTGATGCTAGAGTTGTTTTTGTTAACAATGGCATTATGACGTTGCTTGATAGCGCAACATACATGATTGATAGAATAAAATATTGAATCAATTCTAAAAGATGTTGACGTTGCTACAATTGTAATTGAGCTAGGATCATTTTCCGACGATTATACAAGTTAAGCTGGTCCGTCATTGATGTTCACTAAAGACGTCACTCATTTTCTGGAAAACATTTTAATATAGGTTGTCGAAAAGACTTTGCCAACGCTGCTAATGCCACATGGACCACATTACAAAGAAGAAGGAAGTACAATTGATAATTATGAGTCCTAATCAAGATCACTTTTTGCAACACGTAGTTTTATGTTAAAGGGAAATAATACACGATTTTCATGCTGAATGACACCCCTATATTATTTTGTATTTTGCAGAAATGTTAGAAAACTAATTTCTGATGCAACACATACAGTTCTACTTGTACGAAGTGGTGAAAACAAAGTTGCAGTCTGGTGGTCTGCTGCAAATGCTGATGAAAAAGTAGATGCCAGTAATGACTCCAAAACGTACTGAAGAACAAAATCTACTCTCTTTTAAGGATCAAGGCAGTAAATCAGCATTATCATGGCTAACAGTGACCGATTATAGTGTTCAGTGCTGTTCATGGTTTCTTTACCTGGCATATAATATCTAAGCAATGTGTTTCTTCACCACGGCATATTTTGAGTGCTGAACGAGTACGCAATCAAGATGAAAGTATAATGATATTGAAAAACTAAAAAAGTTGTATTTACCTAATGTTGATCACAGTCATATAGCACGTGTGTATCATTGTCGAATGACCTTTATTGGATGTGACCAAAATGTAGATACTGCTTTACAAATATTTTGAAAATCTATATCCCATCTATTGCTTTTTTCATGAACATCTTGACTTTGCCTGACAATCTTTAGTTGAAATACACATTCGTGCTCACACAGACAGAGATGGTGGAACTATTGATAATTATTGAGCAATCGCTGTTATATCTATTGACAAAACAATGTTGCTTAAAGGCCCCTGTGGACGAATGAGTGCCACTGAAACTCCAGTAGAAAATATTTACTTAAACCGCACATGATATTATAATGACATATAGTCACGTTTATGTCACCTTCTGGTCATGTAAAATAATTACAATCAAAACTTGCAAGTCAATGCTGAACAAAAGAACATTAAATACAGATCGCATTTCTAGTGGTGGTTCAAACAGAATACAAATATCTAAAACTTAACTCAAACATCATAACAAAGCTTTAGAATCAAATACAGGAGTCCAACCTCATCTTTTTTAAGTTGCATTAAACATTCAATAAAAACCGAAAGTACATGTACCCTTCTAGCAGCTATAACTACATTAAGAGATGTTGCTGCTCCAGGTGTCGCAAAAACAGCTGCACTTGTTGCTGCTAGAGCCGCTGGTGGTATGGCAATATAGAAAGCGACAGGTCAAAGATTTAGAAAGAGAGGTAAGTGCAGGCATCATCTCTGTAGATTGTAGTCTTACCGGTGGTGGTTTTTTCGACGTCGAATCAGCTTGATTAATTTTTCCTTGGCCGCGGAAAATGCTTTACCGGCAACATCACCAACAGCGCTAATACCCTTATCACGAATAACATCAATAGCTTTCATCGATAATTATTTTGAGATTGGTGTTATTTTTGGAACCATCCTTGCAAATAACCCTGGAACAACAATACCAAGACAATCTCCATAATACACCTTATAAACAGGCAATCATGAATTTACTGTATCAGTAATAGTTGGCTTGTTGTGATTACGATGTATGATCATTGTATTTAAATGTTATTTATCTAATCTAGTGACTAATTATCATGGACAAGAAATTACTATGTTAATCATCAACGAGTTCATCAAGAAATTCTCGATATATACTGATATCCATGATTCCACCTTCAAATAATTGTTTCCAGCTCGTTTACCCCGCCGCCCCCGCCCCCCACCCATTGAAAATTTGTAATCGTGCAACATCGGAGAGAATATTATTAGGAAAGGTATCAAGACCACTGGCATAGATTCCATAAGGAGAAAATCCCTCCCCTTGCATATCATCAGATTCTCTTTGTAGAGATTCCAGTGACCTGTTAATTATGGACAAAAACTTCATCTGTTATTTCTTCTTGTTGAAGTGAGAAAGACTCTGGCTTTGAGAATTTTTGTCTTTTTCTTTGCGATTTTCGCTGTTTTTATTCTTCTTATCGTTGTTTTAGTTCCTCTCTTCGCTGTTTTTGTTCTTCCATTTCTTGCCAGTTTTGTTCTTTTTTCGCTGTTGTAGTGTTTCTATTTCTTGCACTTTTCGTACTTCATATTGCTCATATACGTTATCTACCGCTCCGAAATATCCTACATATGATTTACTTTCTTTGCCTCAACCCACACACTACTCTGAAATGTTTCTCCCTGTGTATGTATGTGTAATATCACTCTATAAATATTGGGAGTTTATCTCTACTCCCCACTGAGGTTAATCCGGTGCCCGCCTGTTCCTACCATTGTTGCAACATTGTTGCAACTTTGTTATCAATCTGCAGTACCGTGACGTCAACACACAAATGAAAACACATGTGTCGCCTTAATGCCGTGTCGCCTTAATGTCAACACACAACTATGATGGTCACAACAACCTTATGGCGACACTCTTCACACACATATTCTGTCTAGTTCAGGATTAAGGCGAAATTTTTTCTAAGTACAATATTGTTATCCCAAACAAAATATTAAACTCAGATTATATATTAAGATGATCAGATTAATAAATATATGCCTTTTACAACTGTAATACGTATGTTTATCCGCATCGCTATGGCGTTATAATCATCACACACATATTCTGTCTAGTTCAGCATTAAGGCGACATTTTTTTCTAAGTGCAATATTGTTATCCCAAACAAAATATTAAACTAAACTTATATATTAAGATGATCAGATTAATAAATATATGCCTTTTACAACTGTAATACGTACGTTTATCCTCATCGCTATGACGTTATAATCTTCACACACATATTCTGTCTAATCCAGTATTAAGGCGACAGTATTTGTAACTGTCCTATTGTTATACCAAACAAAACAAAGGAAACAATTACAGTATATTTTCAGATTATCAAAATCATAAATATATGCCTTTAAAACTCAACGTCTGCTCATCCATTTCCAAACGTGCTTTTTTATATTTTTTAGAAAATGTCATAGGCAGTTAATACACTATAAGACCGAAGCTGCATTATTGTTTTCAAGCCATAATATTTTTTTTAATTTCTTCTAAAAGTGTGTGTTCATAATAGTTTTTGTACCAATGAGTAGATGAAAACAATCCCCCTCCCATCCCATATATTGAAGTGTCCTCAATTAAAAATATGGTTCATATGAGCTAATAACCGGCATGTTTAATCGGGTTGATACAAATATATTTTATTTCAATATGTCCATTAATCACTAAAAGCAATCAAATGTACTTATTTCATGTTCTAAAAGTTTACTCCAATATTTATCACAGGCTTAATTAGCACATTTCTTGCAACATCCCGCGTGATAATGAAAAGTGTCTACCGTTTATGAGCTGTGTGTTTGTGTACATTTACATAGAAAATATAGCCAGAACTCATACTTCTCCATCTCATTGCAAGTTACAACAGCACTTAAAAAGGTGAACAAAACAAGATTTAAAAAAAAATAGCATGTCTATTGTTGGATTTTAACTCAATTCGATAATATGAGTAATGCCATATATACGTATAGACCACAAACGTGTTTTTAAGGGGTGGTCTATTGTGCTTTCCGTTACGGATTACTGCCGTCTCACCTCTGTCTGCGTGGGTTCGAGTCTAAGATTCGGCTAATGTAGTTATGTCAGAAGGCTTGCCAGTAGCTTCTCGTGGGTCGGTGGTTCTTTCCGGGGTTTTTCCCCATGTTCTTCCTCCAATAATACTGGCCGCCATGTATAGCTTATTTCGTGCTGAAAAATGGCTTTAAACCCTAAATGATGTATTAATGATGCTCACATTTATGTTGAGCTTGACAGGCAGACGTTATATGATGAATAGAAAAATCATTTTCATTAACTACAAGTAACTCAATTTCTCTTGCAAAGTAAAAGAAAGAAATAGTGTGTTAGAAACGTGTACTTTATTCAACTGCCTGTCATGTGAAGGGAGACACAGAAGTGTCAAGATTTAAAAAATGGGATGCATGAATTTGAAAAAAAATATTTCAACATAAAAATAAAAACAATAAGACACACTTGATAAAACATTTAGCATATATATATATATATATATATATATATATATATATATATATATATATATATATATGCATGACTTTAGTTTGGCAACTGACAGTTTATACCACAATCAGATTTTAAACAGATATGA
This sequence comes from Unio pictorum, assembly GCA_030141615.1. Classification (NCBI taxonomy): domain Eukaryota; kingdom Metazoa; phylum Mollusca; class Bivalvia; order Unionida; family Unionidae; genus Unio; species Unio pictorum. The sequence continues at coordinate 11,535,633 of JARLTB010000065.1, forward strand.
AATTCAATCACATAACATCATTCAAGAAGAAGAATAAATCATCTGATGTTGCTAGTCAGTTGTGACTGTAACATATGTATGATCTGGTTGGAATGCTGCAACTTATACTGTATTAGGGGCCAACCATAAATGACGTCACACGATTTTGGCAGATTTTGACCCCCCTCCTTCCCCCTCGTCACACGTCGTCACAAAAAGTCACACACACCCCTCAAATATGACTTCACAAAGCTCTGCCCCCCCCCCCCCCGAAAAAGTCGTATTTCCTATTTGAAAATTAACATGTTTCAAATCACTTCATTGTAGTATGTATTTTGTGTGGCGCTTCACTCTGATATTGTAGGAGAAAACATGTATGCAGCTAAAACTGCAGATGTTCACAATATTGTATTCAAATTCTCCTATAATTATCAAATAAAGTAATTATAGCTAAACAAAAATACTTTGAAACTTTGTAGTTGAACACAGAATTATCGGTGTTTGCCATAGGCACTTTTTTGGAGGTTTTTTTTCGTATCGGCATATGATGTTTGTTTAGCCCAAAACGTCAGAAGTGATCCTTTTTTGTGGCGGCAATAGGTTTTAATTCTTGCAACCAGTGATCAACTTTGACTTGCAAATCTGCATCATTTTTTTTATTCCATTCCACTACTGAATCACTTCTTCTTGGCAAATCTTTCTGCTCTTTGCAGGATATGCCAGCACGTACGCCTCAAAAAGACACTGGAGCATTTTACTTTTATCCATTGTGTAACAGAATTGTTACCGAGTGGGTACTGAACTGGAAGTATTAATTGTGGTGCGATTCCATATGCGTGCCCCTTGCCCTTATACAATTAGATTATGGAAGTACCTTTTGTAACAGAATTGTTACCGAGAGGATGGTGGACTAAATGAACAACACAAACACAATATGTGAAAGAAAATATAAATTTATGAAATAAATTATTAATGAAAAATAATGATGTATCAACACAATAACTCATGCATTCAACCCACAATTACACTAACAACTATTCACAATACATGAATAAATTAAATATTAATACACAGATCCAAGGAATCTCTTGGACTATACACAGATCCAAGGAACCTTTACAAAAGTTATATTAACGCAAGAATAAATTACGATTACAAATACAAACATCAAACTATACTATCGCACGTATGGATTGCGACAACTAGCACAAACATATACATGTATTTTAATCAAGTTGCTAACTTTTATTGAGATTCATGTAATCCCTTGAAATACTACTATGATTCGAAGTAACTATGTGTAAATATAACAACGTATTCAATTGTAACTACAATTGCAACACACACATGTGTCTCGATCCTGTACAACCGTACGATTCACCAACTGTTGAATCGCCGCCCAGCTTCCCTGAATACCTAGGGTTGACCAATACTTTTATCGGCCGTTTGCCCTTCACGGATCCACCACAGTTATACGTACAGACAGCATACAGCATCTACTAGAACCATCGGTCCCCAAATACTTAGACGCTACCCGGACGTTTACACCTCTAGACACCTCCGACACTCGGATATTTAGACTTCTAGATTTCCGGAATATTTACACATCTCGACAGATGTAGACGGACAGACAATCCGACAGACAGACAGTCAGATACCTCAATTTGATTGCACAATTAAACAGCATAATCACGGCACAATCAGTCACATTCAGCTACAATTCAGAGACATTCAGAGACGTTCAGCTACAATCAGCAACAATTTCAGCTACAATAAAGAAACCAAACTAATAATAGTTGTTTCTACAACAATCTAAAACTTAGATTACGCTATTGCATTTAATAGTCTAATAGTGACTAGTAATTCCAAATATTCCACGTTTTAAATCTGCATTGTAATAAAGGCATCATTACATGAAATGATAAACTGAATAGATTTCACAATAACACGAAATATAAATTTTTAACACTCACCCCTTTGGCTGGAGAAAGAATGAAGAGCTATCTCTCCTGTGATAAGATACTTTTGGACTCGTAATATTATCAGAAATATTCTGCCTTATATATCCTCAAATAGGTCAGCAGAATTCATGGCAAAATTCCCGTGCACCCCGTGATTCTAATGTTCCTGACTTCAAGTGATTCGTAGTCAGGCACATGCATATCGTTACACGTCGCTTACCTTGAAAAACACTTATTCACCCCAGGTAACGCATGTACGACGAAACAAAAAAAATGGTGAAATTAGTTTGTGATTCAAGAAGAAATAAATTCAATTTTCGCCTAATTCTGTGACACATTGTAGTGGTCAATTCTTAACCCCCCAAAAATTGAGATTATTATTGGTGTAATATAAACTTTAATTTATTCTGTGATATAAACTTTATATATATATATATATATATATATATATATATATATATATATATATATATATATATATATATATATATAACTTTAATTATTCTGTTTCTGAAATGTAAGATCTTTTATAATAGGAAACTGAAAAATATCAACCTTTATAAAAAAATTAAGTGGAACTTTTAGTAAAGTTGCGCATTTTGATGTGCCGTCATATTTCTTAAACACCCCCGTTCCCCTCGTCACAAATGTGTGACACCCCGACACACAGACGCGTGACGCGTAGATGCGTGACGTCATTTATGGACGGCCCCTTACTCACTTGCAAGTATTCCTGGCTATTTGTTGCAATTGTTATATATATATATATATGTGCAGGTTAGCTCTGCAACTAACACTTATCACTGGTAGATGTTACATAACTACACTGCAGTCAGCAAATAACAAAAATAACAATGTATCACTGTTAATTGGTACTACTGCTCAGTTATCAGTTTTATGTAATTCATGTTAGCCTATTTATATTGCTGCTTGTTGTTGTTGTTGTTGTTGCTGTAGAGTTTAAAGCCATTTCTCAGTACATGATACATGGTTGAGGAAGAACCTGGGAAAACCCCGAGAAAGAACCACCAACCCCTGAGAAGCTACTGGCAAGCTTTCTCACCTACCCACATTTGCCAAATACGAGACTCGAACACACACAGAGGTGAGGTGGCAGTGATCTGTAACAGGGAGTGCTTTAGACCACTCGTCCACTCATGGCCCTCTTGCTGGCTGTTTGTGAGTGCCATATAATTAGCATCATGTTAGCACACTGAATTTAAATGTATCATACAAGTAACACATAATTAGATTTCATGACATCACAAATGATATTATTAAGTCATGCAATGGAAAGACATAAAATATATGGATTTCAAATGAATCCAATAAATATTTCATGTCACATCTGCAGTTTGGAGTTATAAAATGAGTGTTTTTAATAATGCAGTAAATACAATCTGCATTTATGCTCAATTCAGATAAATGAATGAACTTGTCAAATAATTCCATTCAATGCCTAAAACAACGACAACTTTGTGTAAAACAAAACCTTTATCTGCCATAATTTTAATCCCATGGTTCTAACAAATCTTTAATCCCTGACAGCTTTGTGATCTCCACATCACTCAGAGTCATGCATCCAGTGTAAAAGGAAGACACAAATGTGACTGCACCATGTGCGGCTATCCCTACCAAACCTTTCCAGGAGTTGTGAGTTTTGTAGTTTGAAAAAGTCTTTGATGTAAGCACTAGAGATGAGGGTCTTTCTGTAAATATTTATGTGCAGTCAATAATAATTCTGGTTCCTGGGTAGGACAGTTGAAACTCGAGAGGCATATTTGCTTGAACCTGCTCATGACTTGGCCAAATATTTATACTTCCCGGTAAGAATAGAAATAATTTGTCCACATGATTATTTTCTGACTTAAAGAAGACATGTGAATATTAAATTGAACAGACATATCTTCAATCGGAAATCCACATCTACACAAAAACATGAAAAGTTCATCCACTGGGTCCATTGCTTTTTGCCGTCCTCTGATGTTGATGTCATTCCTGGTGCTGTAATATAAGCTCTTCATTCTAGTTGCAGTAGGTTTGATGCCATTGAAGAAGGTTATGAAAACCACATGGGAAAACAAGTGTAAAATTCTATCATTTCATCGGCATCTGTAAATCTGTTCAATCCAAATTTCTCCATGTTTATTTTTTTTCTTCAAATCTTGCAGTTTTCTTTCCTTTTCTTCCAATTCTGTTTCTGCTTTCCTCAGTCTCTCCTCCATATATGTAATTTTACTTTTGCATTCTATATGCAACTCACAGGATCTGAAGAAGATAAAGTAATAGTGTAACTTTTCATCAACATTTGTAACTATAATGGAGAAAAAAATATATAACAAGCAAAGTTACCAGCTTCACTATAATTTAAATTTTTAAAATTATACAAGAGTTTTAAAAGAGGCTGCTTTCCACCGACTCTCTCTCTCTCTCTCTCTCTCTCTCTCTCTCTCTCTCTCTCTCTCTCTCTCTCTCTCTGAGTATGAAATAAATGTATAAAACAAAAGTTACTAAGCTATGGTTTGATTACATATCAGTGCCATCTAATACTTTCTATTTTATAACGAGGTAATAAAGTTCACTTGTTCTGCACTTACTACTTATACGTAAATTCATAATTTCTTATATAAATGCGCTGCGTGAAGTATGCCCAGTTTTTGTTGACCCCGTTATGTGGAATGGGACTACGGGTAACATTTTTAGAAACCTATCATTATAAAACACACGTACATACAATCATTTGCTTCATCGACAGAATCTATTTTGCGTTTGGATTTCTCTTTCTTACATCATTTAGTTGCAAGTAAGTACAAACAAACCTACACCAATCCAGTTACTTACCTTAAAATTCGGCCCCGCATCACGACGTATTGCTACAATCCATTTTCTATGAGGCTCCATCTTTTTCACTGATGGAATATGGTGGAAGCTTAAATCTATGTGAATGCAAACATTCCCATTGCACAACGGAACACAATAATAAATGACACGGTTTTTATGTTGCCGGTATCAACTGTAGCACTGGCAGCCATGGTTGCGAGATAAAACGAAATTGGTGCCTATCTTAGCCTCGTTTTGGATGCGTTGAGCCAGGGTCACATGAATATATTATAAGAATGGTATATAGAACACACAAACTATTGCAGTTTCTTCGACTGCATTTCAAAAAGTCTAGCGTGTTATGAGTTGTCATTGAATTTGTTCTTAAAGAAAACACATTACAAAGTGTTAATTACTATTTTAAATCATTTCATTAAATATCCGAAAAATATTACTTGACTTTGATAAAAGTGGAAGCATTTTTTAAAATGTCGCCATAATGGTTATGTAGTCACGGTGGGGCTAAACACAACCTTAACACACCTATAAATTTTTTCATAACAATATTTAATAACTAGATCTATATCTTGAGTAAATAACATCAAATACTAGTTAAAGGCGATATTATAATACTTACATGAACTTCTGTATGTGAATAAATCAGAAAATTAATGTACAGCACGAGAGCAAACATCAAGGTGACACAATTTTTGTCACCCTAATGCTACTGTCGTCATAATGACTACCCAGTGACAATGAACTGTCGCCGTAATGACGGGTTCGCTGTAACACACACACACACGCACACACACACACACACACACACATGCTAATATACAAGCACACATCGCTTAAGTTTCAAGTGGTGAAATGAAATCTTGTTCATTACATTCAAATCTGAATACATAATTTTTGAGTTAATGTACACACATTTTCAGAAGCACAAAAGAAATGTATGCCTAAATGACTAGCTTGTAGTATTAGAAATGGGTAGTTCAGTTGACAGTCGTTTACTTGCGTGACCTATATGGTCATGGGCGTAATACCAACCGACGCCATACATGGTATGCTGTCTTGAACAAGAAGCCTGATCTATGATCCAGTCTGCATGTATTCATGTGACATAAAAGATGTAATGTAATACTGATGAAGAGACTATAATCGGCATGATACTTAACACTACGAATCCATTTTGTAAATTGCATCAGAAAATAATCTGTTACTAGTAGATTATTGTTCGGGACTTCAGCCCCATTTTCGAATTATATTATTATTTGACACAGATGATTCAATCGTCTGGTATCACATAACCTATTGTTTTCGCAAAGAATGTGTGTGATTTAAATTGACACTGTGAGGTTGCATTGCATTGTTATTTTATATTGAAAATATATGCCTAATGATATCTATCTGATAACAGTTTTGTCTTTACGAGAGGGGCTCTAGTGACTAACACAACTTGTTTCCAAGTAAGACATTTAATGTTTGAAAAACTTAATTTAATACGAGGATGAATATCTTTTCCCCACAATTTTCTATACCACATGCACCTGACATATGAGAATAAAATGCTAAGATGTGGGTCGCATGTTTACCTCCATAAAATTCTAAGTTTACAAATAATGGAGCTTGAACTAAAATATTAGTAAACAAAATATTTAATACTTACGATCATAGTAAATTTCCGGTAAAACTAAACTATATCAATAGTGGACAGTGGTCAGGCACATAATTTAAATTAAATACACACGACAGGTTTTACATATTATACAATAAAAGAAAGGGCTGTAAACTGCATTAAACATAATGGACCCCATTAGCTTTCAGATAGATGGAACAATTTTTATTTAAAAAATCTGTCTTGATTTTAATTAGCCTTGTATATTGAATGCATTTTACATTCAGGTTCGAGTTTTTAAAATTTTTTTAAATGATCCTTGTCGGGTACAGATTGATATATAAATCTGGATGTTGGAAATAATTTCGTACAGTTGTTCTGATGAAATTTAACGAAGCAATTTCACGTAACGTATGTTACAGCATTTGTATTTGACTGTGTCTCGTGTACTATACGGCTCTAGTTAATTAAAAATCAGGTTAGTGTTGAGAAGGAGTCATATAATTCTATGGCGTTGTATATCACGTTAACCGTTGTCGACGGTAACGTTTGTTCCGAGGATGATATTGATTTTTTCCCGGTAAGGGACAAACGCTTTGGGACAAATTTGTCTGATGCAGGAAGAAATGGCTCTTGTAGTATCATACGGAAGAATGTGAGTGGCAAGCTATTGATAGTAGCGTCAATACCATTCAATAGAGCTGTAAAACCGGAAATAAATCGAGATCGTCAACTAGACGCCACAAATTACACTTATTATTTGTGAAGATGATGCAAATTATTCGGGCATACATATAATCTGAATCATATGAAGAACTTAACTTTTTTGTTCCTGTTATTATTTGGTACTACATCATATTTGTTGGACATATTTGCAGATATTTCTCTTGTGTGCAACCTGAATTTCAAATCGTTTCTCTCCCTTTTGAACTAACACTCTAAATTACATCAAATTTGAAAAATAAATCATGTAGTTTAATTTACATATTTTTTTTAATTCTCACTGAACATTGCGAAAATATGAAAAACTTATCAAATTTAGCGGGAAGAAGCGAGCACTTAACGTCTCTTGTAGCAAGTACATAACTACCTCAAACGAACTCCTATTTGCTTGCATATCTCTCTCTCTCTCTCTCTCTCTCTCTCTCTCTCTCTCTCTCTGTATCTCTCACCTACAGACATTCTAATCATGTGATATGACTAAAAACAATTTCGTCGAGTTAAACGCTGTTCTTGTGTAACCTTAGTCCAAGTAGCCATCAAAGTTTACCTTAATTCACTCCCCCCCCCCCCCATCTGAAACCTGGAGGTCGTACTTGTATAAGAGGAGCAGATTAAAGTGGACATAAAATACAAACTATTATCTTATGATTCCTTCCCCTTAGAGTAGTGAAGGAGCTATTTCATTATTTTTAATAATCTCTTTAAGCCAATGTCTCGATAAGTATCAGTACATCAAACGAATTCGCTTATTTCGTATCAATGCAATTCAGATCTATATTACGGTAACTTGTATTCGTTACGAGGCTGTGTTTGGGCTCCAGCAATATAACAGCAAATTTCCTAGTAGCTGATAGAAGTATATCATACTAAGTTACACCAAATGATACGAACACAATGAGCTTTAGTTATCAAATGAAATCCAATGTACACAGCTTGCAATACAGTTCTAAAAATATCCACTGAATAATGCTAATGAATGATACTTACATTTCCACGAAAACATATTGAACGCAAATATCAGGTTATGTGATGGATTTGCAGGTAAAACACATTTCAGACCTAAGCGACATGCTATCAAAAGAAGATCAATTACTGCAATTACGTTCAATAAGTAGTATGTTCCTATTTAAAATTAGAATACGTACATCCATTACCGTTTCATTTGGTTATTGCGTCTGTATTTATTCATCATGCATTCGTTGGTTAAGAAAATAATTACGGAACTGACAAGATAACTGTTTGTAAAATTCGCAACTATATACAAAATTAATGTACCTGAAATGATTTGTTGTGTTTTTTAATTAAATGTCAGAGTTTTTGATATCTCTTAGTCATTCTTAAATATAAACAATTAGATCGTTTTAATTAGTTTTTCCCCTCAGAGTCATGTGATTCACATATAAATGAATATTTAGATCGCTTGTAATCAACAATCTATGTAAGCCATTCTTTGAAATTATGATTATTAGCTAGTCAAATCAATTAATTAATAATAACATATTTGAACATGGCTATTTGAAGGAAGACATTATTGTCATTAATATCATTGGCTCCTTCTATTAACATTTTGATGGATGAAAATTGTTATAAAGGTCAGAAATTATATCATCATACGGCGATGCATATCGTTACGATATTCAAGAAGAATACGGTTTAAAATACCAGAGGTGTGGAATCTCTCTGACATGAACAGAACCTGACGAATGTCCTCAGTTTACGCCTTTGTGAATTTTGTTGTAATAAGACTTGATGATTTTAAATATGCAACTAACTAAAAACGTGAATAATGAATTCCTTCCTTACATAATCAAACTCAACGAAAATTAATAAGCACCTAATCTTGCTTGGTCAATTTGAAAAATAGAAGTTATAAATTTTTAAACAATACATATTTAAATAATCTACCCTCAAGTATAGCCCTCATTAATCGGTTCAGAGTAGTGAAGGACCTATCTCACTATTTATAATAATCTCTTTAAGCCAATGTCTGCAGCAAAATAACAGGAGATTGTATGTAGCTAACAGAAGTAAATCATATTAAGTTAACCAGATCATATGAACACAGTGAGCTATAGTCAACAAATGAAATTCAATGTACACATCATGTAATACAGTTCTAAAAATATCCATTGGATAATGCTAATAGAATAATACGTCCATTTTCTCGAAAACATATTGAATGCAAGTATCAGGTTATAACAAACACATACATTTCCAGGCATGATACAAAGGCACATATCGTTGGCTAACCTCATCTGGGTAACTACGATTGACATTAGGATACACCTTCAAATTTAGCAGTGAAGTAAAGCCCTGCTACTGTGTTGTTATTGACGATCTGAAAACAAATACATTTGTTACCAAACAAACAAAATGCATGCATTCCGAACTCTAATACGAACCATCTGTCACGGAATTGTATATGACTGGCATCAATATGTATATGTGGTAAAAATTTACTCGGGTTTAGCTGCAGCATAAAAAGTCTAAGTACTTAGCTGCGCATATTGGCCAGAGCGTGGGTATATTATAGAACAAAATTCTCTGTAAACATTATATTACATCCAGTATTATCATAAAGCTCTCCACTTTAAGGTAGCTCAACTGTTCTGCTCAAGAGGTCAAATAGAGTTAAGATTGTATTCTTATTGCTATTCGTTTTATATGACATAGTTGTTTCATATATCAGATGTTTTAGTATTTATTCTAAATTCTACAGAGTAAATACCTAGGTTAGACAGTGCCATGACATTAGAAATACAATAGTCTGCTTCGAGATAGTTTTTTTGTTGTAACCGAACAGACAAATTGAATTTAATTATATACTGCATGCATTAAACGTTTAATGTAAATGGATAACACATTAATTCACCTGCGCGCATGCAAAACATATATGAATGTAAATGTACTTAACCGTGTCATATGTATTTCACGGTTTAGTTCTTTTCATTTTAGATGCCCGTTGGTGGTACCCGTGTGTGTTGCCGTGTGTATGGTGCCTTGTGTACACTGCCTTTGTCTACGCTGCCTTTGTGTATGCTGCGTGATATATATATGTATTAAATATATTTGAGTATTGTGAAGTCGCAGAACTCTGTGTGATTTCTTGTGACGTATACGCTGTGTCTGGTGACGATGGTTCGGAAGAGTGTAATGGTGTTCTCAATGCGAGGGACCAAGGTTTTGCGACCATTGGGTCTATGTTGAATGTAAGAGCTCTCGAGGGATCCTTAAAACAGACAGGGAGGAGTGAACCACGCGTGACGACTCCGTGACCATTCACTAGTGCAGGTGGAACCGGAGATACATCTTGGACGTCAAATGGACGCCACGATAGTTATTAAATATGTGTTCAATATTATTGCTATTGCAATCTGATCAAAAGTTCACATTTACATTTGAACATCATTATTTGAACGATAAATTCATAAACTTATAATTTCACCTTTAAATTGCAACATCGTAATATGAACGATAAATTCATCAATTCATAATTTCAGCTTTACATAGCTAAATCGTTACACGAACGATAAGATCATAACATAATGTCTTTACCTTGTTAAGTAGTTATATGAACGATATAACCAAAATTATAGGCATTTACATCTGTCTCGTTATACGAGCGATATATATTAGTAAATTCATCCATATACTTGTATGTGTTAATCCGTTGATAAAACGTTATTCACGTCAGTTTCAAATGCCTTTTATTGAAATCATCCTTTGAAGTTTTTCTCATTGATTTACTTGTTGTTCATAGTTCCATGTCAGGAACATTATAATTTTCCTTATCTTTTTTATGATGGTGACAGATTTGTTTATATTTAAATTGCGTTCATTAATAAACATCTTATTTATACAGTTGCTTTCGGTGTCTTCACTAATCGATTCCCAACCCGGTTTCATCCTTTGACACCAACCTGGTCCACATGGGGCTGTTCATCGTGTTTTGTGCCATTAAGTTTCATAATTGTTTATACATGGAGTATATAAACTATATGGGATATCTTTCGTTCTTAACTGTATCCGTAATTTTGGATCTGTTAGTTCGTATTTTTCGTAGGATCTATAGATGAATGTTTACGTATGTATTTACAGTTAGCAATAATACAATTACTAATCAGACTTGAAAAGCAACTATGGCGTAGTTTCTCGATGACGGATGGGATATGGGAGTTTCAAGAAGAATTATGCAGCGTCGCCAGTGGTTGCGTAAGGTCATGTGACTGTAGTACATATTGACTTAGTACGTGGTAAATTAATAATGTATGTTGTTTTAAAGGGTCCGTTGCGAAATACACTCTATATAAGGATAACGTTAAACATTCAGTTGAATTCCGATTTTCGCTTTTATTGTTTCCAATTATCATTGCAGACGTGTTTTATGCATTACATAAGGAGATTGAATGTGCTTCTTTATGGACTGAAACTGTCATCAATAAGTTTGGGAATTAATATGGGACTTTTTATTCATTTAAGATTTTCATAAACCTTATAAAAGATAGTTTAGAATCACTTCATAATGCTAATAATGTTGTAAGATCCTCTCGCAGTTTTTGTTTATTTTGATAATTAAAATGTTTGTTAAGTTTCACAAACTTGCTGGTTTTGCTTCTGTCTGTTACTTAAGCTGTGACCATAGAGTCGTAGCAATATAATTTGTATACACAAACAAGTCAACGTGATAGTCTAAAATGGCACACATTTTAAATAGATGAGAAATATATTTTTTTTTGCATTGAAGTTCCATTTATATTCTAGATCCTACAATTTGTCGAGTCAAAATTGCAACCGAGGCACAATTAATGCATTTGTTGGAACAACACCTATTTCATCAGCACTTGCATGAAGCAATCCTCTGTCCAATTGTTTTGATCCCAGTGGAGATGACGAGAAACTAAGTATTGCTGACACTATTTTGAAACAGTTTCACAGAAAACCTGTTGACGTTGTGAACAAGTGGTCAAGATAGTTAATTACTTGAAGAGTGAAACAGGAGAGTGTAGTGACTAATTACTTATACATCATGAAGGATGCATTTTATATGAATCATTATTGTCAAGGCAGTGTTTGTCCAAAAAGTGGGAAAATAGAGACAATTAAGAAATAACTGATTTTTACCATCAATATGGTAGTAGCTTAAAATACTTTAGTGTCAGCTGCTTACATGTATTTGCATACATTTTATCCCTACAAACAACGAATATGTAGACGTGCGGTTAATACGAAAATCATTAGCCTGAGAAAGTCCAAATAGCTCTATACCATTGTACAAAACATGGTTGTGTCATTCACACACCAGACAGCTGTAAACCAGTACTATTGCCTTGATGAACAGACGATTATCACAATCAACACAGTATCAATGAACAGGGGATACATTTGGGGCAGCTGGAATATAAAGTACAGGCTTTATCAGAAGGTTCTCTATAAACAGAATGTTAATTGATCAATTGCATTAACTATTTATTCATTATTTTGACATGCCAGTGCTAAAGTTATATGTTTCTCATCTACATATGTGAATATCACAAATGTTGTACTATTTATTAAGTAGTTGAACACTATTGATGCCATCCTAACGAATTAGTTACAAAACAACTGCTTGCAATGGATACCTATGTAAAATGTTAGTCTGTATGACATGACTTGATGTACATAGAAAACACTGATGAAATTTGTTAAACCTTTCTAGTTCTCCATTATTGTTATGGTGATGAAGTTTCTGACGTTACGCGTCATTCATCCGTTTTAACCAACACAATATTTCCGAGTACAAGACAGCCCGCCACTGTGCCAACATATATTGGCTTAACCTTTGCAACAGTATACAGACAGCTGCCGACACAGTGGATGCAAGAGGAATGTATGAGGGCATCAAGAAGGCGACATATCCCTCCATCTCAAAGACCGCTACCATCAAGTCCAATACAGGTGAAGACATCACAGACCATGGGAAACAACTGAAGCGATGGGGTGATCACCTGCCTGTCGTGGAGGAGCTAGATACACAACCATCCCTGGAAGAGTTTGGAAAAGCCATAGACTGCCCTGCCTGCGCGAAGGCTCCTGGAAGAGACGGCATTCCGCCTGAAGTCCTCAAGAGTGGAAACCAGCGCTGCTTCAGCCGCTACACATACTCTTCTGCCTCTGTTTGGAACAGGGATACATCCCACAGGACATGCGTGATGCCAACATTGCCACTTTGTACAAGAACAAGAGAGACCGTAGCTACTGCATCAACTACTGCATCATCTCTCTCCTCAGTGTTGTCGGAAAAGACTCGACAGTGTTGCCTTGGCGAGCTTGCAGATCCTAGCTCTCCGCGTCTACCCAAAGTCCCAGTGTGGATTTCGAGCCGGAAGGTCAACTGTAGACATGATCTTCTCACTACTTCAGCTGCAGGAGAAGTGTCATGAGCAGCAGATGCCAATCTAAATTCCCTTTATAAACCTAACGAAGGCATTGGACCTGGTCAGTCGGAGTGGACTCTTCAGAATCATGCAGAAGATTGGCTGCCCCCACGTCTACTTGCTGTCCTCATGTCGCTCCACGAGAACATGCACAAGACAGTGTGCTTCAATGGCACAACTTCAGAGGCCTTCCCAGTAATCAGCGGATTCACACAAGGCTGTGCCCTTGCGCCGACGCTCTTCGCCATATTCTTCTCCATGTTTCTCCAGTACGCCTTCAAGGGCTGCAGCGATGGAGTGTACATCCATACCAGGGCTAACGGATATCTGTTCAACATTGCCCGTCTCCGTGCTAAGACTAAAATCACAAAGGTACTCATCTGTGAATTGCTTTTCACCCATGATGCAGCCTTGACATCTCACACGGAAGATGGACTGCAGCAGCTGGTATGCCGCCTATCCAACGCTTGCAAGGAATTTGGACTGACCATCTGCTTGAAGAAAACAAAACGTCATGGCGCAAGATGCAGACTCCCCTCCCTCTGTCGTCATCGATGGATACAACATGGAAGTTGTCGAGAACTTCACATACCTCGGGTCCAACATCTCCAGGTCAATATCAATTGATTATGAGATGAATGGCAGGATTGCCAAGGCAGCTGCAGTGATGACCAGACTTAACCAGAAGGTATGGAACATCCCCATCTTCACCGAGAAGACCAAACTGCGTGTCTAACAAGCCTGCGTGCTCAGCTCACTCCTCTACAGCAGCGAAACATGGAACACCTATGCAAATCACGAGAGAAAACTCAACAGCTTCCACCTGAGATTTCTGCGATGCATTATGCACATTAAGTGGCAGGACAAAGTACCCAACACAGAGGTTATAGAACGCGCCAACATCAACAGCATGTTCGCCATACTCCGCGAGAGGCGCCTTCGCTGGCTCGGCCATGTCATGAGAATGGGCCCAGGCCGCATTCCTAAGGACCTGTTATATGGGAAACTAGCAGAAGATACACGACCGACTGGACGCCCACGCCTGCGCTACAAAGATGTTTGCAAGAGGGACATGAAGACGGCCAACATCGATGTCAACAAGTGGGAGAGCTTTCCTGATGACCGTCCCATCTGGCGCCTAGCTTTCAGGCAGGGAGTTAGCAAAGCTGAGGATGACAGGAATATAAAGCATCCTCAAAAGAGAGCCAGAAAGAAAGAACAGCTGACTCTGGAGCTACGCCATCGTTTAACGATAACGGACGGATGCCAGGGAGAAAGAATTCTCTAATGAAAGCTTTAATGCATTTATAACAGGTCTTATTGAAGTGCAACTAAACCGATATGTTGGTATAAAGCAAAAGTATTTATGATATGGTGATTTCCGGATTGATCTAATAAAAAACAGAGTAAATATCTGTGGATTATCAAGTTTAGAAAACATTAATGTTTTAGTGTGAATGTGACTCACAAACTTCAGCGGCAATATTTATATAAAACCGTAATAGGATATATAGTGAACTTTCAGTAGTTCAAATAAACCAATATTAATAAAACATTACAATGAGTAAATGTTAATGTCAAACTGTGTCTCAGACTTTGTTATTAATATCTATATTGTAAAAACAAATTAAACCTGTTGAGACTGGTTTGGCGACTTGTAATAATGTATATTACTTCTGCATATTTAGAGGTAGATAAACATGTAATGGCAATACAAAGAAACGTGCTTGTTCTCACATGGCCCTAAGACTAGGTCACTAACTGATTGCAGATAGTACAATAAATACTCATTATAAGCCAACCACCAATCCCATTTTAGGGCGGCAACAACTTCATTTATTTAATGTTGATGTCCTATAAGTCATCATGTAGTTTGCAGGTCAGATCCATTTCATCTGGATAACATTTTTTCAGTGAGTCATAGTTGCACTTTGGTAAAATAAACAAGGAAAACTGGAAATAAGGAAAGATAAGAACATTATTGACAAATTAGATGAAAATTACAATAATGTTTGAATGGAATATGTTACAAGTAAATTGACAACTTAAATATCGCACCTTTGTGTCATAAGACTGATATAAATGACAGTTACATTTTAAAATCCATTTATATGATAAATATAGAGATGATTCAAAACACGCAATATCTGGAATGACGTAACATGTACTGACATGCCAATCCTATGTATGTGTATTTGCGCGCGTAAGTTTGTGGGTATGTGTGTTTGTGTGCACGCGAACGTTTGTGTGTATGTTTGTTTGTGCGCCCGCGCGTTTATGTGTATGCGAGGTTTGTGCGCGCGTCCGTGTATGTGTTTGAGTGCACGCGTACGCTTGTGCGTGTGTGTGTATGTATTTTTGTGCGCACGTACGTTTATGTCTGTGTAGATGTTTGTATGCGCGCGTACGTTTATGTGCATCTTTGGATATTTGTTGGTGTGCTTGCGTATTTTTGCGTGTATTGAGCTCCAGGTTTGATTTTTAACTTCATGCACCGTGGTGTTTCTCAAACTAATATTTCTTGCTCGTACATAATAGTCGTGTAAGTGACGCATCATAATTTAAGTGTAACGAAAATGTCAATCAACATAGTACAAATCATATCAACATTAAACTTGATGTCCAAAGAAGTTTTTGGCAGGGTTATATATCCGTCTTTCAAATATTTAAATATAAGCATAAGGATAGAGAGGTCTCATATTCAAGGTGCTGTGCAAACATTAGTCAGGTACCAATAACATGAAGGTGAAATCTATATCCGCGAACGTTCACCTTCCTCTCTCTCTCTCTCTCTCTCTCTCTCTCTCTCTCTCTCTCTCTCTCTCTCTCTCTCTCTCCATAAATGACACATTAATAAAAAATCTGTGGAGTGAGTGAGAATAATTTGGAATTGATGGTAACGCAAGTCGCTATAAATTGTATGTGCAAACCTTCCATTAAATAACTCTACCGTGTTGCACGATAAAAATTATACATATTTGCCATAGCTTTTCAAGACTGGAGGTCATTACACAAATGCAAAGAAAACGTCTAACAAAAGAAAACATTAGTGCATTTGGCGTCTTCTGTAATTTCACGCTTTGGACACCGAAAAACATCCTGTATGCAAAAATTATGACGTCAATCATCTAATATGACTGAGAACTTCTCCTTATTTTAGTCAGAGGCACTAACAATACATATGTTCCTTGTTGATTGGATTTACTATCCCCAATAAACCGTGAATATTGAATTAACCTAGAAAATGTTGTGTGACATTTAATTAAAAACAAAAACAATTAGAACAGTTAATAAATGTGTTTGTACCAAATGAAAATACGTTATTAACAACATTAATAGCGTTAGTTGCTGGATAACTGACCATTTATTTTACCTCTTCACCGATCTCCCACCGCCATCTACTGCTAGCTATGGAATTGCCTGGGAACATACCAATACGGATCCAATACGTCACTCTGTCTGTCCGTCTGTTTCTCTCTCTCTCTCTCTCTCTCTCTCTCTCTCTCTCTCTCTCTCTCTCTCTCCCTCAACCTGATTACGTCACCATTTAGTATTACAGTGAATCAGAGAATCAGATAAGAAAATAATATTGTTTTATATCGTCTATACGTATGTAAATGAGGAGACATTTGGGGAACTTATCGTCGCTATTGACGTGATAAAGAAAATGGAGAGATACGTGTAATAATAGGGTCTTTGTTCCTCTTGTGTCGTCTCTTTATAACTGTCATGATGACGGTCTTCCTGTCTACCTAATAGTTACATTTCTCTTTTTAGAGGCATGTATTGGTTTTATTTATCGATGATACCCTGGTAGACAGGTCATTTCCATAATATTTTCGCAATCAGTATACTTCGGGTTTGATTTTAAACTTTCTTATGGCACAGGTATCTATTACATTATGCATTATGTCACAAGGAATATGGTTATGGTTGCTGCTAGGTTCAAGAATTGATATAATTTTCTTCATTACCATACTTAAAACAATGCAAATTGCCAACCAAAATATCAACTTTGAAGCTGTTTTATTCTGCAACTTTAATTTCTTATACATTATGCATAAATATGTCACGAGCAATACAACATATATTTGTAATGGATGGTCATGTAAAATAATTCAAAGTTTAAAAATCTGTTATGATATTTACCTTCAAATGTTAGGTATATTATAAAATCATAAACAATTCATTTTAAGACATTTTGTTCTCTTTAGACATGTTTATTACTTGTAAATTTGGTCTGACAGCAAAGAAACATCAAGAAGAAAGTCTGAAAGTGAAATTATTACTAGGTATAAATCAACATGACAATATTATACAGGTAAATCAAACAGACAAAACCAAATGCACACAGACTGATAGACATACAGACAGAGATTGATGCTTTTTGCAGACAAAGATACATGGCATTAGATAGATATGTGTGTGTGTGTGTGTGTGTGTGTGTGTGTGTGTGTGAATGTATATATGTATGTATGTAAATAGATAGATATCAAAGATAGATATGCAAATATATTCAGATTACCAAGTTCATATGAAAATTATAAAATTATAAATTGCATTTATGGGTGACAAGTTCATTTTGGCCTTATTAATTTCTGTTACAGATGCTGAAGTTTTAAATGATCAAGATCTATTTATTCCATATGAATCATATATAATACCATACCACATAATAATAATAATAATAATAATAATAATAATAATAAAAATAATAATACCAATAATAATAACAATAATAATAATAATATTAGTAATAATATGTACTATTACTATTACTATTATTATTATTATTATTAAAGTACAACTTTTACCTATTCAGAGACAAAATTATCTTTCTTACATGATTATGGAAGCTTGATCAGATGAAGAATGTTAAAAGCTGATGAGAAAAATAATTTTTGACTCTGGAAAGAGATAAATTATAATTCTTATTGTGTTATTTGGCATCAAAATCCTCATAAACTTCTTTACAAAGCTGACTATGTTTGGGAACAATCAGATTTTATGTGTCCACTGTACACTGCAAGAAGAAGGGGGATGATAATAAGTTGTGGAAAAAATTCATTTGTATTGACTGTACATAACAGAAAACTAATATAATCTGGGAACATGAACTGATTTCTTAGGAGTCAAGAATATATATATGGTATTTTTCTGTATTATATGCACTGTTGGTCAATTTGCAACATTGATTAAAAGGTAAAGGGAAATAATCAAAAATTTGTTTTGAAACTGGTTTATACTCCTAAAGTAATTTGATGCAAAAAAAATCGACAACAGAATTTTGCTGTGATATTGTTCTTTTATATATATATATATATATATATATATATATATATATATATATATATATATATATATATATATATATATATATATATATGTGTGTGCATGTGTGTGTGTGTGTGTGTGTGTGTGAATGTATATGTATGTATGTAAACTATCAGCGTTTATTTTCAAATATATTATTGTAAAATAAGTTCTAATATTAAGATAATCAATGACATTTAACCCATGAAACTGCAAATAAAATATTTAATTTGTTAATTAAAATAAGAAATCCAAAATGCCAATCTCTCAGATGGAAACAAGTTTGGATAAATATAAACTATATCCAGTAGAATCCAGTTAACAGGACCATCTTCTAATGGGGGAAGCCATTGATTTGGGACAAATATTAAAGGCGCATGCCTTTTTAACTCTTCTGCACAATTGGGGCAACTGAGTAATTGGGCCAAAGTGTGCAAGTGCTGATGTGTCCTAATTAACAGGAATCGACTGTATATGGTTTAAAGACTGGTTTGTAACCATATTATCTATATGGACTTAATGTTAGTTTTCTTTCAAATATTGCTCATGAGGTTTCTGTGGATGGAATATCCAAGTAAATTTGTATTTCCTTGGTTTTTTCTTCATTTGGGACTCATGGTACTAATTCACTTCCCGTTGTAAACCTATGCAAACACCATGATACTAAAAATTCAATAACTAAATTTCTCATGATCAAACATATATTTATCAGTATAGATGAAACCTGGACATCAAAAAGCTTCCATGTTAAGAACAGGATACGAGCTGCTGTATTTTCTGGACATACATGCATTGGAAATATGTGCTTTCAATTCCACACCAAAGATCCAGGTGCTACTTTCAGTTATGAGTCTTCCAAACTCAAGACTGTTAAAGGACTCACTTTCCATCTAAAGCACAATATCTTTATTTTTTTAAAGTTACAACTAGGATAAGGTCTCAAAATATTCTTTCTTCTTCAAAATAACTTTCATTATCAACCATTCCTGGCCACCCAAACCCATATAAACTAAATGTTGTGTTCAACCATTTCCAGGCTGGTTCCCATTTTTCCATACAGTTAGTACAGTGTCCATTTTGGCCAGATAACATTTAAAAGATGAGGCAAAGAGAATATTGCAAACCATATGTAGAATATTTTCAAAATGTACAAACTATAATTTAGAATTAGAAAAACAAAGGTGTTCTTGAAAGATGAATGCTCACCCCGATTCCATAAAAATGTGCTAAATGCAGGATTGAATGAAATCAGATGGACATACAGATGAATGCAAAGTGGGTCAAAGTAATCAGAGTGAACAATTGCAGCATATAATGTTCATAATATCAATCAACCAAACATATATAAAGTTTTTACTTACATGGGATGAGTCTAAACATACATATTTAATGGTCTCAGCATCTAAGTGACAGTAACTTTGTTTACCTGAATGTAAAGTAACTATGACAACACTGATACAAATTATGAAATAAAAAGTATCTATATAATTTACCTTTGGGGGGGGTCCTTTTTACTTTCATCTCTCTTGAGGAATGAAGTAGAAATTATTGACATTCATTTGTTAAGTATAGATCCTTCACTTTCCTTTCTTCTCTCCTGATAATGAAGAAAATTACACTAAATTTCAGGTGTGAAATAGTTATTAAATGAAACTAAATTTTAACCTGAATAAGTCTGTGTGCTAAAGCTGCATAGAAATGAAGCACTGCAGTTTTATGTGGAACAGCAGGAGGCTTTTTACTGAGCACCACAAACATACAAGGGAAAAAATAAAAATGAAAATAACTAAATAACACAATGAAATAGGTCATGAAAAAAGTACAATGAAAAATATATTATGGTAATTTTGTCAAATTATCTGCACATGATAGGTTACAACAAATTAAAAAATATAATGAGAAAATATTTTGCCTGTTGACACATGGTTGGTGTAACCATGACAAATCAAAACCATACATCTAAAAAAATGAGCCATAGTCGACAAATTCAATCTAAAATATATTAGAAGTCAATATATGTCACAATTCTAATAGATACAATGGGCTGAACCTTGAATAATATCAATCCATGTCTTCGTTCATAAGATATACACACATGCATTCCTGTTGTAAATGATAAAGTCAAGCTAAATCTTATAGTTAGGGGCCCCGAGTGGCTGAGTGGTATAAAGCGCTCTCCGCTATGAATCAATGCCATCTCACCTCTGTCTGCGTAGGTTCAAGTCTCAGATTCTGCCAATGTGGATATGTGAGAAAGCTTGCCAGTAGCTTCTTGTGGGTTGGTGGTTCTTGCCGAGGGTTTTCCCAGGTTCTTCCTCCATCATTAGTAATGGCCACCATGTATAGAACAACATGTGCTGAATGGTGTTAAACCCTACAACAATAGCAACATAAATCTTATAGCTTGGTACACAGAAGGGCAAGCTAAAAGAGTTTGTGCATAAATATAATTCAAAGCGAGTCAAACAAAACACAAATAATTAATGAAGAACTTTCAAACAGATGTTCTTAAAATACTTGCATTATTTGCCCAATTCTTTAATATTGTAAATACGCAACAGAGTTGATATCATTTTACATGCACAGACATGTATACATTCATATATACATACATACAAACAATCTGTACATTCATATATTCATCATTTTCAAAGAAATTACACCTGTGTGGTTAGCAAGGAACATAGCTAGAAAACGATATAGATAGAGAGACTGATGGGTGCATGGATAGACAGATGGATTGATAGTTAGATGCTTGGTCATAATTTAAGAAAAGAATCTTAAACTTTGTGAAAAAAAACTTTTCAAAGCAAACATCAAAGTAGACAAACACTAATATTTGATGAAATTTAATAGAGTAAATCTGAACAAAGTCAGAAACTTAAGATTTTTATTCATTAGATAAATAAACACACAAGTACACATATACATTCAGGAATGGATCCATCCATATGTGCAGATATGCATACGTTGTAGATTCAGAAAGTACATCCATAAATTCATCCATATATTATGTACAATCATCCAGTCATGTCATCCATACATTCACTATTATGTATAATCATACACTCACGCCTTACACACATTCATTATTATGTTCATTATTATGTACAATAATCAACTCATGAAATCCATACATTCATTATTATGTACAATAATCAACTCATGAAATCCATACATTCATTATGTACAATAATCAACTCATGCCATCCATACATTCATTATTATGTACAATAATCAACTCATGCCATCCATACATTCATTATTATGTACAATAATCAACTCATGCCATCCATACATTCATTACTATGTACAATAATCAACTCATGCCATCCATACAATCATTATTATGTACAATAATCGACTCATGCCATCCATACATTCATTATAATGTACAATCATCCAGTCATGTCAAAACAATGTCGTCCATACATTCATCTATCATTACATATGCTAGATAAATTTCATTTTAATGATAATGTTCATAATAAATAAAATCAGAGGAATGAGCATTACATCAATGCCTAATAAATAAATATCCTCTTGCTTTTAGATTTTTGTACACAGATAAATTTGTCATCATTATCTATATCATTCAGTATATTGTAGTTATTTGTGTATAAAATAGTGAAGTTTACTAATCATGCCTCCTTCACCAGTGATAACAAAATCATCCTTGCTGTGATTGAAGGAAATTCCTTTAAGGTTTCCAGAAACACCGCAGCTAATCACTTGGAGTGTAACGCCACTGGGTAATAGTTTATGAATGTTCTTAGACCCACTTCCCACAACATAGACATTGTCCTCTCTGTCCAATGCTATACCCCATGGATACACAAGGTCCTTGGATAAGTAGACAAAATACTGTTTTCCATCTGTCAGACCAAAACAATACACTGCATTGGCATTACTAACAGATATGTAGACACGTGACTTGGACATGTCTGTAGCAACATGAGCATGTAATGTCAGTTGACAATCAAATTCATGGTGAATCTTGACATTTCCATTCCTAGTGATTAGGCTCCAATAACATCTGGTACTAAATGTATCACCACAGTGGCCAGACACAATGATCTCTTCCCTGGTGAATGAATCAACACCTTGGGGTGTATGCTTGGCTGTTACTGTCCCTGTGTCTGTGATGGATTGGTCACTAATGGACAGAAACTGGACAGTTTTCATTTTAGGTATTGTTACAGCAATTTCATTCTCTCCTATTAGACACATGCCATAAGGATTTCCAGGCAGTTTGTGGCTTGTAATAAAGTTATGTGATGAATCAAACAAATAGCATATGTTGTTATTATAGTCTGCCAGAATTATGTATCCATCAGGTAACTGGACGATACCATACAATGAAAAATTTGCATTTGGACACTGAATATCAATAACTCTAGAGAGCTCCACAGTTCGTTTTTTAAGGGGTATCATAAGGCTTGTACATTGCAGATTTTTAGCCTCCTCTTGACATTCTATTTTTACCAAACCTACTGCATCTTTAGAAATAACTGCTTTCATGTTGCTATCAAGTTCAAGTCTTATTCCAATGTTATCCACTCGTTCAAACTTCTCTCGAATCTGATCACTGTAGCTTTGAAGCTGCTTCATTGTCTTACTAGTCACTAGAAACTTTTGTGTATCCGACCCAAACTGGCCAACGGTCTCTAAAAGGGCTTGAGAGTTTCTGATGGCATTTAACAAGGACTGACACTGGTGATTCTGTTCCTGTTTTCTGATCAACAATTCCTTGTAAATTCGGTTTCCCTCAAGCTTCACCATCTTCTCAATATCATCAAGCACATCATTCAGTTTCTTCCTGATGTCTCCAATTTCTAATGAAATACTGTTAACATGTGACTCTGTATTACCTATGCTTTCTTCATTCATCTCCATAAAGTTCTTGAGATGATCCTCAAATTTCTGCATTTCTTCCATTAGCTTATGTGCATTGATCTCCTTCAATAGACTTGGAAGACTCTCTTTCAATTGGAGCACATTCTCACATGCTTTATGATAAAGGAAAGAACATGTACCACAACATGAAGCCTCGTGGCTCCTACAATAAAACTTAATATCTTCATTATCATGTTCTGGGCACCCAAATCCCTCTAGAAACTTGAAACGGGTTTGTGGATTACTTTCCAATTGTTCCATGCTAATAATTTGATGACTTTTCGCCATTCTCATGTTTTTATGACAGGTGGCACAATTATCACACATGAACTCTTCACATACAACACACAATTTCTTAGCAAGGTTGCTCGATATGTCTGATGAATTCGAACATACTTCGCAAGACCGTTCTACTTTCGATTTCCCCACTAGCGGAAATGGGCTGTTTGGGAATAATAAAGCCCATTCTCGCACAGGTCTTTCTTTATTTGCAGGCCTGATTACCGCTCTACATACAGGACACATAAATTCCTCAAATATTTTATCGGTACTACCAGCCTTTTTTATTATATAGTCCTGAAGGCAGTGTTCACAAAATGAGTGCAAGCACGGCAGTTGACGAGGAGAGGTGAACTTGTCCAGACAGATCGAACATCCGTGTCCATCTTGAAAGAAAGATTCGGTGGTTGCAGTAGCCATTTAGACAGTCACAAACTAACAGTGTTGTTTTAAAGAGGATAATTCACACTGATGTAGCTTATACAGAGCATTGTTATCAATGAAGTATTAAGAGCATGATGCTCTGACAGCGACCGCTTTGGGGTCATGTTCTGGTAACATATGCTTTTATCATAACGGCTACTTTTATCAACCATACCAGATGAAATCTAATTTCTTTGCGTTTGAAGACAATGCAATGTGGATGAAGAGCAAACTTGTGACTTGAACGATTTGATTCACTTTCTGATTGTTTTGAAACATTGGTACTGGAAATGAATTAGTTGCAAGAAAAAAACAATACTGCATATTTAGCAGGCTGTCTCTTCGTATTATTTAATAAACAGCTTGGCTGACGCTTTTACATCACGTAGGAGCTGATTAAATGTAATACATGATAGGAGCATTTCATTTTAAATTGTTTTATAGATCGATTACTCTCGTACCTGAATTATACTTTACCAGATTAAAGCAACAAGTTTACGTTACAGTGGTTATTTTGTTAATTAAAAAACCGCTTTTTGATCCTTCTGCTTTTTATTCTCTTTAAACAGATAGATAGATAGATAGATAGATAGATAGATAGATAGATAGATAGATAGATAGATAGATAGATAGATAGATAGATTCACAACAGCAGTTTAAGGAAACCATACGATAATTTTAAAAAAAATGGAATTCGATGGGCTAATAGGTACAAGCGAATACTAATAATCGTTTAACTGTTTTATATGCAATTGGTTTAACGAATATTTTGTAGTGTGTACTTTGTCACAATCATTTTCTGACGGTTCAGAAACAAAGGCAAATGAAACGTTAACTAACGGAATGTACTGTAACCATTTGCATGGATGCGAGAGTACCTTTTATCTTCCTTCATGTTTTTTATTTTTTTGGGTGGGTGGGTGGGTATGAAGTAAAGATTGCTATTAAAAGAGTTTCATATCTGTAAAGATGCTACTTCCGATCGAAAAAGTGAACTTTTTGCAAACTCTTTATTCGTGTTGTATTCGCTTAGAATATGCGCCAGATAAGATATCTAAATTTTGAAATACAGTAATTAAAATGCATTTTAAGACAGTAAGATAACAGTATCTTTACATTAAATTCTTTTTTTTAAAAATTTCTTTTTATGTTATATTTACATTTCATACCAGAGGCGTAGCGGGGGGGGGGGGGGCGCGGGGGGCGGGGGGGGTACATATGTCCCCGGGCGCCAAGGTACAGGGGCGCCAAATGAGGCTTGCAACGTTACATTATAATAAGAAAACAAGGGTAATAAATCTGTCACAAGATCGCTGGGGCGCCAATTTTATAGTTTGTCCCCGGGCGCAAAATATCATCGCTACGCCTCTGTTTCATACATATTCATTTGTGTTGTTTTCGACTGTCTTAAATTTTGATATGATGAGCAATACAATACAAATCTGATTCTTTTAATGGACCAAGATTGTATTTATATACAAGAAAATGTGTAGTGTTGGGAGACAACAATAACAGCTTATTGCACTATTGCAAACACTCAAATATAACAACTTAGACCGTCAGACTACTAGCCGCTACTTACAGAAACTTGATTAACGCAGATAACATGCTTACAAAGTTCAATATTTAGATATCAATGTTACTTTATAGATACAGTGCAATATAAGTTTGGTACATTTGATGTACATAAGAGATATTATCCCTTAAAAAATTAGTTCCCCTTTTACAACAAAATATCAAGACAACACAAAGAACAAAAACAACGAAACAATGTCAGATAACTAATTCAGTATACAATTAATTGAAATTAATGAAAATAAAAGTAAAACAAGTTATAGATGTAAGTATAATGTGTGATTTAAGTTTTGTTCGGGTAGTATATATTTTTTGTTCCGGCATTTTGTATATTCCAATTTGCTCCGGTAAAACGTCTGACCCGTAATAAAAAGTTAAGAATCAGTGAATAATTAAATTTAGAATCCGTTTAATCTGGTCTGGTTGGGTTTGCTTTTGAAGGTGATAGTTGACCCAGAGTCAGTTCTTAATGCTGAATTTTGGTTTTCACAGTCGTTGAATTTTGATAAGATTTCAGGGTCATTTTTTTAGAAGGATACTTTCTTTCAGTTTCGCATACATGGGTTCACCAATCATCAAAAATGAAATGAATAGTATGAAAAAAAACTAAAAAAAGAATAAAGAAATGTAATGCAGTACTGGAAGAAATGGAATTGTGGATATAGTAGTCTCCCTTATTTGAAATGGCTATAAGATAATTTCGTTTGTACCTCGGCTGCTGTCATTTTCAAAGTGTATGATACAGATTGACAATAATGTGGGGTAATCATGATCAGCGGCATAACTACAAAGGCTTTCTGGAATTGAATCATTTATAGTTTAGTTGTCAGTATTCAGATTATAACTTTTACTAACTGCCTTACTGTCTTAATACTTATATCCTGTTTTCTGGAACTAAATTGTGTATCGAACATGATTACATAATGTCAGTTCAGACTGTTTGTTTTTGGGTTACCTTGTTTCCTTCTTTTGTTTGTCACACAATCCGACTACCTAGAGACAGTGTGTTTTAATGCAATATTATTTTTGAACATTGGACAAAAAATGAAGATTCCTTTGCTCTATAGCAATATTAATAATATTTTTGTTGAATTATATCTTCTCCAAAGAGCGTGGAGGCATATTGTTTTTGGCTTGAAATACCGAGACCATTTGCAAAGAAAAACTTTCAACCACGTCAGTTCAAAAGTCAGTGTAATATTTTGAGGTCAAATATAACATATTTCCTGTCCGGTCCATTTCTTCTTTACGTCATGATGGATTTTGAAATTACTGTGCACAGCTTTACAAAATATTGAGATTTATATGTTTCGTTTCCGCTCAAAGTCACCCTTTTCAGGAGGAATTTGGAACAAATGACACAGAACGCAAGTGTAAAGATGGCTGAAACGTAAATAAGATTTTTTTGTGCTTTTGGAAACTTGATTTCTTCCATCAATACATATGTACTAGTCACAATTAAAAAGATTAATATGATTTTTGACATCCCAAACAAAATATTATCTAATTCCAAGCTAAGGAAGCCATTTTAGAAATCCGTTAAAGTGTAATATATAAATAAGTATACCGCTAAATTGGCGATAGTTGGCAGTCTCGGGTCTTATGTTTTTCTTGAAATAAAATCAAGAAATGTATTTTTTAAAATTTCAGCCGGACTCGATCCCACGACCGACATTCCGCCTTATGTATCGTATTACGCTAACTGCACCAGATACCACACTGCTAATCGGACATATATTAGAAATAAGTAAAATTAGTGACATTAATAGAGTTCACATTTATTTTAGATTCTCTACATTTGGTCAAAACGTAAACATTGCCATTTGAGCTCTGTTTCTCTGTACCATAGGCTGATAGTTAATTGATACAGCTAAATTGATTATGTGTATTTATAGGGAGATCAAATATACCCATGCATAATGGTATCAGTTTAAATTATTTATTCGCACCATTCAATAGCAACGTCATGATATCAGAGTAGTGAAGAGCATGCCAGTGGTACTTTTTAACACTTCTCTATTAAAGAAGTGATCGTCATAGGTTTGATTCCAAATCTATTTTCTAGAAAAATATTTAATACATGCCGATACATTATCTCAGACTTTCCTTTGATGTAATATTATGACAAAACAATTGACATTTTTGCTTTTAAGAGTACCGGAGTGCAATTATAAGATTGTATCAAACTTTATTATGTGCGTATATACAAAACATCACCATGCAAGATGCGTACACATCAGCAACAGACACGGCATCTGATATCTAATAAGAGTTTTGTCACTACGCCATTTTTGTAGTATCGCTTGAATATTTTTTTGTAATTTAAATTCAGACTGTTTATACTATTATATAAAATGCATTTATACAAAATAAACAAATTAAAAATACATTTAAAATTAGAAAATGAATTTTAAAAATTGCATAATAATACTTCAAAATTCGATTTCGAATAGTTGGATAAAAGTGTACTCTTACGGGGATTTGAACTCATATGCACATGTTGAACATATTAAAATGGTTTAGCAAATAATAAGCTTAACCGTCAAGGTGATCGATTCTTCACAAATATTGAATTGAATGTTAATGCTTATATTTAATGAATGTCTCTATAACTTGCCATTTCATTTAACAAAATCAAAATTTTATCCGATTTTCTTAGTCAGAAACATACTTATTTGTTAGGGGGCCTCGAGTGGCCGAGTGGTCTAAAGCGCTCTCCGTTACGGATCACTCCCATTTCAGCTATGTCTGAGTGGGTTCTTATTTACTGTTATATTTTTCATCAGGGACATAGCCAATATTAAACTGACAAATTGGCATGTTGAACGACTAAGGCTCTAGAGGCTACGCGTATCGTAGAGAGGGTGGGGGATATGAGATAGCAATTTATTCATTTCAGAGCCCTAAATATCTTTTAGAGACTTTTGAAATTTGGTCATGTTTTAATACTGTAAAAATACAAAGACATCATTTTCTAATGAACCGAGTCAATACAGTAAGGTCTGCTACTATCTTGTTTGCGTGTTTGCTTCCAAAGAATCCTCTTTTCTATACGTATTGTATTATAGAAAAAATATCAGTTTTGTGAATCTTGGGACGTCATGTGAGACAGGTTCCTTCATATTACAGGACAGGATGGGGGCGGGCAAGGGTAGAGCTGGGTAGCTCTACCATAATAGAGCTATTACCATTTCTCATTTTCTGGAATAAGATGCCGATAGCGAGTGTATTCTGACTCATTTTGCGTGGTAAGTTGATATAAAATGATTTGGTTTTTGAGTTTTGTTTCCGTACACTTTGGTCCGAGTAATAAAGAATATTTACATTTTTGGTTGTATCCTATACTCGAAACTAAACTATGTAGCCGGGTCCCCGAGTGGCTTTGTGGCTTTAAGCGCTCTCCGTGATGGACCACTGCCATCTCACCTTTGTCTGCGTGGCTTCGAGTCTCAGATTCGGCAAGTGTAAGTATATGAGAAAGCTTGCCAGTAGCTTCTCGTGGGTCGGTGTTTCTTTCCGGGGAATTAGCCGGGTTCTTCCTCCACCATTAATACTGGCCGCCATGTATAGCCTATCGTGTGCTGAAATATGGCGTTAAACATTACAACAACAAAACTTTGGAGTCTACAATAAAGCAAAAATTAAAGCGAGTAATTATTAACAGAACCTAGTGAACAAAATTTAGATGCTGAAACATAAAGTCGAAGTCCAAAACAACAAATATCTCAGGTGGCTCTCGTCTTTAAAGTATCAATTTCTGGCTTGCACATTCACAACCTCTCAATTGAAATGAAAGTAAGTTCAAACACTTTACGATAATTGCATATAAAATCCTTGAATTTATGTATTGTTCATCGATTGTGCTTCACAATTATGCTAAAACTAAAGCAATTCAGAAGCTAGTACTATGGAAATCAAGTTTCGGAAACGTTCAAAAGAATTGGAATGTACTGTGATTGCACTATCTCTTCACCATTTTAAGAGTTATCCCCATTTTTATAATCAAATCAATGATGGAGTCAGTCGTAAGTGTAATTAAAATGTTCCGTCCTTTACATCCGCAGCTTTGACAGGGGTCGATTAAAGATCCAATACACGTGCTCAATCTATGTGTCAGTATTTCACTAAGTATTTTGTAGTCCGCATTTAATAATGTGATAGGACGCCATTCATTTAATGACGCTCTCTCGTTCGCCTTTCCCTTATAAATAAGAATATCAATACCTTTATTTGCTTTGTCATTTCTCCAGTAAAGAGGATATTTTTAAATAACAGTCCAAGTACCTGACTTAACTGTTCCTGAAATCTTATATAACAGTCAGTTGTAAGGCCGTCAGAATCAGGCGACTTACTTTTCTTATTTATTAAATATTGCTTTTAGTATTTCACAGTAGTGACGAATCCGTCACACACTTTTCGGGCATCGTTTGTAATTTTACTTAGTTTGGTGTTATTGATGTATTGGTCCAAAGTATTAGGATCAATGTTTTGAGATGTGAATAAATTCTTATATTTGTGAACTTCTATCAAAATGTCATTTTATTAGGTAACACTCTGGCATTTATCTTTAATTTGTCTATCTTTTTATATTTTCCTCTTTTCAGTTCTAATATCATATAAATCCCTCCACCTCTACCAAAGACTTACAAAAATGGTACTTACAGCTGCCTCGCATGGCGATCAGCATTAAGAGGTTAGTGTTAGGACTGGTCGGCCTGGTGGCAAAATAATGTGACTGGGTGGGACATCATACTACATGTCTGCGGTATGATGCCCCAGTGATAGACATCAATATAAACTGCCCCATTGCAGACATCGTAGCAATAAGATTGAATTTTTTTTATAGCTTCGTTAAAAATCATAATCAAATAAACCTCGTTAAATTTTCCGTCTCTAATTTGTATGCATCCTGTAATATTACGCTGTATTTATCAAATTCCTATTCTATATTTGTTTCAACATTAGTTTTCATTCCTCCTTTCTTTTGTATTTCTTTGTGATAAATTTTGAATCCATTCTTTATGAATATTTCTTGTTTGTGCCATGCTATTTAGATAACATTTAAATTAGCTTTTTTATCATCTCCCATTCTATTGAAATATCTGGTTGTTTATTTTTAATAAAATCGTTCAAATGATGTTGAACAGTGTCCACATAATCCTTGTCAAGTAGGTGATCACTGTTCAGCTTACATAATCCCTGACCTCACTTGCTTTGGTATTCCATACATAAGTTAATTTCAAATGTAATCGTACACTTATCAATATTCGTCAAACATACTTTTAAAATAAAAAATGTATCAATTATACTACACTTAGTTTTAGTATACACATATGTATATTCAATTTATTTAAGAATATATATATATATATATATATACATACAGTCCCGGATTACCCATTAGGCAGAGTAGGCAACTGCCTATGGGCCCCGCGACTTTTATGGGGCCCATTAGGGGCCCCCAGGGGCCTCCATGAGACCGTGACCGTGGGTCTGGGGCCCCAAAAGTTTGACTGCCTATGGGCTTCCACGGTGCTTAATCCGGCGCTGTATGTATATATATATATATATATATATATATATATATATATATATATATATATATATATATATATATATATATATATATATATATATATATATATATATATATATATATATGTTTGTATGTATTAATGTTTTGACATATGGATTAGCGGCCGTATCTGCATGCGACATGCCTCAGTATCCGTCTAAATCTGAGTCCACCCGTTATAAATCTCCGCCTATAAGGTAGCAGCAGGAGGGGTTTCCGTTACTTTTCGTCCCCCATTTTGCAACTTTTGTCTCCATTCATCAATCTGAGACTTAAAAAAAAAGTTACTTTTCGTCCCCAATTTTGCAACTTAGTCCTCTATTCATCAAACGAAAACTTAACAAAAAAATCGCTAATCTCTTTTACCTCCCTTTTTTTATACTTCAACTCGCGGGAATTAGGTATATATTTTATCAAGTCCGATCCGGTATCTTGTCCGCGGATCATGTAATGCTATTGTGACAAATCCATGAGGAGTTATCTTAGTATTACTAAAGAAATCCTTAAATTGATCAAAACTCATATCAGAACACCAAGTTTGCCAAATATTTCTGATTGTATGAGTATCAACTCCATTAAACACACTTAATAAATTACAGTTATCGCGAATTACTTTAGGAATTTGTGTATATCGTTGAGTCACATAAATAACATCAGCATTTTTATGGCGTCCGCGTGAGAATATTCTTGCAGGATTTTTTTGTTTATCTAGCATAACATCATCATATACCACAAGATTATTAACACTCCCATCTAAATCTTCTACAGATGGGGCTTCATCAATATCAGTTATCACTTCAACAACATCTTCTCCAGCAATTTCAGATGCTGTCTCATTATACTCTTTTAGTACATTATAACAATGTTGATCATCTACACTTGGTGCAACTAAATACAACTTATCCCATTTTAAATATTTCATTATCAACGTCAATAATAATTGAGTTTTACCACTTCCAGATGGTCCAATAATAATCATTCTGATAGAATCTGGTAGCATTGGATGATGTTTAACTGGTTGTTTTTTCTTTGTAGCGCTAAAATCAATCACTTCCATTTATTGATATACGTTTATTTACTATAAAAGTTATGGATTTATATTGTGTGAAATGTAAGAAACGTACACCAACAATCAATGAAACAACGGTTACTACAAAAAATAATAGATTAGCAACATCTGGTAACTGTGAAATTTGTGGTATAAAAAAATTTAGATTCATAAAAAAAAAACAGGTAGAGATATCGCCAACCGTTTAAGTAATCTTCCAGGACTTCCTTGGGCTAAATATCCAGGTGAAAAACATATTCCAGGATATAGTTATTGCGGACCAGGAACTCGATTAGATATCAGACTCAATGAAAATGATCAACCAAATCCTGGAGAAGATCCAATTAATGCTATTGATGAAGCTTGCAGAATACATGATATTGCATATCGAAGTAATGATATTGAACAAAGACATCTCGCAGATATAAAATTAATTCACGCGGTAGATGCAATTCCGGATAAAAAATTAAAAGAAAAGTTAGCTTCAATATTGATAAAAACCGCTATGAAGGGTAAAATATTATTCGGTAATTGAAAATCTAAAAGTATTTAAAAATACTATCATTTTAATATGGAATCTATTTATTACTCACCTACTGGCTACTGGAAAGGTTACGCAGCAATTAAAAAACTAGCCACCGCCGCATCAGTGAAATATAAAACCGCGAAAGATTGGTTATCCAAACAGGCGTTATGGCAAATTTATCTTCCGGGTCCTAAAAAAATTAATTATTCTCATTTTGATGTTTTTGTACCAAATGAAGTTCATCAAGCCGATATATTATTTCTGCCGTATGATAATGGTTACAAATATGCATTAACCGTAGTTGATATCGCTAGTAGATATAAACAGGCAACACCGCTAAAGACAAAATCAGCCACTGAAGTTGCTTCTGCATTTGAAAAGATTTATCGTAAAGGTCCACTACGTTGGCCAAATCTATTACAAGTTGATCCTGGCAAGGAATTTCAAGGTGTTGTTACATTTACGATGAAAACTCATAATGTCACCATCAGACGAGGACATACTGCAATACATCGCGATCAGGCAATTGTAGAGAGATTTAATAGAACTCTCGCTGAGCGGTTATTTGGATATCAATACGCAAAAGAATTCATCCAAGAAAAAAGATCCCGTGAATGGGTTAAAAGATTACCAGCTGTGATTACTGCACTGAATAACGAGATTACTAGAACAATTAACATGAAACCTATCAACGCGATTAAGAAAACATCTATAAATAAAATTCCACAAAAAGATAATGTTTTCCAACCAATTCTTGGTAGTAATGTCACTGTTAGGTACTTATACGAACCAGGAGAGCTTGAGGGTGGTAAAAAAAGAGCTACTGATCCTATTTGGAGTGTCACCACACATAATATATCTGGTATAACACGATCTTCTTCTAGGCTAGCAATTTATAGATTAGATTCATCCGCACCTCAGAGGGGTTTTACACGTGAACAATTACAAGTTATCCCCCACGACACTCAATTACCACCACGAAAAATTAGTTAGTATCTTTAATGATAACTCTTCTCAATTGATTTATTCGTCTAGCTCTAGATACCGCTAAATAAACTAAATTTGACCACTCAATACGATTATCTACGATCCAGATAGTTGTATCCTCAATAGTTAATCCTTGTGAAGAGTGTATTGTTGCGGCGTATCCTAGCATCCAAGGTGAATTTTCAATCTCCAATGCATCTTTAACTAC
Source organism: Unio pictorum (assembly GCA_030141615.1). Lineage (NCBI taxonomy): Eukaryota > Metazoa > Mollusca > Bivalvia > Unionida > Unionidae > Unio > Unio pictorum. The sequence continues at coordinate 11,569,977 of JARLTB010000065.1, forward strand.
ATCAATGTCTACGTACACAATTTCATTCAATACTAATTCCTCAATTCTAGAATCTTTACCTGGAATTTCAACATTAATATTTTGTTTTCTTGTATCACGTGGTCTGTAACATAATGGTACTTTTTCATTAGGAAATTTCTCTTTATGTATCTCAAATAATTGTCGTTGAAGATCATCCCGAGTTATTTTTAAACTAGCAAATACTTTATCGGTTGGTTTCCAAAGTTTCAAAAATTCATCTTCCGTTGTTTCTGGAATAACCTCTCTGAGAACTCTGAGTTGTTCATTATCAGGCTGCCGTCTTATTCTAGATTTTAAATCTTTTATTTCATTATCTAATGATCTATAATCTTCCATTACTTCCTCGTAATAATCTACATTATCCTTTAGCCATTTATGAGGAGGTTTTCCGATAAATGGAGGTGGTTGACCATCATCTCCGCACATAATTATCTTAACATTATTCGTACGTAACCAACCTAGAAATTGTTTTAATATATCTAGCGGTACTGTACATATTTCATCCCAAAGAATATATCGTGGAATATATTTATTACCCATTCGAGAAGAATCCCATTTATCACCTTTCCACCTAAAAAAGCTGTGATAAGTACAAGCATTAATTCCTCGTTCTCTTAAGGATTTTGCTAGTGCATGAGTATGTGTTAGTGCTAATATATCAAAATTTTTGTATAATTTTATAACTCTTTCAGTCTTTCCACTTCCGCCGCAACCGTTTAAATAAATTATCTTATAGCGAGTTATCGGATCAAATATTGATGGAGCATTAGAAATTTCAGTTTTAATATTTTTGCGGTAACTATCAGGTATATCAACATCTACATGATGATTATAACAGTGTAATTTTTCTTTTTTAATTCTCCAAGTTCCCCAGTCAGAACTGCTAGCGTTTCCACCTAAATACGGTGTAACTGCATCAATATGTTTTTTATGGAAATACATCGAATCTGTGGCAACTCTTACAGCAATATCTGGGAATCTATTTATCATCGAGAATAAATTAATAGTTGTATAAGCTAACATTGAAGATCTTAAATGTGTGTATTGAGGACTTTCTCCATCTATGTAAGTTATAATAGTACCGTATTCTTTCCCATTTGATAATAATGCCTTTCTACTCGTTACAAATCTATTAGTGGAAGTAAGATTTTTAATAATAATTTTCTCTTCAGTTGGATCAATTACTAATCTAGAAGATGTTCTAGTATTATTAGATCTCCCTCCAACTGTAAATTTTCCTATTATTTTTCTTCCTAAATCCTTTGCTGATTTCTCTCTATCACAATACATTTGTTTAGCAGTTTCCATAATCTTCTCTTCATCGTATTCCGGGAAATTCTCTCTTACTTTTTTAATTTCTCTATTTAAGTCTGGTGTTGGTAGCCAAATATCTTTTTGACTTCCATAATTTATTATTGCTTCACTAACTTTTAACATAGTTAACATACCACTATCTAGCATATATCGCAACAATACTATTGGCATCCACATCTTCTCAGACATATGTTTGCCAAGCCAGGCATAACTACAAGGATGTAATCCAGTTCTAAGTTGAAACGCAATAACCTTAGCAAACCCTGGTGAATCAAAATTAGGTAGATCTCCATTAATCGAAACTCTTGTCATTTCATGCGTTGGATGTCCAAAACGTTTAAAATATTCGGAACACTCTCCCATTCCTAAAAACCCTCCGGGATAACTAGCGCTCATATCTGCAGAAATTAATCCATTAATATCGTATTTGGTATTCCATAATCCTCCATGGCTATATTCAACACAACTCAACTTCACATCTTCCACCAACATTTTAGGTGTTTTTCTCCAAGAATTCTTTATTCTGGCATAATGAGCAGCCACCGATGATACAGTAAAAGAGTTAAGTAATATATTTTTATCAAAGTCTTCTACAAAATTCTTTGTAACATTTCTCATACGATTATTTAATTCTTCAGTTCGGTATAATTCCCCATTAGTTTTTACAAATTGGTCAAATCCCATTTCAGGATCTTCGTCGCTTTTAAATAACCAAACTCCTGTCGGATCATTTTTATGAATTTTAGTTATAAAATCAAATATATTTCCAGAAAACTCTTGAGGTATATATTTTATATTTTTATTTTTAGGGAATTCAGTAACACCAGAATTCCAGGCGTGTCCATTATGATCTATAATTTCAATTGCCGCTTTATCTGATTTGTATTTACATTTATGCAATACCTCTCCGGTTAACGATTTAACTGAAATAGGAAATCTCAAAAGTTTTTGTAATTCAGCAACATCGCTAATTTTAGCACCACCACACTCAATCATTTTTTCCCCCAGTTTGTTATTACTTCTTCTCGTTTAGCTGTTAATCCATTTCCTCGTGAAGAATTTTTAAAATGTTCCATAACTCGTTCTGCAACGCAATTAAGTGGTTTTGCCACTAAATCAGATTTTCTCATTGGATACATTTTATCATGATCAATATCTGTATGAATTCTGTATAGCCCGTACATCACAAGAGTTTCGGGATAAGCTCTGTTATAATAATTGCTATCAATTCCAACGATCACTCCAGGATTCATATCATTACTAAATATTACATTTCTTCCCTCTCTCATCACAGGGTTATAATTATCTCGGATAACCCATCCAGTTTCATCATCATATTTTATCCATTTTACTTTACAATAATATATGTAATGATCAAGTAATGATATTATATTCATCGCACGAACTTCATTCATTGTACCATCATATAGAACTTCTTCATCACTTATTCTAAAAGTGGAATACATGTGTGTGGCTCCATCACGTTGAAATTCTTTTATGGCAAGTTTTCTTAATTTTTTAAGAGGATGAGGAAGCTTTTTCAAAGATAATCCTGATTTCGCATCTAATGAAAAATAATTTTTACTCATTATATTAAAGCAAATATCTAATTCAAAAAAATAATTAAAACAATTGTTTAAAATTTAATTAAATATATATGTAGTTATATAATGTATAGTTGTAAGTGGTTGCTAATCGGTTCGACAGATACGTGTAATAAAAAATCGAAAAAAGAATATTGCGGACAGCATCAAGTATTAATTAGGCGTGGAAGTACCGGACCTAAACCTTGTATTGTGTGTGGTGTAGGGGTCCGCGGTAAAACGGAATTATGTCTGGAACACGGCGGAAAAAAATATAGAGAACTAAAGCGGTACTATGATGTTTATACTCACATAAATCACCGCACCCCGGTTATCCAAACTCCAGCGGATTATATAAACAAACCAAGGTAAAAAATGCTAGCATTTTCAACAATAACATTTAAACAAAGAAATTCCTATATAAATAATAAATGTCAAACGAATACCGCTCGCATCCAATCTACATCGATTATGAGGCTTCGGCCGACGGAACGATTAGAAATAGGCGATTTAGAAGAAAAATTGGGGCTGTTAGTAATATGGGGTATTTACATATTAGTGTAAGATTTGAGGGAAAAAGAAAAAATTATACTGCTCACAGATTTATCGCTGAAACTTTTATTGGAAAAATTCCTCCAGGATATGTGGTGGATCATATCGACAGAAATAAATTAAATAACTGTGTTGAAAATTTGAGGATTGTTACTCAAAGTAAAAATTGTCTTAATACAACTTATAATCGTAAAAACCGCGTACCAAGACCAGTTACTGCATTTCACGGTGATGAAATTACAAATTTTCCTTCAATAAGCTCAGCCGCCAAATATTTTAATATTAATAAAGCATCTATAAGATACACCGCTGACGGTATAATAACATCATCATATTCTGATAAATTCAACTCTAAAATATCATTCGCGTGGACGTAAAAAAAATAATCATATAAATAAAAATTCGTAGAATTCAAAATCTTAAGATTTTCACATACAACTGTTATCAAATTGCTCAGCAAATTGAGATATATTTTTTTCTTCCTCAAATATATCTCCCACACTTTTCAATAGTGGATTAAGTAATTGGCTGAGAGTAACAAGTTCAACTAACACATTATCTTGATAATTTTTCTTAAGATAATAAATAATAAAATTACGTTGTCGTATCAATGTTTTAATAACACGATATTCTGATTTATAAGTTGGATAACCCTTGGCGGCTGCAGATTCAATTTTACGAAATTCATTTTCAAGATAATCAGCGTTAAAGTATGATGTTTTTTTTTGTGTGATGATTTCGGCGATTTCGGGGATTTTGTGTACGCGGTTAAGTTGAACTACGATATCGTTAACGATTGTTTGATTCATTATATATATTTGTATTTCTAAATATAAAATTCTACGAATTTTGATTTTTAATTTAAAAATCTATTTAGATTTTATAAGTATTTTTTATATAATAAATGATTCCTGAATCACTTACAACAAGATTAGCTAGAGAAAGATTAGCAGCGATTAAGAAATTTATTCCTATTAGGGATTCAGTACGGCACCAACTTCAACAACGACAATCAGCGATTGATGATTTTACTATTGGAAGTGAACAATTATTTAAACCTGTAAAAAAGTCGATTAAGAAGTCAGCTATGAAGGCTATTGAGGCTTCCCAAAATATGCTAGCACTTCAACAGCAAACCTCAGATATTCTAAAAGCTCTTCCGGGTAATATAGTAGCGGAACAAACAAAAATGATAGAACAACGACAATCAGAGCGCGAATCTGTTATTCCACCACAACCTATTCCACAACCAACACCTCAAATCGAATTTGATCCGGATGAGCCTTATGTTACTGAACCCGCTGATAGTGATCTCACATCTGAAAAAATATTTTCTGATAAAGCTTTAAACGAAATTAGAGGTATTAATAATGATACTGAATTAGCTAATTTTATTGAAAATAATTTTAAATCTCGAGGTGATTTTATAAACCCAGCTTATTTTAAAAAAATAACTAGTAGAGATGTTTGGTCTAAAAAGGTGTTTTTAGCAAATAGAAATCGTGATAGATTTAATAAACCTTTAACTAATGAATATGATAAATTATTTAAACCCAAAACCGGTAGTGGAATTGGAGACCAAAGGATTTCTAAAAATAATTGTCCTTGTCCAGACAGCGTCATTAATGATGTATCACGACTAGAGGTTCTTATTGGTGGAAAACGAGCTGGAAATAACTCTCCAGAAATTATAAACGAAGCCACTGATATCTGTAGGCGATTATTTGCGGGTCGTGTTATGGATATTCATACATATCGGGAACTTATTGAAGAACTCGTTGATGAAATCCCTGGGATTTCTCGTCACGGATATCACAGTGATTAAAATACAAAATTTTACGAATTTCAAAAATGTTTTACATTTAAAAACGAATTTCAAAAATGTTTTACATTTTTTAATTAGATTTCTAAAAGTAATTTTAATAATGTTAATTCACTACAATCACGATAAACCAACACCTGTTTATGTAGTAAATTCTAGATATCCAGTGTATCGAGCGTACTACGGAGATGGATTAGGAAATACAATTATGGGATTATTTGGTAGAATTGCACCAAAAGTGTTACCACTTGCTAAACAAGTTGGAATGAAAGCTATTGAAGTTATTAAGGATAAAGGATTAGGTGTTGTTGGAGATCTCGCTGGAAAAGCATTTACTTCTGTAAAGAATAAAATATCATCGCTGATCCGACGAAAAAAACCACCTCCTCTTCCATCCACAACTGTGATGCCAGCATCAGTTAGTAAAGTAATTAACGAGGCAGTACAACAACGACTAGAAAATCTTCCTGAGGTTTTGAGTGACCCTAGAAATGCTAGTATTTCTAACATTGCTAATTTAGTTGCCGGAAGTGGGTTAAGTAATTCTCGACGACGGCGGAGATAATGTAAATAAAAATCTCAAGATTTTTAGAAATTCGAAGAATTTCTTAATTAAAAATTCACTAACTTTTCATATAATGTACAAACAACAAAATGATCCCGCGTTTGATATAGATGCTCCAGTATTAAAGAATGATTCTGTGGGAAATTATCAATTCTACGCTTATCACGCAATAGATCCTAAAGCACGAGGATCTCGAATTGAACTTCAAGTTCACGATACAAGTAAATACTTTTTACCTTGTGAAGCATTTATTGAAGTTGAGGGAGAAATTGTATTAGCTAATGATACACCTTACGCAGCTGATGTTAAAGTTGGATTTGTTAACAATGGTGTAATGGCTCTATTTGAAAATGCGAGATATCTTCTTGATGGAGTACCAATTGAATCAATCGAAAACGAGGTTGATATCGCAACAACGATAATCGGACTAGCAAGATACTCAGATGATTTTACAAGATCAGCCGGGCCATCAATGATGTTTGCCAAAGATACCTCTGATCACGCTGAAACTGATAAATATATCAAACTGAGAACACCTCGAGACACTGCATCTGATCCACAACCAGATGATGTTTATCACGAAGCCAGACCAGGAGCTGCATTTGATATTGTAAAATCTGATAACGTTAGATTTAATCTGGGATTTGCAGCTCGATCCGGAATGTTACAAGGGGAACGAAGAAAATTTTCTTGCGCGATTCCACTTCATCATATATTTGGGTTTTGTAGAAATGTTAGAAAAGTTATTTACGGAGCAAAACACACAGTTGTATTGACACGACGTAGTGATGACAATAAAGCGATTTGGCGTACTGGTGGAACCGCTGGTAAAGTTAATTTAAGTAAGTTGACATTATGGATGCCTGTGATGACACCCTCACTCGCGGCCGAGCAAAGATTGATATCATTTATGGAACAAGGTGGAAAAACTCTGTTACAGTGGCTAACTGTGTCCACGGATGCCAAAGATGATAACGTAGCTGATACATTTACGTGGCATCTATCGTCTAAAATTGGATCTTCAGCACCGCGTCATATATTTATTGCGTTACAAAATCGAAATCGGTTAAATAGTCAAGAACATTCTCATATGATATTTGATCAACTAGGAGTTAAGGAGGTATCACTAAGAATAAATGGACAACAAGAACCAACCGAAGATATACAACTAAATTACGAGGAAAATAATGTTGCACGAGTTTATCACAGATTACTATCATTTATGAGTCGCGACCAGAATGTTGATACCGGTCTGCAAATATCACAATTGGATTTTAAGAGTTTATATCCTATTTATTACTTCTCGTTAACACATCTTGATATGATGAGGCAGTCTGTTATTGACATATATTTCCGAGCTCGTATAGCACCAGCTGGTGCTGATTACAGAGCCGTAGCTGTAATTCTAAGTGATAAAACAATGCTACTCGAAGGAGTTGGTGGACGAATGAGACTCGTTGATGCACCAGTGGAAAACATATAAGTTTTCTAAATCTGTAGTAGAAATTCTTTAGAATTACAGTTCATTTAGAAATACTAAAGTATTTCCAAATAAATGCCATATAAAATTGTCAATGTATCACTGACTGAAGGTCAAGTAAAGAAATTAAAATCAAAATCTGCAAAGGAATGTGGAACTACAATAACACTAAAACTAGCACAGTTGTCTGGGGGAACACATAAATTGTCGCTGACAGATCGACAAGTAAAAAATTTAAATGACGCAGTTAAGAATGGGAAAGGTGTTCAACTCGAATTTTCTAAAGGTGCAATTGCTAATATGATTAAAACCGGTGGTATATTCCCATTACTCGCTATGATTCCAGGGTTGATTGCAGCAGCCGCACCCGCCCTCGCAGCAGTTGGAAAGGCTGCAGCATTAGGAGCTGCCGGAACCGCAGCAGGAATGGCTGTAAAAAAGATAGTCGGAAAAGGAGTAGGACAAAAAAAAAGAGGAAAAGGATTAAGACTGGGACGACCGCCAACCGGAAGAGGTCTCAGACTGGGACGACCAATGTAGTAAAATCTGAAAGAAGAAATTCGAAGAATTTCATACCGATGTCAAATTTTGATTTAATTGACGCAGTTGAAAAATCTAAATCTAGTCAATACCCAATAAAAAACTTTAGAGGTGTATTTATGAGAAATGAATTACCAAATCATCCACAAATTCCGGAAACAGGAATTATCAATCTAGATAATAGCAGTGGACCGGGAACTCATTGGGTTGGGTATGCAATTGATCCACGAGGAATTGTTTATTTTGATTCGTATGGGTTACCACCACCAGTTGAGTTTTATAAGTATGTCAGAAAATTAAAATTTCCGGTTTGGCACTCAACATTACCGACACAAACTTTAGGTGATCCACCAATATGCGGTAATGAAGTATTAAATGTATTAACAGAAATCTCATCATCAAAGAAACCACCACATATAACTGTAAACGAATATACTAGTAGTAGAAATTTTAGAATATGAAACATTTCTTAATTGAAAAATTACTTTACAATTTTAATAATGTCTGTTGATATCTGGGGAAGATCACGCAAAGAGAGAAAAGAGGATAAAACTCCTGGTGATATTAATGATGTAAAAAAACTCATTGAAGATGAACTCGCTAGTAATTTTAATTTAGTAGAGATCGATCCTGAAGAGATAGTTGTATTTCAAGATAAAACAGGGAAATTAAAATCTAGTAATTTAGCACTAGATGATCTTTTAACTAAACAACCAACTGCAGATGATGATACTATTGTTGTGTTTAAAAAGGGGAAGTTAGAACCAAGTTATAAAATTACAGATTTCTCAGATAAATTTAATGAAATAAACCAAATTAATAATCAAGTAACATCCATTAACACCGATTTAAATAAATTCTTTGGTAGTCCACGGGATACGTTAGATGTACAAATCGCGTATGTTAAGGCTGCAATAGATAATTTAGCGCGATTACGGGTTGAATATGATGATCACATTAAAATTTTTAATCCACTACGAAAAAATTTTAATCTTGCTGATAACGCAATTGAGAAATTCTTTGGTAAGAAAAATATTAAACCGGATGATGTTACAACAACACTCACCGATATTACAACTAAAATTCAAAAAAATATTGATGATATAACTGCGATTAATTCCCGATTAGGTGTTGTCCGTGAAGATAGATCAATTTCAGATTTAATCGCAATTAATAAAAAATCAATTGAGGATAACACTAGTGCTATCCGGGATCTTAAAACAATCTCTGATAAAATAAAAATACCTAATAACGCGAGTGATATTAAAAATCTTGTATATGTTGTTGGACAGGGATCAGGTGAATATATTAATGGTATAATTCCCGCATTTGGAATGTCAATAACAATTACTGGTATTTATCGAATTTCAATAATTTCTGAGTATCAATTTAATATTACAGCCACCTATACTACTATAACCCATCGAGGAGTTAATACAATATTAATACCTATTGACAATATACTAGGAAACAAGGATTTACCCTTTCCAAATCAACTTAATATTGCTTACACACCTGTTGATAGAACTGTAATTAGAACATCAATATCATGGATTGTAGAATTTCTAACATCAGTAATTATTTAAATTAAAATAGAAATCTATTAGATTTCTAAAAAGATTCTACAATAATGCAACTAAAACTCAAAGAGTTTCAATCACAAGACAGTCTTAACGTTTCACCATCCCAGTATCGTTATGACACAGTATTAAAATATCAGCAACAATTACAAGATCTTATAGACACTTATACTGTCAAAAAGAAAAAATACCAGCGAAGAATAACAGTATTAGATATAACAATTTACACAGTGTCGGGTGTAATTGTAGGTACTGGAATAGTGTTGTCATCCGTCACTATGACAGCCCCAGTTGTAATTCCTATTGTGATTTCTGCTGTTACAGCTCTTACAGGTATTTTTACTGGAATTTCAAATAAAATCTCATCATGTTCCTCACATAAATTACGTGATTACACATTAAAGCTTAATACAGCAACGGCGACATACACGGAAATAACATCATTACTTTCTAAAGCAATAAGTGATAATGAGATAACTGAAAATGAATTTTCACATATTACCGAGCGTTATAATTCTGCAATGAAGAAATTAAATACTGACAATATACATAATGAACTCAATAGAAACTCCTCGAAAATATCAAATAACCAAAAAAAATAATTCAATCGTTTTTTCATGGAGATATCCAATTGAGTGGTATACTGTAGGAATCTCACCTGGTGAATATACTATGAGTGAAATTAATAAACAACTTAATAATAATATTTCTTTTGTTATGAATGAAAATTATTTAAATTTGGTACCAAAGATTATAATATCTTGGGGTAACATATTTGTAATAGATCAAATTGTGGTTGATATCTACCAAAGTAGTATAAGAAGTATATTAGGTTGGCCAGATTATCCTATAAACGAGAATGATGTAATATTCCTAACAGAAGGTAATCATAGTATTAATTCTTATTCGGAAATTCTTCGAATTCCTGATGTAAAATATATAAAAATTAAAGAATTATAAAATTATTTTAGATTTCTAAATTAGAAATGTTTAATATTTCTTAAATAATGCAGCAGGAATTACTTCAGCAAATAGTAAAAAACACTAATCCTGTCAAATATGAGACGATCACAATATCAACAAAGAAACCCGAATTTAGTGTAAATTTTCCTTCTCCGATTCCAGTGAGAGAACTCGCGCTAGCTAAATTACGGGTATATAATAGTTGGCCTAATATTAGATCGACAACATATAGCGAACAACAACCAAATAATTCACTAGTGTTTGCAAATAAAAATAAGGAAGATGGTACTCCGGATTGGCAAATTGTATACTTACCAACTGGCTCATATGAAATTGAAAATATTAATGATGAATTTGAACGTAAAATAAAATCAATTACTAATGAAGAAAAAAAAATAAAAATTGACGTTCATCAACCGACATTATCGTCAACAATTACAGTCGAAGATGGCTACTCTGTAGATATTTATCGCAGTAGTATAAGAACAGTGTTAGGTTGGCCTAATGAAGCACCTATTGAAAAATTTGATATACCAGAACCAAAAATATCTGATTATATGACTGATGAGATAGAGGAAGATTATAATCCTAATAATCACCCACCACTTGTTAAATCATATGCAAAAGATAAATCCGGTGAATACACTATTCCATATAATATTCCACCTTATCAAAGATTTTCTGATATGATAAAATCTGTGTCAATTAAACCATCAAGTGTTAAAAATAAAGACGGGGATATTATAATTAGAGGAGTTTTAGACACTATTCAAAATAATTTTGATACTATGTGGCATTATTATTCCTTTTATAGAATCAAACTCCTAAACAGTTCTAAATCTGATTTTATTAAAACAATAACTCGAATCAATAAAATCATTAAAGATTATGAAACATTTAAAACACGACTTGAACAACTTAAAACCGAAGAAAATACTGATGATTCAAAAACAGAGTTTGCAAGAGTTTATAGAGAAAGAATAAACAAATTCCCAGATTATGTATATAACCCATATAAAAACACTAACTTAAAAGATGGTTTGAAAACTTTCATTAATCATGGATTTAAAAGAATTCATGATAATTGGTTAGCAGAAAAACAAAAACTAGAAGTAATTCTTAAACATAATAACGGAGTAGACGGCAGTGGAAGACATATCGCACCGAACAATGTAAATATATCTTCAGTAATTGCAATAAATTTAGTATGTGACGCAGTTGAAGGAGCTCATCAAATTAATTTAACAAGAACAAATCAAGCTCAACAAGGATATATTTTATATTCTTTTGCCCCAACAGTTGGTCCTGGTTACTTGTTAATAGAAGACCCAATAAATATTATTTATATGCGCACTCATAATAATTTACTAACTAGAATTAATTTTAAACTTACCGATCAAGCAAATAATTTGATAGATTTACGCAATGAAGAATTAGTTATAACCTTATATGTGAGATCTTAAGGATTATTGTTCTTATTATTCTTATTATTCTTATTATTTTCCCAATAATTTTTCTGACATTATTTGTTCAACGGATTTTTTATTTATCTCAGATTTTACCTCAGCAATAGCTATATCAGCAATATTAGGTTTTTCTAATTTAGTGAGTTTTTCTTCCTTTTTTGTTACTCTTTTCTCAAGTTTAGAAATTTGCTCATTAAGTGATTTATTTCTCTTTACTAAAGCGTCATAAGTTTCTTGATTAATCTTAATCTTACCAATCTCTGCTTTTAATGATTCTAGTAAATCAACGGCTCTAAGGTCTGTAATTAATTTATTATAACCCTCTTTTCTAGCATCTTCTACTAATTTTATTTCTTTAGCGTATTCTTGTAACTGTTTACATTTATCTTCATACTCAATTTTTTTTTCTGCATTTTTTTTATCTATATCAGAGATATACCTCGTTAAATTTGCTCCTCGTTCAGTTCCAACATATCCAGCGATAAACTTTTCGTTAGGATTAAAATCTTTCCATATTTTATATACACGAGTAAGTGAAATCCCATATTGTTTTGCTATATCAATCGGCTTCTTATTTGCTCGTGATTTAATAATATCTTGTTCGTCGGCGGCCGTTAAATATCTTCCCCGGTTTGGCATACTATATATGAGTAATATTATTTTATAAAAAAAAATAATTATCCATAAAAATATTACCGTAATTTTTTGATGTATATTTTTTGTAATAATTATATACAAATAATTATATCTAGTAAATGTGTAAAAATAACTCATATAAGGTATAAATAACTTATTTAGTAATGAGTAAAATGATAATTTATTTTGTAACACATAAGTAACGACGTTTTAACACCTCTATCGGATATTAATGTTAAGATAAAAATACTGGTTACTCAACGCATTATCAATGTATTGTTAAATTATCAAATTATTCGTTATCAACGGTCGTTACTTATTCATATTTATTTAATACAATTATTTAACTATTATTACCCATAAATAAATTTCTTCATAAAAGTTACGGTAACATTTTTTTATGAATAACTATTACTTAATAATGAATAATCGTTACCTAATTCCCGCGAGTTGAAGTATAAAAAAAGGGAGGTAAAAGAGATTAGCGATTTTTTTGTTAAGTTTTCGTTTGATGAATAGAGGACTAAGTTGCAAAATTGGGGACGAAAAGTAACTTTTTTTTTAAGTCTCAGATTGATGAATGGAGACAAAAGTTGCAAAATGGGGGACGAAAAGTAACGGAAACCCCTCCTGCTGCTAAGGTACTTTTCTAATACAAAGTTTGTAAATGTGTTGTTAAAATGTATCAATACTGTATAAATGCAAACTTTGTCAGCAAAGGATGACTTCAATATTAGGTGTTCCTAAAGTACTAACACTGACTGTGCACTATTATGCACGGTGCCAGCAAACTACTGGTATCACCGTATCAATTGTGTTTCCTTAGACCTCAATGATAATTTTTTGTGAACTAAATATACTTTCTATCCTACTTTATGCATATCACTCACTGTCACAGAGAACATTGTTAGATTGTCAATTTCACAAGGACAAAACTAGGCACTCCCGCACTCCATTGCAATTAAGAGAGATAACTCTACTGGAACTAGACGGGCAAGAGTAATATAGCCACAAGATAGATATTTTCACTCATATTAATAAATCATACAAAAAATACAAAATACGATCTAGATATGGATTAACATCATCTCACATGTTCACAAGAGGCTTAACTTGTTTTCACAGCCTAACAGAAAGTACAACTCTTACATAATGCAGTAATCACATCTAGTGCTGTTTATTTATTAATGTAATGTTCCCTACTCATTAAGCTCCGCCCACCTTGGGTTGTACAATTGGTATCGTTATACCTACTCCACTCTGTGACGTAACTATAAGAAATGTAGCAATACCGCTTCGATGTACGCAATGTGGCAACGGAACAATCAGTATCACAACTAAATTATGGGGAATGGCATAACTAGAAGCTTGCAGTTTCTCGTTTTGCTTAATTTGTTAGTTAGTGTTATCAGAGAACCGATCTATAATAAAGTTAGAGACTAGTATTAAATTAAGGTGATTTTGTTGAAATTCAATATTAGTTAGTCTCGCAATTCTGTTAACATCATTTAGATAATTGTGCTATTTATATGCAGTCTTCTTGTGGACAATAGGATCGACCAGCATGGTGTTGTTAACACCATTTTCATAACAATTAGCTATGTATATTGGAAAAATTATTATATGATGTTGTTGTTTTCTTTTTCCCCAGTTATTCGGTATTTATATAAATGAATTTTAAACCGCTCCGGTGCCCTAGTGGTTAGAGCGCCCGCCGCGGAAGCGGGAGGTCATGGGTTCGATCCGCAGCCGAGTCATACCAATGACTTAAAAAAATGATACCAACAGATGCCTCGCTTGGCGCTCAGCATTAAGAGGTTAGTGTTAGGACTGGGCGGCCTGGTGTCAGGATAATGTGATTGGGTGGGACATCATGCTACATATCTGCGGTACGATGCCCCAGTGCTAAACATTACTATAAACTGCCTCACTGTAGAAATCGTAGCGATATGACTGAAAAATTGTTAAAGCTACGTTAAAATCATAATCAAACAAACAAAACAAACATAAATCCATTATGGACTGAATAACAAAACAAAATAAAAAGGGAGGAATTTAAAATAAAATATTTGTTTTGAACGTAGACGTGTAGGAGAGATAACCCTCAAGATACAACAAACAAAAAGAGCAAGTTTAATGGGGCATTAGTCGACCTCTGTATATATGCAACGACAAAAAGAGATTCCGATTGTACGTAGATTAGTCATATTCACTGATGGTGCTATCTGTACATCACATGATTTATGAGCAAATAGTCTTTTAAAATAACATAATGCGTTCACCACACGCATAACGCAGAGAAATCCGGACAGATATGTTATCTCTTGCTTACATATTATATATTTTCTTCTAATTTAAAGCATTTCCAGTTATCCATTGTAAGTAATGTTTGACGACACTTTACTGTGACAATTTTCTGTCCGATCTTGTTGATTTTAATAATTGATTGAAGCTGTGTGATTTTTAGGAATGAAAGTGAGGTATCTACAATTTGACTGGAATTATATTTTGGTCATAGTATTACACGCGAGTTACAATCTATTGAGTGATAAAAATAGTTCCAATTTGAAAATGAAGTTTATTTCATGTTTTCAGTTAAGATTCTTGTGCATGAAAATGTCTTGCCAACTTATTTCTTATTACGATGATATATACTAATGTGTACAACGTACAAAATGAAGATTCCTACTCATTTCACTTCGATTAGTGATTAATAAATTTAACATCAGTTTATTTCCCATTATTTATTTCATTAACGAGTCATACAATACTTTTTATGTCATAAAATATTCACACATGTAATACTCTGATGCTTTGTTTTCACACTAATATGCATATTACATAGTCTTGTAATCATCTCTGTATCTTTTAGAAGAATTTGTATTATTTGTGTACGAAGAAGTGAAGTTTCCTATTCGCATGACTTCCATTGGTGATAACAAAATGATGCCTGCTGTAATCGAAGGAAATTCCTCTTGGATTCTGAGGAACACCTGATGTAATGACCTGTAGTATATCACCATTGGATGATAATTTATGAATGTTGTTAGAGCTGTATCCCACAACATATATATTATCCTCTCTATCCACTGATACAACCAGTGGGAACACCAGGTCATTGGATGAATAGACAAAATATCGTTTTCCATCTGTCAGACCAAAACAGTACACTGCATTGCTGCCACTAACTGATATGTAGACACGTGACTTGGACATATCTAGTGCAGCGTAAGCGTTACTTGTCCGTCGACATTGAAATTGATGGTGAAGCTTAACATTTCCATTTCTAGTGATAAGGCTCCAGTAACACATACAACTATATGTATCGCCACATGGGCCAGATGCAACGATCTCCTCCACGCTGACTGCATCAATACCACAGCATTTATACTTGGTTGTTAATGTCTCTGTGTTTCTAAAGGAGTGGTCTCTAATGGAGAGAAACTGGATGGTTTTCTTATGAGGCATTGCTATAGCAACTTCATTGTCGTCTATTACACACATGCCATAAGGATTTCCAGTCAATGTGTGGCTCGTGATAAGGTTATATGATGTATCATACAGACAGCATGTCATGTTACTGGAGTCTGCCAGGACAATGTATCCGTCAGGTAATTGGACTATACCGAAATAATATGGTTCATTTGTACTTACACACTGAATGTCAATAACTTCAGAAAGCTCCCCACTTCGCTTTTCAAGAGGTATCATTATGCTGGTGCATTGAAAATCCTTAGCCTCCTCTTCATAAGCTATTGTTACCAAACCTACTGCATCTTTAGAAAGTACCGCTTTCATGTTGTTATCGAGTTCAAGTCTTATTCTGATGTTATCCACTATTTCAAACTTTTCTCGAATCTGATCACTGTAACACTGTAGCTGCTTCGTCGTCTTTCTAGTAACCATAAACTTTTGTGTATCTGACCCATACTGATCAACTGTGTCTAAAAGTGCTTGGGAATTAATGATGGCACTTACCAAGGACTGGCATTGATGATTCTGTTCCTGTTTTCTGATCAACCACTCCTTGTAAATTCGATTTCCCTCAAGCTTCACCATCTTCTCAATATCATCAATCAAATCATTCAGTTTCTTTCTAATATCTCCGATCTCTGCAGAAATATTGTTTACATGCGACTCCACAATGTCTATATTTTCTTCATTCATTTTCATAAAATTCTTCAGATGATCCTCTAATTTCCGCATTTTTTCAATTATTTTCTGTGGATTCATCCCCTTCAGCAGATCTGGAAGATGATGTTTCAGCTCAAGAACATCCTCACACGTTTTATGGTGAAGAAATGAACACGTAGCGCAACAGGCAGCCTCGTGGCTCCTGCAGTAAAACCTGATGTCGTCATTATCATGTTCAGGACACCCAAATCCCTCTCTCAATCGCATGCGGGTTTGTGGATTACTTGCAAATTCTTCTATAGGAATCATTTGATGGCTTTTACCCATCTTCATTTTTTGATGACATATGGCACAATTTCCACACATAAACTCGTCACATACAGTACAGAATTTCTCAGCAAGGTTTCTAGAGCTGTCTGACGGACTCGAACACACTTCGCAGGTCCGTTCTACTTTCGATTTTCCCACTAACGGAAATGGACTGTGAGGATATAAAGAAGCCCATTCTTCAACCGGTTTTTCTTTATTTGCAGGAATTGTTACTGCTCTACAAACAGGACACATAAATTCCTTAAATATTTTATCGGTACTACCAGCCTTTTCTGTTATATAGTCCTGAAGGCAGTGTTCACAAAAGGAATGTAAGCACGGCAGCTGACGGGGGGATGTGAACTCGTCCAGACATATCGAACACCCATGTCCGTCTTTGAAGGAAGAATCAGTAATTGCTGTGGCCATTCGTTGTACAATACAATTTTGTTTAAAAGAGACTAAATCACAATTGTGTAGTTTTCTTAACACTGTAAAGATATGCCGTCTTAGCGTTACCATGTATCTGCTTCAAACATATTGTACATGTGTCACGTTAAATTATCTTCCGGGTTGATAATTAGTGCACTGTTGAAACAAAATTTAGAACCGGGACGAAATGTATAAAACGTGTACCGGTTTTCGTCATTGCCAGAGAATTACCGGCAACACACACACACACACACACGCACACACACACACACACACACACACACACACACACACACGTTACAGGATCTGCTTATATCGTGTCCACCCATATTTAACTATTATTCTAGGTTCGTAATTATATCGAAAAAAAGTTAGTAATCCCGACTAAACTCCTGGTCTAATAGCTATATACATATTGCGTTTCGTCTTGATAATATACCTACTGTATGAGTTATCTATTGGCAAAATCTCTCTCTCTCTCTCTCTCTCTCTCTCTCTCTATCTCTCTCTCTCTCTCTCTCTCTAAGAAGTGTTCAAGACATGTAGTTCCTTCTAAATTGTATATATATATATATATATATATATATATATTGCGTATACTCTGTGTGTGTGTGTGTGTGTGTGTGTGTGTGTGTGTGATTAGGTATTTGAACGTATCATTAACATTTGTTCAGTCCCATAGCTATAATTTATGCAGTGAGACAGTTTGTAGTGATGTCTAGCACTGGAGTATCATGCCGCATACATGTAATGTAGCATGATGTCCCACCCAGTCACATTATCCTGACACCAGGCCGACCAGTCCTAACACTAACCACTTAATGCTGAGCGCCAAGCCAGGCATCTGTTAGTACCAATATTATAAGTCATTGGTATAACTCGGCCATGGAACGCACGCACGTACACACGTATATACGTACGTACGCATGTATGTATGTATGTATGTATGTATGTATGTATGTATGTATGTATGTATGTATGTATGTATGCCATTAACTCGCGAACATTATCAGTGATTGGCATCTGCCAACATCCCTTGGTAGGGTCTAATTTGGAAATGTATTGTATGACCTGCTAACTTTGAGAAAAATATTTTCCATGTCTGGCATTAGTTCTGCGTCGAGCACGGTTTTGTTCAACTGCCTAATGTCAATAAAAAAAAACGGTTGGTCCCGTCTTATTTCCTTGACCAAACAGTACTCTAGTTACTCTTTCTTTAGTGACCGTCTTCTGACAAATATCGCACGAGCGACAAAACAGCGCTTCGCTGTTAACACCAGGCCAATATAATTAAATCAATACCTTAACCGTTGTTTTATTCATACTTAAATAGCCACCCCTACTCCACTTATGCAACACCTTGATTTTGTGTGACCTAACTTTCTGGGGAACAACTATCTGCAGGAACTTCCTGTCATTAGGTAGGTTTCTCTATACATGAAAAGTTTCGAAATATAAATTTAGATGAACCTCCGTTCTTACACGTCCTCACGGTACCCAATAATGCTTTCTCTGCGGTTGCACTTAGAGAAGCGTCACGTTCTTGCACATGCGGCATAGTATGGACTGAACGCAAACTTTTGAAATACGAAACAATATACATTAATCACCATCGGCTATCGTTGTACGCCAAAACGAAACTCGAGTACATGAATTTAATAAATAAAAGGGTTTATACAACTCCGTGACAGTATGTATGTATGTATGTATGTATGTATGTATGTATGTATGTATGTATGTGTGTGTGTGTGTGTGTGTGTGTGTGTGTGTGTGTGTGCACGCACGCACACACGAATGTTTGTTTGTTTGATTAGGATTTTTAACGTAGCTTTAACAATTTTTCAGTCATATCGCTACGATGTCTGCAGTGAGGCAGTTTATAGTGATGTCTACCACTGGGGCATCATGCCGCAGACATGTAGCATGATGTCCCACCCAGTCACATTATCCTGACACCAGGCCGACCAGTCCTAACACTAACCTCTTAATGCTGAACGTCAAGCGAGGCAGCTGTTAGTACCATTTTTGTAAGTCTTTGGTATAACTCGGCCAGGGATCGAACCCACGACCTCCCGCTTCCGCGGCGGACGCTCTAACCACTAGGCCACCGGAGCGGTCACACACGAATGTATGTATGTATGTATGTATGTATGTATGTATGTATGTATGTATGTATGTATGTATGTATGTATGTATGTATGCATGCATGCATGCATGCATGCATGCATGTATGTATGTATGTATGGTTGCGTGCAAGCACTGTGACACTGGTTTCAAGAAGAGTTAACGCCCTTTTTTGTATCTATGTATTTTGCGTACAAAATGCTATTTTAACGAATTCGTTCTTTATGGAAAAAATTCTGCATAATATTTTGCCTATAATATGCATAATGATGTTTAAAATCAACAAACAAAAGTTCCAGCGTTTCCCAAAGTGTTGTGTATGCCCGCGAGACAATCATTTTTAATGATTTGAGTCCCTAATTTCGTAGCCCTGAGAACAATTGTACACCTTTGTAGACACGGTGCAAAATTCGTGCTACACCACCAACCATGTCCATGATAATACAATTATGACAATTTCAAAATTTAGGTGGAACCGTGACCAGTTTTATCATAAGATGACTTTATTTGCTCAGGTAACACACACGTGTCTGTCCTTATGCAGTGTTGGGATACAACTAAACGGTCTCGAGGAATATGCAGTTGCAGTCTAATTTCTGCAAATTCATTACCTATCATCGAATTTTAGTGAAATTTTCATTTGATATCAAGTCTTTCTCATATATTATAGATGTCAAAAAATATAATGTAATGAAGATCACATTCTTTACTAGAGAGGCGAAGTCATCTCGGTTCTGGAGATCAGTGGAAAGTATTTCTGACGTGTTTGTATACAGAGATGACATTATTTCGTTTTCTTCTAAGCACGAAAGTCTCATCGTGTTACTTATAGTAAAAAACTGACCGATACGTTTGTAAATGACAAATATTGTGCTCGTTTTGACGATGGCTGTGTGCGTAGGATATGTTGTTGCTTTAGGGTTTAACGCCATTTTTCAGCACACGATAGGCTATACATGGCGGCCAGTATTATTGGTGGAGGAAGAACCTGGACAACCCCCGGAAAGAACCACCGACCCACGAGAAGCTACTTGGCAAGCTTTCTCACATAACTACATTTACCGAATCTTAGACTCGAACACACGCAGACAGAGGTGAGACGGCAGTGATCCGTAACGGAAAGCGCTCTAGACCACTCGGCCACTCGGGGCCCCTCGGGTATGTCACACAACATCAAATATATCTTGAGATGGAAAGAAATTGGGGTAATACAGTAGGCTCTAATAAGGTCACACCAAGGGAGTGGGGCTGAGTATGGGGAGGGGCCATTTCAAAGAGCATGCAATTTCTTCTAGATGTCCGTATTCAACTCAGTTTGGAACAAAATAATTAATACGTATTAAAATTTGTTCCTTGCTGGAGTTTAAGTTATAGTAGATTACAACAGGTTTTATGTACAAAACTGGACACACGATTTTACATAAATTATTTAAACTGGTTTTGAGAAGTCGACTGAACAATTTAATATGGAATATTAAGATATTATTTTTTCAAAACTTGCACAATGTCAGTGGTAAGTTCATCGGGTAATCTGTTCCAGGTTCTGTGAGCGTCAACAAAATGCATACGATTAAATGTTTTGGCAAATCAGGTAAGAAACCACATTTTAATGTATCTTACAGTTTTGTAACCTATTGATGTTAAAGTAATTAAGGTTAATGTTGCTTCAAGGTGTGTTACAACAGGACATGATGCTTTGGTAAAAAGAGTTTTAAAAAAATCAGTTGATGCCTCATGGAAATCGGATGTAATGAATGGAGATAGGATTAATTTCATTGTTAACACAGGTGCTGCACTAAAAGGAGTTTCATTGTATGGCAGTGCAGGACAGTCATTCCTATATACAGTGTCGTTGCATGAAGCTGAGAATGGAAGTTTGATTCAGAAATCCAAATGCAATCTAGATTTTGTTTCAGATGTATGTACATTCCCCTTTAAAACATCCTGTCATTTAGCTGCTGATGTAACTTACACATTAGTTGCTGTAAAGGAAGGACCTACAGTCTTTTATGGAGTTAATGGAGTATTGTCCAATCATGTGCATTTGAAAGGGGGCAGAAAACTGGAAATTAAATTTAAGAAACCAGATGTAGGTAGTTCAACTATATATGAAGGTCAGTTTGAAGGGCTTTTATTTTCAGCAGTAGATTAGTACATTTATTGGGTGTTTGCACTGTTTTGAGGGAGTTAATGTGACTAATCATTGATTTCTCCATGTTTCCAGATGTCATGTGTGTGAATTAGATTTTTAATGTAGCTTTAACAGGTTTGGTCATAGCACTACAATGTCTGTAGTGTTATAGTTTATAGTGATGTCTAGGTCTGGGGCATCGTGCTACATACACATAGCATTATGTTTCACCCAGTCAGATGATCCTGATACCCAGCTGACCAGTCCTAAAACTTACCTCCTAATGCTGAGGGCCAAGCAAGGCAGTTGCCAATACCATTTTTATAAGTCTTTGGTTATTTTTGTAAGTCGTTGATAGGACTTGGCTATGGTTCTAACCCATGACCTCCCACATCCGAGGCAGATTCTCTAACCACATAGATCCCCAGATGATATACTTAAATCTATGGTTAAATTTATGTATGACATAAATTTTCCTTTGCAGATGTCCAACACCACTTGGAGTCAAAGGTGTCATCAGGTGTCACTTTGGTGAGTGCTTCCTGCACTTTGCTGATGAACTGCTGTGTTTTCTCTGGGCTGCTTGCACAGCAGGTGTTGATGCGAGGGTGACCCTTCTTCTTGAAATGGTGAAGGTTCTTGGGTAATATTCGCACCTTACTGACCACAAGGGAATCGTCCGTATCGCACTTGGAACTGTGGTAGCTCCGGGTGAGGAGGACGCTGGCCAATCTCACACGCCTGGTGATGACAAAGTCTAGCTGGTGCCAGTGGAGTGAACGTGGGTGTCTCCATGACACCTTGTGGACCTCCTTGCATTGGAAGAAAGTGTTGGTCGCACATAGGATGTGGGAGTAGCACATCTGCAGCAGTTATTGACCATTCTCGTTGATTTTAACCCCTTCCGTAAAAGCCGAGACAGGCGGACCAGGCCTCATGGTAAGATCCTACTCTAGCTTTGAAATCTCCAATTAAGTAAACGCCGTCTTTGTTTGGGGTACTGGATATGGCCTGATCCAGAGCCTCATAAAACCTGTCTTTCTTCTCGTGGGTGGAGCGGAGGGTTGGTGCATACACTCTGCACAGGTTGACCGGGCCTAGGGATGTTGACAGCCTGAGGGCAAGGAGTCTCTCAGTACCTGATGACGGAAGTTCACTGAAGGCGACAAGCGTGATCTTTACGACAAAGCTTACACCGTGCTACCTAGGTTCATCCGATAGCTTCTCCTGCCAACAGAACGAGTAATTGTCGTCCCTGATGCCGCCGCTGTCAGTCAGTCGGGTCTCCTGGGGACAGGCAATGTCGATGCTCAGTCGGGATAGTTCTTTGTCAATCACGGCAGTCTTCCGTGCGTAGCTGATCTGCTGTAGATCATTGGTCAATCCAGGACACGTGGTTCTAACGTTCCAGGTTGCAAAACGAAGAGCTGAAGTTGAGTCTTTCGTGGTGCGGAGTTTTGTGGCCCATTTGTCGAGATAGTTCTCTAAGCTCCACGCACCCAGTGAAGCAGGCAGGCCATGGCGGACAGCACTTAACTGACTGGGTGCTGCCCAGTTTAAGGCGGGCGATAGCTGTCCAGTGAAACCTGGAGATCTCTCGCACCGTCAGAAGTAATACCTGGTGCGAGCTTTACGGCAATCGAGCATTAACTTAGAACCGGTGAACTGCTACTCAGCTGGTAGACCCAAGGGAACGACGTATGCTGATATAGTTGGCAACATCGGCGTCACAGGAGTTGCCAGAATAACGTTGAAGTCATTGTCATACCGCCTTAGGGACTCCGTCTCCGGAGTTTTGTTGGGGTTTACTCCCTTAGCCTTTCACATGAGTGTGTATAGCCGCAAGGCAGCAGAGGTTTGGAATCAGAGGTTTGCTTCTCCCAGATGAGCTACCATTCACGATTTACGAGTCGCATCTACCCGAAGCAACTTATTTAAAGGCGGCTGCGGCCCGCCTTCACCCCTTCTCTTGTTAGTGAATAACGTTGTCCGCCGGACTTCAAATCTAAGCCACCCGCGAATGCCAGGAGCTGGATTTTAGTTGACAAAGGCGATCAGAGACGCAAGCCGTATGGGGGATTTCTGGTGTCGGGCGCTTGTGTCCCACTCCCTTACCGGGAATGTGAACCTTAGACCACACCCACACCCATATATATATATATATATATATATATATATATATATATATATATATATATATATATATATATATATATATATATATATATATATATATATATAATTCAATACAATACATTATACATCGTAGTTAAAGTTGAAAAAGTCAATTACTGAAATATGTGATAATAGTGCAAATACAGAAAACATTATTTTCATGTAAATTCTTCTGTAGAGATGCAGCATGATTTGTGATTCAGAATATATTTAAGTCTCAGTGGTTTTAATAGTTTGTATGGTTAACGTCAAGGGGATCCACTCTATCGTTATTAGTTCCTATTTGTAGCAGACATATTAAGAAATCTTGGTTCGGAACAATAATGATATAAAATGTATATTCATAAATGGATATGACAATAATTTGGCATAATATGCTGCTTACACATCGTTCCCTTTAGACCACCCTTTCTGCCATAAAATTATGGTCTCTCAAGACAAGTGGTCTGTCATAACAGGTCATGATGCTATATAATCATTAAATTTGTGCATTGAGAATATGGTCTCTCAAGACAGGTGGTCTCACATCACAGTGGTCATTCAAGACAGGTTTCACTGTATATCCATATGAAAAACACCAGAATAATTTGTAGCGCCAGATTGGTGTTTTATTTCAATGTAAAATGAAAATATCTTTTCTGCTTTATTTGAAAGAGCAATGCCTATGGAATGTTTCTTTGTTTATAAAACAATATATACTTTAGCATAAAAGATCTTTTTTAATATAAATCTTGTTATGGCTAATGGCAATCTTCTTGAAGAAGGAGGTTCAAAGTCCCAGGTATAATATTATTGACTGATGTGTTCAGGTGTTTAAACTATGTAACTGACACCTTACATTACTTTGCATAGTATATTCCAAGTGTACCCTCAGTGGTTGCAACTTCCTAGACCTGACTGATTTGAATGATTGCTTAGAGTACATTTCCCAACTTTATATTTTCTTCTGTCTGTATGGTCAGCTTGATGTCCATATGATGCTTGTTGGGTTGTGTATACCTGAAAAATTTTGGTCAGTAGTTTTAAATGAAATTTATTTGTTTTCTAAACTAAATTAAGCAAGTCTTTTGAATGATTGTTTTACTGTTACAATAGAAGAAATTAATATTTAAAAAAAAATAATGTTCAAATTACATTGCAATTTAGTTGGAAAATTTACAATCAAGATTCTTTTCTTAACTTGATCTACTATGTTGTATTACTTTTAAAAGTCTTTGGTAGACTGCTTTGGTGGCCTAGTGGTTAGAGCATCCACCTTGGATGTGGAAGGTCGTGGGTTTGATCCCCAGCTGAGTTATGCCAAAGACTTATACAAATGTTACTGCCTGGCACTCAGCATTAAGAAGTTAGTGCTAGGACTTGTTGGCCTCTTGTCAGAATAATGTTACTGGGTGGGACATTAAGCTATGTATTTGTGACATGAAGCCAGATCACTTCATTAGTATATAATTTGACCTTGCTCTTAATAAAATACACTTGACATCTTCATGATGATAGCCCATTTCTCAATATTCATCAAATCAAATCATAATTAAAGTGGTTACAAACTTGTGCAACTAGTTGCCACTTCAGTTGAGATCTTGTAATATAAGCTTATATTCCATGTTTGATAAAACTTACAAACATGTACAAATATGACCGTTAGAGTGATAACTGGTTCAGTCAGATGCAAGATCAAATAATTACTATGAATTTATATCAATCTTACTAAACTGTTGAAATCTTCATCATATAAACCTGTACTGCAAGTTTTATAAAAACTAAAAAATATTTCTTTATTATTGGTAAGAAGCTCATCTAATTGCATGCAAGATCACCTTATTAATATGCTTTTATTATAGTGTGTGTTGAATTAGTCTGAAATATAGAAATAAGCTCATATTCCGTGCTTTACTTAAAATTAAATCAAATATATGGATGATAGAGTGATAAAAATGTAATTGTTAAAGGATGGAAGGATGAAGGTTTATACAGGTCAAAAATGTAAAGTTACTTAACCTTATGGCCTGAGGAGTGAAAATTAAGTCAAATAGGTATTTTTACAGTAGCTTTAGCCCTTGAACACAGATGTTATGGACTTTTTCATCCATGTATGTAAGACCCTTAATTAGTGCTGAATTCTCCAAGTGAATGTTTCATGTAACACTCTCAGAATTAGGTTAAGGAATGCATACCTGCAGAAAAAATGAACTTACACTATACAGAAATGGCATAATAGTTATCATGATTCCATGTGAGATTAAAGAGAGGGCTTTACATTAGATCTTCATTAATTCTTGTTAAGTCAACTTTTTAAACTAGCTGACTAAATGTTGTTTTTAAAAAGTGAACGTATAATAATTAAAATTGAAAGTTATTTCAACAGCAATACAAACTATGATATTTTCAATATTTCTTTCTTGAATAAATATATGGGACTCTTTACATATAAGTTACATTTTGAAACTTTGTCTTGATTCAATTTTAATACGTTTTACTGCCTGTGTGCAATTCTTGCACACATTATATAAACTTTCATTCACTCATCATATATACCAATACAAGTTACTTGCACATTTTAGTTTAAACATTAACTCTTTGTTTCTGCATTGTTACAATACAACATACATGTAATTGTTTTAGTGTAAGATTCGTCAGAGCATATATTTTTGAAATATGCACTGGTGCTGTTATAACTGGTAGTTTCAAGTTGAACATGACCTTATTTAAAAAAAAGAGAAGTTGAACAAAATTATGTATTTGATTCTTGCAAAATATCAAACAGAAAATATGTCTTTCTGAAACCAGGTTTTGTGTGGAACAAATGCCTTTTAAATTTGGCTGTAGTGTTTCATGAGAAATATCTTAGCAAACAGATTTTTGTTTGGACAAAATGAATGTCTTTTATGGTCACCAGACAGTGATCTTGTGAAGAAAACTAAAAATGGTATTGAATTTATTAATTTTTAAATTTTTGCAGTCAACTGTAAGATAAATAACCCTCTTTTTATAGCATTTTCCATTTTGATCTGAATCTGAATCTAATTTATGTTCAAACCTTGCTGTTTTATTATATTAAGCAGAGAGAACATATAGAAAACAAAAGTGTTCAGTACCTTGTAACACATTTTTGAAGATTAAAAAAATCTAATGGTTTGATTAGGAGTGAATCCACTAATCAAAATATGTAAATCTACTAGTCTGAAATCCATTATCACATGTAATGCAAAAAACATTACTTTAGAAAATTTTACATTTAAATTTGATAACATGTAATAGATGCTCATTGAGTCAATTTTAGAAGATAAATGTACAAAACTATGCCAAATTTAATACTAATTCATACTGCGTATGCTCTTTGAGTAGATGTGGGCTATTGTTTACTGAAGAAAATATCTGATTACTTAAGGAATAGTTCAATAAAAGTGAATAATACTAGTAGATAATTTAACATAATATAACTAAGTACTCTTATTAATATTTTATATTTTTAAACTCTAAAATCAGCAGAAAATAATTTTAAATCAATACACATCTTTTTTGAACTCATTTCCAGAAGTTTTCTGCATAAATCGTTGTCCTTTGCTTCTCTTCAGGCTTTGGAAATATCAGTTGAATTTCTCTGGTAGCAAGAAAGTTGACCTTATGCAGACTGAACTAACTGTTAAATGTCTTTTGACTGCCTCTATCAAAGCTATTAGGTGCCCAGCAGGTGGCTTTCATGGAAGAGCTAACCTTATTTCATGATCAGAGAAAATTTACACCAAGATAATGGCCTGGAGAGAGCTGTTAACTCTTATCAATTCAAGATAGCTCAAAATAAGGCATTTGCTTTCATGACTTGTGGTACATGTCCAGTTACCATTGTAGGACTTTGCCAAATCCATGATAATAAAACTTCAATAATGTTAGATGTTTAAATGTTTACAATATGTTTTTAATTTGGCACCAATGAATCAATTGTAAACTTCATTAACCAGTTTTTTAAACTCTGGTCTGTAAAAGACTTATGTTAAATCGATAAAACACTGTCTCTACTTTTTTCAGTTGCAAATAGGATCAACTTTATTATCAACCGATCCTGGCTGTGAGTTCTTCATGATGAATTTAGATAAATATTACTAAGTTCAGGAATATATCTGGGGAATTATCACTGAGAATAATAACAAAACTAATCATCAATTAAGTTATTATCATGGATGAAATGTCCTCACACATTGTATAGTAATCACAATAAATTAGATCAAATATTATCTTAATAGTATAGTTTTACTAATCTAGATTGTTTTCCGTTACAGCCCTTTCTGCTCAATGAAATTTTCAAAACTTGGAAATGATATCTTTTTATTGATAGGTAAAACTGAAAAAAAATGTTAAAATAATCTTGTAATTTACACAAATGCTGCTAGACAACAAAAATATATGTGCTGCACTTTAGCTTTGGTGGCAGCACAAATGATAATAGCACGATTATGTTAATGCTATTTTCTATGCAGTGAAGAGGCAACTGTATGTCTCTCTTGACTATTTAAAGGGACTTTTTAATATTTTATTAAACTGTGAACTTTGACCTGGAGAGAAAGTAACCTATACTCCCAGATGTGAAGAAGCTTTGGGCCTTGTATTGTTTATGTATGTGTAAGGTGCCCTGTAATAAAGGTATGGTGCTTATATGATATGAACAATTCAACCTAATTGTTTTCATAAACCTGTATCAATGTAAATTTTGGTGTTCACATTGTTATACCAGGTGCAGTTGAGAAGGAAAAAAGGCACACACGTATTCATGAAAGGAATTCATTTTATAATTTATCTGCAATCAAAATTTATCAACCGATTGCACTGAAAGCAGTAATGAGGTGGATATTCAACCATTTGTGTAAACACATAATAATATATATTTCTCTAACAGGTAACGATAACATACAAATTGTGCACACTTTTCAAGTACTTTTTAAACCAATTGATCTAATTACTACACACGCTTTTACTGGTAATTTCATAATGCCTAATTACCATACAGGATGCTTTCAGTTTTTATCATGTAAATACTAAATCTATTATGTGATGAATTTGATAAGTAGATTATAACATATAGTTCATAACATTATCAGACCCATTTCAAATTTACATTTGTTCACAATTTTAGTGTCAAAATTATTAAAGTATACATCAACAGTCATTTCAAATATTGTTCAATCAAGATTCAGTTAGTTTGTTTAATTACTCTTTCAGCTGACAAAAAAGTTAGCAAGTGAAATTTATAGTGAATAGTGAATTTCATGTGCATACATAACTGTGTCTGCTTTGCCTTATCATAAAGATTTAGGAAAGTCCTATTAATATTATCTGAGTTTGTTGTGACATGCAGATAAAGTTACATTAAAAAAAAATAATCTAGAAATGTTCAGCTAAACCAAATCCAAGTAATGAAAAATCATCCATGAATCACAAGGCTTGTAAGAGACTGTTAGCAGCAAGCAAATGTCCCTTAGGGCAATATCAAAGGTTTGCCTTCCCATCATGAGTAGATTATTCAAATGTGTAATTAACCATGCCCTCCCAAGGGATGTTGGCTGTAAAATTTGAATTAGAGATGGTGCTAATAATGATGTCCCTTGTTAGATGTCAAATTGTTAGCAATGAAAGGAAAACAGGATTATCAAAATGAAACTTGAACTAACAGTAAAATGTTACACATCACCATGATCCAGTTTCAGAGTGTGTTACATCTACTACTTCTGTCTATTTGTTGTGTTCCAAGTACAATGTACCTTTAGAGTCTCTTTAAAAACAGTTATTTAAGAACCACTTTGGGTTAGATACTAAGGTAATAAATGGTGGTGTATTGTACTGTCATAATATACATCATGACATTCATTCTCTTTTTAAACAATAGGTAGATAGGTAGGTGGGTAGAATAAATCAAGATGATACATTTAATGTCTCAGATACAAACACATGCTGAATGCAACTGATTTACCAAGTAAACTTTTGGGCATTTAAGTACAATTGATGATGTAGTGAGAGTCTGAATTCTGTCTTTAGTAAATTGTGAGAAGTAAAATTATACTAAAGTGACTCAACATGTGATTCCTTGTTATTGGTTCATTATGCCCTCAATATCTTTGACCCAGTAACATCTAGTCTTGTGACAGTTGGTGTAATGATGCATCTCAGTTAGAATCCAAGCAAGCCAGCAATTCAAACATTAAAATTAGGTCAGCATGATTTTATTTTCATGCTCTATTTGCATTATTTGCTTCAGCTGTGGGATTATTACACCCGTACTATTCTGAACTCTATTTCACACTCACTCATGACATTTGGCATGTGAGTTGTTTATAAACTAGTTATGTCATATGGATATACTACAAATAAAACAGTTAAGTCTTGTCCAAAGTAAATCAGTGTGACCCAAGTTTAATACTTCAGAGATATGAATATTCAGCTATATGTTCATTACACCCTCAATGCCATTGACCCTATTGCACCTGCACACACAATTTAGTATGAGCTTCAGTAATACAGCGGATAACTCCATCATGCCAAAAATATGTCACTGTTGACTAGTTTGCATGCTTTTTAAATGTTTGTCTTTTTAGCTATCTGGTAAATACTTTATGAACTATTTTATCTATACTCGTGAAAATTAGCATATAATATAATACAATCGATAGGTCATTGTAACTTTCACACATCAGAGTATTTTGAACCATATTTGCTACATTCTTGATATAACTACTGACTGTAAGTAGCGTTATGAAATTTGAAGTATGTAAATATCACAGAGTGAGTAATTCAGTCATTTCAAAACAGGTCACTACAACATTTTATCTTATCCCGTCTGAATGTTGTTTCTATGTTCAGACATTTGCTGACATGTTTGTCTTTTCAACCATTTGTTGCTAAATGATTTGTGTCTACATCCATATTACAAATGAGTTTAGCCTAAGCAGTGTGTACCATGATGGGACCATGCTATCTTAATGCATCTAAATCTATAGTATAGAGCAGTATTAACCTTTCCTTTTTGGCTTTAATAGGTGCAGCAAAGTGTGTATAACATGACATTTTGCCATTATGATACTGATGTCACCCAGTACTCTGTCCTATGTAATCTATATTGGTACATTTACTGTAAATATTCCCACCAGCATTTAGGTTCACAATGCATCCATGTAAAGACAATATTTAGCAAACTGATTGCCATAAGGTTTCATCATTGTTTTTTTACTTTCTAACTTGTCCTGTGTAATTTTGTATAATTATTTCATTTTTACCCCAAGATTATACTTTTTATCCAACTGTGTTAAATTGTTTTGTTACTTAACATTTTGGTCCATACCAAAACACACCAATAAACCAAGGAATAGTTTTTATATGTTCACTTTTGTTCATATGATTTTTCATTCACATATTCTCAAACAATTTTTTGAGAATATCACATCTGTAGCTACATAATTGAATTATATCTACTGACAAGCAAACATATTAATGAATAATTATTAACTTCATAAATTACTTTCATTAATTGATCAATAAATTAAGTTTAATTCACTATGTCA
Source organism: Unio pictorum (assembly GCA_030141615.1). Classification (NCBI taxonomy): domain Eukaryota; kingdom Metazoa; phylum Mollusca; class Bivalvia; order Unionida; family Unionidae; genus Unio; species Unio pictorum. Next base: position 11,601,351 of record JARLTB010000065.1, read on the forward strand.
ATATGTAGAAAAAATTGTAAATATCATGGAAGACATAAAAGCAATAAATCAATTTGACTTTCAAATATTTCATATAAATCCTTTCTCTCATTTTCAACCAAACTATTATTTAATTACTAATTATAACGGTGATTATTAACTACCTCATTTAGCATAAACAATATATGATAAAATTGTTACTTCTTTTCACAATATGTTTAGTTTGCAAAATCTTTCAGATAACCTGACATTTTGCTATAAAAACTATTGTAATAAATTTGGAGTATGTGTATTTGACAGCATCCTGTTTTTAAGCAATTCTTAGATTTATTTGTGTGAGTATTTAGTCTTCGGTGCCATGGAAATTACTAGCCCGAAATAGTTAGCCAGTTGGTAGAAGCAAACGTCACAGAGCCGAGTGTTAGTGAATTTGAACCATGCTGGGGTTGTTAGTAGTGAATTAAAGTACAAGCCGAAAGACTGTCCCTGGTGTAACATATTCCATATTAAAATTCAGCAGTGTATAAAAGTGTTGTGGTTGAAATGGCAGTATTTATGGTTGGAAATCAGTAAATTATATAATAGAATCAATAAGTTGGAACTTGGTAGGTACCGTTTATGTGTCCATAGTGGAAAATGGGCGTATGTATATGAGCGTGATACGCCAGAAATTATGAGGATTGACTGGCCTAGGGTCGCGCAGTTAAATATTTCCCAGTTGGTAAGAGAATGCTAGTGTAATTTCTATGGCATGACAAGCTGTCGGTACGGAAATTGGATGATAATGAAGAAAACCATGCAAAGGTGCAGTTAATGGACTTTTGGGCAAGTTTTTTCATCTGGATCGCCAATTGATTAGAGCAAAGGTTATTAAATATAGCGGACACGTCTTTCTTTCCATTGTACAACTCAAGTTGTATGGAAGTCTTTGGAAATTTGGGGAAAACATATGACTTCCAGCGTGACTCGCGCCAGGGTTTGACACCGCTCGGTCAAGTGAATACCCCTGTGTGTGTAACACTATTATTATAGCAAATGCTGTTATTTAACGTTCTAAATTGTTTGTAAAATAACGTATATGGTATTAATCTTTCATTCTAGCTTGATTTGTTTGTTTGATTAGGATTTTTAACGTAGCTTTAACAATTTTGCAGTTATGTCGCTACAATGTCTCCAGTGAGGCAGTTTATAGTGATGTCTAGCACTGGGGCATCATGCCACAGACATGTAGCCTGATGTTCCACCCAGTCACATTATCCTGACACCAGGCCGACCAGTCCTAACACTAACCTCTTAATGTTGAGCGTCAAGCGAGGCAGCTGTTGGTACCATTTTTGTAAGTCTTTGGTACGACTAAGCCAGGGATCAAACCCATGACCTCCATTTTCCACGGTGGATGATCTAACCACTAGGCCACCGAAGCAGTTATTCCAGCTTGAGAAAGGAAGATTACGCTTGTGAACTCTGGCAAAATATACTAGATTTCCCCAACAATAATAGTTTTGGCAATAATTTCTTTTAGTACATCTTGAGCTCTACATAATACTATCAATAATAATAAAAATAATCATAATAATAATGAGGACTTTGTAAAGCGCCTAATCTCTAGATGCTCTAAGCGCTTTACAACATTAGAAAACACCTATAACATAAAATGCATATATGATATGATTACAAAAAGAAGAAAGATCATGTACTTACAAAAACATTAGAAAACCAGTGTGCATTTATAAATCAAAATCATTTAAAGTCTTGCTGTTTGATTAGAGAGCAGATACAATCAAATTAAATTATGTACAAGGGGGCACTCACCCATTATTATGTACTTTTTAGAAAGTGATGTATGCAAGGTGAAGTTGTTTGCATATAAAACATGCACATTGGAGAGAATGTTGGCATACCTCTATGCTACTTTGATGTAATATGGCTGGGTTTTGTTTGCATATTGTACTTTTGGAAATTGTAAATAATCTTAGCACAATGCTAACTAAAAAGACTGCTCCCTTGTCCAGAAATCAGCCAGAATTTGTCTAATGTACACTATATTTAGCAGATATTAAAATAGGAAAAATGAATTTGCCAGACTACACAAAATCAGCTTCTGAAAGTGCAATGAATGAATTACCAATATATGAAATATAAAAGAGTGTTTTTTATATAAAAAAAATACAATTTACCTCTAATGTTCAGGAAGTGAAAATGACCTAGTGGAGCTAGCACTTCTTTTTAAAGGTGCACATTTTAAGTAAGGCTAAGCTGTATACATGCATAATCCATATTACACCCATCAATCATATGACAAAATAAAGGGAATTTAAGGTTCTTTGAACAATGCCTAAGATATACAAGGTCTTTTTTTAAATACCCACTATAACCAGTGTGAAAACTTGGGGAAATTCTTTTTTCTTTAAATTTTTTAACTCTATGCAAAATATGAGACCGTTGATCGCCAACCAAGGGAGGTTGTGGAGAGTTATCTGTTGGTAAGCCAAGAGCAACAAAATTTTCTCTGATATCAACTAAACGACATGAATCATACTAACAGATCATATCATTTTAATTAGATCAGATATTTTATGTAAGAAGGAATTCTACAGAGCAAGTTCTTAAAACTGAAAAGGTTAAGTTACCCATTTTGTGGCAAAACAAATATCACGACAATTTCAAAAACACTCTTATTGAATTACAAGACATTTGTTTTACTATTTCTTTAATAGTTTTGCATTTCTATTTCTATCAACATTATTGAATGACCTTCAACTTGTGCGTTTTGTTTATTTTAGAAATCACCTTGCTCTTTCCAGTTTCTCTCTCTCTCTCTCTCTCTCTCTCTCTCTCTCTCTCTCTCTCTCTTACTGACAACATGAACTTTCTTTTTATATGTAAGCGAAGACTTACAAATGGTGGATAAGAATGTTGGATATGAATATTTTGGCAAATCCTAGAAGTAATGTACTGATCAAAGTCAAATATCAAACTTTTTAAAATGAAGACAGCAGATGACTCATTGAGAATTACCTCTATGACTTGCAAGGGGTTGGGGAACCACGATAAAAGTAACAATATGGAATTACCTAAAGAAAGGATGGGATACTCAATATATTTATTGCAAGATACACATTTTATTATATGACAGGCGACATATTAGATCATTTTGGAATTATAAATGTATCATTTATTTTGCATTGAGATTCAAGGGAATAAAAATTGTATTGAATAAAAACTTTGAAATTTCTATTTTTTATTTTTAGAAACATGAATAACACTTAAATTTAATTTAATCATCTGCAATTGGTTCTCATTCACACATGATAAGATTTGTTAGCCCAGTCATCAACATAATCATTCAAATGAATATTATGTTTTCCCAATTCTGGTTAAGATTAATGGGTTACTTATTATTCTAATTGGTAACAGGTTGTACAGTTGATGTGTGGAAGGATGAAATGATTTTTGATACCATATAGTTCTGCATAAAGGGCACATAATCAGTGTCACATACGTTCCCATGGTAAGTGACACTGTCAGACAACACCCACCAAATGTTTCTGCACACAACATTTTAGAATAATAATATAAAACAACAGTACATAATGCACTAATAATGCTATCAAACAGGATAATCATATTTGATTTGACAGTTTAACCACCTTAAGAAAAGTTATCCATTAGTGACTTATATATAAGCCATGTAGGCTATAGATTCATTTTTGTTTGTCTCTGTATCGTGCTTCACTGATTATCAAAAATGCTGTCATTCTCAAGCTCTGGCCATGCAAGAATCATAAATCAAAATGAATGTATGTATCTCTGGTAGTACCAGACCCTTTTAGTAAATACTGTCATAGTAACCTACATTTCATATGACCACTTAGGTTTTTACACCATGTACAGTTATAATGATGGGTTACTGAATGTATTTCTACGTGATAATTAATTTTTACTATGGTTGCTGGAGATAAAAGAGCTCTTGCAAATCATTGCTGTTCACATTTAATTTTGATTAGGGGTTGTATAACTGATATATATGCATCCACCAGTAACATTTTAAAGCGTTATTGCAAGAGATCTAAAATATCCATGATTTTATTTTGTTGGATGACAAGTTGGTGTTCACTATACACAAGTCTAACATGTGTCATGATGACACAATGTAGTAGTCAAGAATTGGCTAGGTGATTCTTTCTCCCCCTCCAAAAATAACTGACTATTAAATTCTTCCCCCCTCCAACTACACATGTTAAGCATGATAAAATGAAAAATTAAAATCTATAAAAATGGATACTTATTAAAGAATTTAAAAAGAACTGATTTCCACCAGCAAATGAATATTGGTTTCTAAAAATAACCATATTAAATTAAATTTTAATGTTAGAACCTAGCTACCATAATAACAGGCGATCAGGTGGATTAATATGTTTTTATTACTTTGTTTGGATTTTATATATAATCAGAATATAAAATGAGGAAATTCAACTACCACGTATTTTAGGTCTTTCTTGGAAGAAATACGCTTGTCAGCAAATTTTTTGTTGTAAATTTAATTATTTTCTCAGTTTTTCACTATCTTCTTCAGTCTTATTTTGTCTGTCTTTCTCTTCCATTGTTTTTCTAAATTTACCTCTTTCTCTTTCTTTCGTTTTATTTCCCTCTCTTTCCTGTCTTTCTCTATTTGTATCTGCTCATTGCCTTCCCCTCTCTCTGTTATTCTCCCTCCCCTCTATTTTCCTCTCTGTTACCATCTTTTCCTGTATTTGCCTCTGTCTTCTCCTGTATTTGCCTCTGTCCTCTCCTTTCTCTTTCTCTCTCTCTCTCTCTCTCTCTCTCTCTCTCTCTCTTTTCCTATATGTTTTTACCTCTCACTTCCTCTCATTTTATTCCCTGCATAAAACTGCCTCTTTTCTCTCGCCTTCATAGTCTTTATGCACCTCTTATGACATTTTCTCTTTTACTTATCATCTTCTTCTCTCTTTATCATCTATGCCTTATCTTTCATTTCTTCAAGTGTTCCTCTTTTTCTTTCACTTTCTTTTTTATCTGTCTCCTCTGTCTTCTGCTCTTCTCCTATATTGGTCTTTCTCTAATGCTTCCTCTCTACCTCTTCTCACCTGTCATGATCTCCAAATTGTATGAGGTGATTGTGCATGTAATTGTATGTTTTGAGTTATAAACTTTGCAATTTCATAAAGCGAAAACAGCTACAAACTTTCCTGAAATAGTATTATCAAGCATATGTCTCCACATTGGTTACTAAAAACTGAGCAATTACATCAACCACAACAACAATATAAATAAGTATTTACAGGACAGTAATACGGATTCAAATCTGGTGTGGGCAAACCATGCCAAGATTATGAGTGCAACACCATTGTTGTCTACTGACATGTATGTGAATAGTACTATTGGATCCAATTCCAAAGGAGTTAACCAGTATGATTGGTTAAGATACCCAGCATATTTTTTCTTCGACACTTTCACTCCTTCTAGAATTTATTTACAAAATCTTGAAAATGACTATTTGTGTGTATGTGTATGTGTGTGTGTATTTTGGATTGTTCATTACTGCAGTGTCTGTAGTGTAGCAGTTTATAGAGATGTCCATCACTGATGCATCATCCTGTATACATGTAGCATCAAGTCCCACCCAGTCACATTATTAAGACACCAGGCCAACCAGTCTTAAACTAACCTCTTATATTGAGCAACATGTACATGTAAGGCAGATGCTAGTATCATTTTTATAAGTCTTTGGTATGACACAGTTACAGCTGGTGTTTGAACAACAACCTCACACATCACTGGTGGATGCTCTAACCACCTAGGTCATCAGATTGGTCTGCATTTCAATGTAGTGTTAGTTTGCTAAGAAGAATCATGAAGAATCTTTATAAGTTGTGTCTTAAACCATTCAAGTGACTTGAAATGATATTAGTCTAAGATTGTATCCTCTATTAATGTAAAAGTTCTTCTTTTTTTTTAAAAAAAAAAACACTTGTGTGATTTTGTAAAGTGAACCATAACCTGCATTATATTTCAAATGTGGGCCTTAAGCAGATTAGAAAAGAGTCCATTAAGGTAAAGAAACAAATTGCTGTTGGGAGAAATAATCTGCTAGTTGATCATGTCACCCCACCCCAACCCCAATTTATTTTATGACCTGTTACATGTGTGGTATTTCCTTAAGTTTAATACCAAAGAGACGATTCATAGTAAGGAACTAATTGCTAGTACAGTGTGGTGAAATAATCAGTTAACTGATTCTGTCCCCCCCCCCCAATTGTTAAGGGATCCATTATGTTTTGGTATTTCACTTGTATGTCTTATTTGTATTACCAAAGGGTGCATTAATGAAAATAAATAAACTGGTTGAAGGGGGAAAAGAATGAGATGGCTGACTTCATCCCTTTTCCAATTGTTAGCAGACTCATTACATATATACATGTGGCAGTCAGTTTATTTCCAAAGAGTCCATTATTGAAAAGAAACTAATTATTTGAGTGGAGGGGGCGAATAAATAGAGGGGGAACCTAATGTGTTGCAAGGGAGGGGCAAGAAATAATTAGGGGGTTGGGATGGAAGAACTGGATGTTACACCATCTATGAAAGCTGCCAGTTAAGAAAAGGAAAGTGGAATAAGCTAACAAGTTTTATAGATTGATGTTGTATTATAATAAGGGTAAAGAGTTTGAGAAATGATTTGTACATAGTTATAATTCCTGCACATTGCCAGATCAGCACTTTGACTTAGTTCACTTCAGTATTATATAATTTGTTTTACAATACTCAATATCTTGTATCAAGACATCATCCAACAAATCATCACTGATAATCCAATCAGCATGGTTTCAACAGCTCCAGTTCATCACAATTAGTTTCAAAGGCCAGAGTAATAGGCCATGTGATACAACTCCAAGATCAAAAGTCAGAACTTCTATGTAGTCCTGTACAGAATTTCATTGGACTAAGGCATGGCTTTGAGAGGTTAAATTTGTATGCCCACCTAGAAAATGCCAGCTTAGTAGCTCACACTTGAGCCAGGAAGAAATACAGTTTAAAAATGTAATCAGTTTGTGATTTGCATGAAGAAGATGAAACAGAGAATGAAGATGAGACAATAGAGGCTGGTGTGTCAGGAGAGAGTAAGTACATTTAATGCTTTTAAATGAATGATAAATAGAGCAAAATTTCTTAATTGAAACACTTCATGATTAAAATTCTTTACATAGAAAATGGAAATTACTAAACTAACTTCTATATCTCTACCTGAAACAATTTTGAAATAAGGCCTTTTTTGCATGTATGTCATAAACCAGCAAACTAAATAATGCATACCTCTTTCATTTTGAAATTTCAGTTACAAGTTTAATATTCTGTAAATGAGAATTATTATTCTATGATAGATACACAATGAAACAATGCAATAATCAAAACAAAACGTGATATGTTTTGACACTGTAGTGGGCCATTTTAGCTCCATAAATACATTTTAGATTGATGCAAGATACACAATATGTTATTACAATTTACAGGTTTTTTCCCATAGAACTGCCAAGATAATGTATTAAGTATGCTTTTTCTTCATGTTGTTTATTTTCAATAATAATAATAATAATAATAATAATAATTGTGCTGTAAAGAGAAAATGCTTTATGAAAAGACAAAAAAAATGTCATTTTGTAGGGTCTGATAGCTGTTTTAACTATGCTGTCCTGCAGCACATGGTCATTGACTCAGTGGAAAAGGAAAGATTTGCATAAATCATGATGACATAGATACTGATACCTATGTAAAGTGAAAAGTAAGTATATTTCTTATATTAGTATATTTTACCAGACAATCTTAACAACATGTGTTTTTTTTCCAGATTCTAGTTATGAAGATGGCAAAATATTGTGTAAAGTTAATGAATGTTGTGGAACAAAATAGTTTTTTTTATGGATATGTATTGCCATTAAGAATGTAGTTTAACTGGAATTGGGATTGAATTTTTCCATGGCAGAAAATATTCAAAATGACAATATGTATCCCTACATGCAATAATGAGAGAATTATATTGTGATTTATTGACTAGTTACATATGAATCAGTTGTAATCTCTGCTGAAAACATTTTCAAACCATAATGTAATAACGCAAATGAACTACCGTATTCCAAATTGAGATGCAATATATGAAACAGACACACTATGAAAATGAAATTAGCACAACACTAACTTTCAACCAGTGTTGACACATAGGTGTACATGTCATTCTGTAATAAAGTCATTATTGCAAGCAAATTAGGAAAACACTTGATTAAAATTGTAAAGGTGCAAGCAAATTAGGAAAACACTTGATTAAAATTGTAAAGGTGGGCATATAATAAAACATAGTTAATTTGATTTGGTTTTCACTTCAGATTTCAATAATTCATGAGAACATGTATTTGTCAGTGGAGGAGATTAAAACTTTGCCTTTTGCTGTGGAGGGTATGACAGTGGAAGGAGGTAAGATTTTATTTTTTGTGTTTTAAAATACATTTGTTATGTATAGATAAATTGAATTGAATTTTGTATTTCTTGAAACTTAATGTTACGATTTTAGTAATTATCATTTCCTGATATTCTACGTAATAATATTGATCACTTGATTCAGTAAATAACTTTTTTGATTGAAATAGTCAACATTATATGGGCAGTATACATCTACTATTGGTGGACATGGCAGAAAAGGTAAACCAAGATAAGGGAACATGACACCAAAATATATTCAAAAGGAATCACTAAATTTCATTGACCTCTTTTGTTATTGTTATGTATTAAACCTGATTTATGTAAGCAAATGATTGATTAATGTAAATATAAGAAATGTAAATTCATTATCTTGTAGTGCTTTTAAGATGAGTTGAAGGGTTTTCTTTTATGTAAGAGTAGTTAAAAGATGAGAGTAATATCTGACATGCTAAAAAATGTAATTCACTATTTTTAATTTATATATTTTATTCTTATTTCCATAAATGTATAAATTATTGTATAGAAAACTAAAGTGAAAAGAAAGAATGAGGCAGAACAAAATACAAGCCAAATAACTAAAGTTTAGAAACGGAACCAAAACATCACATGAGTAATTTAGATAGTAAATAGTTCAAATATAAATAGCAGCATATGTATATACATCTTTTTCACAATAATATGAATCAATAGATTTTTCAAGTTTATTAACATCATTCCTTAGAAACAACATCAAAAACAGTTACCATGATCACCATTATTTTATATCAATGACACTAAATTTCAAATGGTTATTTGAAGTCTTATAAAATAATCAATGTTACAAAGTTCATAATTATGCAGTGTATAATTGTATTACAAAATGAAAACATTCTGATTAAGTACTGTTATGTTTATTGTACATACTTAGTTCACATATTAGAGTTTCATCAATAAATACTCTATTCAGTTGTTGATTAGACAAACCGAGTTAGTGACCTGCAAATTAAGACAGATACGTTCTAAAATTCAAGATAGGAGATCTGGTTGCTTTGAATTTTCAATTGGAGCTACCAATATGATTGGGAAGTGACTGACTTCAATTTCAAATTGTAATGTCTTTCTGTAACACCATTGTTTTCATGAGCTTGTTTTTTCTTTTAAGATTATTTAGTGCTAAGGAATACAAAACTTGAATAATACTGATCATATACTCTTTATCGACTCCTTCACTGTCATCAGGACAAGACTATTCATTTCAGGTACCAACAACATATTAAAGAAATGTGGACATACAAGTCAGTAGACCTTTTTATGAAAATAGTTGTGTCTTTAAAGTGACATTACTCCACAAGGCATAATAATGTACTAAAGGTTAATTTTTTAGGAAATTCATTTTTTTCAGTCCCAGTGGGAAAGAAGAAAATGTTTTGTCATTTATGATTTTCTTTGTAGGTAATCTCTCCAAACATTATTGGGCTGGTGGAGTACAATACTGGTGCAGTATACATGGGACTACTGGAGAGTCACAATAAGATTTACTGCAAAATGCCATTAGGGAAATTTGAGACTGGAAATTTGAAATTTAAGTTTGCTGATTTTTTAGAAACAACATTAAATATGAAAGATATCCAGAAAATGTATAAAATTTATTAGATCACCAAGTTTGAACTAGAGATAGTGAACAACTAAATATATTATATGGAAGAAGACCATGAACAAATAAAGGAAGCAATTGCAATATACATTCAAAGTTAAGCACAGGTATGAATTACTGAACCACTCTCAAAAGATTCATTGGTTGATCTCTTCAGTAAAACCTGCCTACTTACTGCATGCTACCTCCTTATAGCTAATGAATTTTACTCTGGGAGCACTAGATTTGACTGGTAGTAATAGTTCTCCTGAAGTATTATGATTGGGTGATTATTATCAAAGAAACATTATGGTATACTACAACTTACTGGTTTTTAATGGGCAAAACAGCATCTCTGTAGCCACTAGATCTCATCAATTATATTTTAATTATAATATAAGACATGTCTTTTAGATTAAGTAGAAATTTATACATTTAACCACTTGCCATTAAATCACTAAAGATGAACCTCAGGCAGTCTTTGAAGTGGAATTTTTAATGCTGTTAATATCTTAAATTTATCTTGCTAAAACTATGTTAAGATTTAAATATATTACAAAATATCATCATATAGAAGTAAAGTTTACATAATTATTAACATGTACATTTGAACTTGAAACAAAAAACCCATTATGTTTGTGTTTACTGTTATATTTAAAGCTTTAGTCACTTCTCTTATGAGATGTCAAAACAGAATTAAAAATAAAATTGATTACCAAGGTACATACTTGATAATATGCTTTTTATTACTCTATCACACCTAAGTACCATCCAACATATGCCTCCTATCCCTTTTATGAAATATTCAAATCAAGACATAATATCAATTGCAAGCTTTTCCTTTATTCATTTACATTTTCTTTTGCATAGATTTGTTGGTTGAACAGGGTTATACATTTTAGCTGTACTTTATTTATATGCTGCAAAGGTTTATGGTTTTCTGAAGGTCAAAGCCTATTATCACATTAGCCCCTGGAGAATTTTTGCTGTTTTTACAATAAATTTTTTTTTTTTTTTAGAGGTTGCTCTCCCCGCTGATTTTCACAGACCATTCTTAGGGAGGACCTCCTGCCCTATTATGTTTGTGTTTGCTATAGAGTGAATGAATTGTAATTTTTGATATTTTATTATTGATTTTGTATTTAAAAAAATTGTAATTGTATTAACAAATTTTGGGGACTATTTCTGAATACATTCTAATACATCGACTTGCAAGCAATATTCCATTAGACAAATGGCTAGTTGTTCTAAAGAAAATGTTTTTCATTGGTTAGTTTGCTGGTGCATGAGCAGAACGTGAAAAGTTGGACTTCTTTTTTTGGTGCTTAACACTCATAATTTTCATATGGAGAAGACTATTCAAAATATCCACCTTATCCTACTTTTTGCAAAAGGTCCACCTGTCTGTGTGCGCTTCAGACTGGTCTGCCGTAGATCTGAGGCCATAATCTAAATCTGGACACAAATTCGGATTCCGACCATGGGAGAAGTTTAGGTGGAAAAAAAGATAAAAAACTTATGTTTTTCCTTCTGTTTTTTTGTAGTGCAACTAAAGTATTCAGATTATTTGGTATAATTGTAGAGCGCAATCTGTCTACCTTTCTATAATACCACCCACTTTAGCGTATCATGCATGACCTTGATGCTACAGACCTTGGAAGAAGGTTACTACCTCATTTCATGTAACCTCATCGCTAGGGAATAATGTGTTAACTTGTTTCTTACAAAGATTTATATATACAGAAAACACACTGGTAAAGTGTATTGAATTTTAAAGTTGCAGAAGTTATGTCATGACATCATTTTTTGGCAAAACTTGACAAAGCACTACCTGAAATAACACAATTTCAGAAAGTTCTAAAGTTACATTGATAATAAGGGTGTCTAAAGGCCATGTGGTTGATAAATTGACTGAATGTTAATGGTGCACAAGAACTTTTAGACTATTTAGCGCTATACAATTTGTTATATGAATAAACGTTAAAAAGAGTACAAGTTTTAATATCAACCAGTGATATAAAAACCAAATAGTTGAAAGTAAAACAGTAAGATGGTAACAGTAAAATACATGCATAGTGCTTCCTGATCAATGGGGTATGTAAATGGTGTATGTTAATGAAGATAGATGAGAAGATGTTGAAAACAAGGTATTTACATTACATAAACATGCTCTAGGTATTATCATTCAAAATATGGATATTTAATAGCAAAGTTGTATTATCATTGTGATTCTCTATTCATTTCATCTGGATTATAGCTCAGAAAATGTCTATTCACTAGAGTATTCTGATTACACATTTATTAACAGTAGGGTTGGCACACATTAGAATGGAATGTTGGTGGATAGAGGTAAAATAGATAATCAACCTAATGAATTTATATAAAAATACTAACAATATATGAATCACTGGGATGGTTTGGTATTCTCCCATTCATTAAATTTGAATGTTACACAGTAAGTTCTATGCTAAAGTATATACATATTAAAATTAAATACAACATTAGGAGTCAAGCACTTTGTTCAAGCACATATTTAGCCAATACTGCATGTACTCCTTATGAGTAATTTAGCCATGCATGTAGCCAAATTTGGATATCAAATAGTTATTACTGTAGGTTATACAAAAGAAAACATTGCAGGCAATGACCAACAATGTTATAAGCTTACATTTACACAACAGTATGGAATGAAACACTGAGGAGGATGGCCAAATATGGCTAATTATAGAGCTTTTAAATTATAACAGCCATACATGCAGCTGTTTTGAAAAGCTGTTGCTGACACTAGCCAAATTTTGCTAAAAGGTCATTAGTTGTGCACCAGCCTCACTGAGCATGGCAAAAGGAATCCTTAGCCAAATTTTGGCTAAGGATACATTTATCCAAAATTTGGTTTCTGCCTAAAGGTCATACAATACATTATGTAAAGGGACAATATTGCAGTTAGCCAAATTTTGGCTAATCATAGTTACCTAGAGTTTGATCTTTGGCAGCCATACATAGGGGTTATACTAAAAGACACTAGCCAAATTCTGGCTAATTTTTCCAAAATTTGGTTCCTACCTAAGGGTGTGAAGAACAACTTTGTAGGAATTAGCCAAATTTTGGCTAATTTAAAACCTGCCTAGCCCCTCCAATATAGTCAAGCTATTGAATAGTGATAGACAATATATTGATCAAAAGCACTTCCAAGAATATTATTATATGCCTTTTCTACTTTGGGTTAAGAGATTTTAGCTCACAGCAGAGGCCTGATTTGAGTAAATGGAAAAGCTCAAGTGAAATCGGAAGCTGTTATGCTATATGCTAGACCCTGAGGCTAATCAGTCCTCTTCATAAATATTACGAGTGACATCCTTGCGAACAATCAGGTGTCACAACCAATTGTGTATAACATGGCCATAGGAACCTGTTACTGACGCCTTATTTGGCTGTGTGCGACTCACAGTTAAGTGATTGATTTCCCGTGTTGGGTTCAAAGTAACATCAAGTGGGGGGTCGTAAATTCACCCTTGACAGACTGCCGGAGACGGGACAATGTCTGCCTATTATGTAGACGATGGGTGAATCGACATCCATTCGAAGCTAAGCAAGGCGTGGCCACCATTGGAATCGCAAGCTAACATTTAGTATCGTGAAACATAAACGTCAGTAGTAGCTAAACCATCTTGCGGGAAATTATAAGCTTCTCCGACGTGATTCGAAATTGGCAAGTAACATTGTTCTGGGAATTACATAGGAGCTTCGGACAGGAAGCTTTTAGGGACCTAAGGAGCTGTAGGAGACAGAGAAGGGAAACACCCTAGTACAGTTGGTCCAGATTATCTGTAAGACAAGAAAAGGAGAGAACGGAGGCAGACGTTAAATGGACTTAGTTGAAGGACTGGAGAGGAAATGAACTACTAGTCAAGGGAAAAGAATAATACAGATGATTAGGAACACGGGCAGGAAGACAATCTATCACTCTAAAGGTGATGATGAAATAGGCCGTTACTTAGTCGAGTGAAAGACGAGTGATAGGGTTTTGAATATTGAATTTCATTTGAGACATGACTATCTGTTACTGAATGGCATTAAACTGTTGTTTATTAGAATATCACTTTCTGTATATTCAGTAATTTAACTGTCGGCATCGCTGACTGGGGGCTCGGAGCTTTGGATCTCTCTCTCTCTCTCTCTCTCTCTCTCTCTCTCTCACTACGTAAATATCTAACAAAAAAAACGAACCAGGTTGAGTCTTCGATAATAATTAAATGTAATCCTAAGAGCACTAAGCCCAATCGTGTCCACGAGACCATTACAATATCAACGTATTTCATATAACTGTTTCTGAATACTAAATATCTTTGATATTTAAAAAGGAAGTCACTATGACAAGACCTAGGGTAATCAAGTTAGTATTCATAACTGTTCCCTAATTTGTATAAACTTAGAAGTAATAGGTAATCAGTCTTTTGCAGCACATGTAATAATTTTTATAGTAATTGTAATTAATTAAGTTCAACGTTATCCTTTCGCCCATGGTTTTGATTTTAATAGATGTGTTTTGGCTATGGTACTATAATAGCTGTCCAGTTTTATTCTAATTTATTCTCAATTCTGATCAAACTTTGCATTTAATGTTCTCAAGACAAATTGCCGACTGGTGGTAGTTCCTTTTTACAATTTTATTCAACATTATATACATTCCACCGGGAAGGAGAGAAGATTGTTACGTGAGGTATAATACTACAACATACACTTTATATTCAACCTTACTGGAGCCTGGCCTATTTGTTCCAAGTTCAGTGAATGGGACACTGTATAATAAAAGATAAATGTTACTGCCGTTATAGTTGTTGTTATTGTTGTTGTTGTTGTTGTTCTGTTTCTTCTTCTTCTTCTTCTTCTTCTTCTTCTTCTTCTTCTTCTTCTTCTTGATACTATTATTATTATTATTATTATTATTATTATTATTATTATTATTATTATTTAAATTTAAATATGAGGTCATATAAAATATTTTAAACTATCCTATCCTATATTATGTCTTAATATACGTTATGTACATGTTATGTTAAAAAAAGATTCTAGAACTACATTTGCGTGGTAAGCAAATGATTGCCAATTCAGTGACACTTATGTGCTGATGCAAACTATTCTTTATACAGTAGATACTAGTATAAGTGTGCTTGTTTCATTTTCCGATGTTAAGTTCAGTCACTTGGTATCAGCTGCACCATCCACAGAGGAATAAGATATAATAGATGCGTGCACTTATTATCCCTTTCTTGTGTATAATGAAGACGAGGGCCTAGATGGACGTTGTTTGTTGTTTTCTTGATTCTGTCAATTACACGCTGTGCCTGCTCCGCCCAGCAGATCTTTGAGAGAGAGAGAGAGAGAGAGAGAGAGAGAGAGAGAGAGAGAGAGAGAGAGAGAGAGAGAGGGGAGAATTATTCTGCATCTTTTTTATTTCACAAGATGCTTAAAATATATCCCTTTGACACAGTGACATAGCAAGTGTAAATGTTGCCCACGGTGATGACGAGGGCCCAAAGGGTTGTAGTGCCCATACCTCTGGCACCAAGGGCAGTCACCACACCTGCCTCCCCTTCCTGTGTGCATGCTACTGTTTTAACACAATGTTATGAGATACTGTTTGAAACTATTATCTATATAATGTTGTTCATTCATACAAGTTGCCTGTATTGTAACCGATGGGGCGTTACGCTGAGGTATGTTATGATAACAATGTTCATGAATTGAGGGTAATATGGAAGGATGGTCTAATAACGTTGTTTTCGGATGGTGTTCTTAATCGCACAATTAACGTATTAAATGGTGAGGTTTAATAAACCTACACATAATTAGATGAGAGTACATTTAGAGGAACCGCTTTAGTTATGTATGTTGTGATCTACCTGCGTTCAAATTTGCACGGTGTTTAATTTTGATTTCAAACAGTGCTTGATATAATTATTTTTCATATTTGGATAGCCTGTTGACTTGTATTGTGAACGTTTCATTGCCTATAAATGCGTCATGTTGCGTGTGTGTATGTGGGTATTTTCGGGATGTGGGGAGGTAGAGGAGGGAGAGAGATTTCTGGCTGTAAATCTTGCATATATGTTGATATAATTATTGTACTAAGTCCATGGACACCTTTGATTACCTTCTCACGTTTTGTAAAATAATTTATAAAGGTGTTTGTCTACATCAGCTCCAAGGTACTGATACACATGGTAGCAGATTTGAAAGGCATATTCCACACTGAGGCAGATGTATTTATTCACGTTAGTTAATACACAAAATTAATTCCTCATATGCATACTTGTTTATTTTAGATTTATATAAAGATATCAATCTACACACGAGTGCAGTCTTAAAATCAGCACCATGGTTTTTGTTCCACATAGTAAATGACAATACTTTCTATTACTTTAGTTTAAGATTTCTTTAAGAAAATCTCCCAGACGTAATACTTTGTATAAATAGTGGCCATATGTCTTTTGCTATGATTACGATGTTTACTTATGGTTGTCAAATCATGTAAGAAATATATCTGAAATAACAAATGTATGTGTAGTTCATGAAACTCAAAGCACGTAGGATATGCACATAAATGAAACTTCCAATGACTTTAATAGCCGCTGAAAAACCGGCTATGTCATTTTTCGAGAAAGAGCATAGCAATTTGGAATTCAAGTTGCTGAGTACAGTTTCTCCAGAAATGACTTAGTGCAAGTTGTTCCAAAACTTGATACATGCTACATTCAGATGATGAAAATCTAATATAAATAATCGTTAATAGTACTGTATAAAGAACACTATTGTGAGGTATTGCGTTTTGGAAGAAGGTGTCTACGTATTTGTTTAAATGGCTACTGCAAGCACTGTTTTTTCTTTCGAAGACGGACATTGATGTCCGTATCTGAATGGACGGGTTTACCTCGCCCCGTCAGCTGCCGTGCCTACATTCATTTTGTGAGCACTGCCTTCAGGATTATCGCACAAAAAGCTAATAGTACCGATTAAACATTTGCGGAAGTTTTGTGTCCGTATGTAGAGCTGTAACCAATCCTGCAAATAAAAACTGCTTGAATAGCACTCTTATTTATTTCCTTACAGTCCATTTCCGTTTATGGGGAAATCGAAAGTTGAACGGTCTTGGAAGTGTGTTTGAGTTCATCAGACAACTATATAAACCTTGCTAAGAAATTATATGTTGTATGTGAGGAGTTCATGTGTAATAAATGTGCCGTATATCATCAAAATATGAAGATAGGTAAAATCCATATATGTATGTATGTACGTACGTACGTACGTACGTACGTATGTATGTATGTATGTATGTATGTATGTATGTTATGTATGTATATGTGTATGTGTGTGTTAAAGAGAGAGAGAGAGAGAGAGAGAGAGAGAGAGAGAGAGAGAGATTGGTATTTTCAGTACTCTTTCTGGCACCTGCGTTGTGGACATTGCGAATATCATGAAAGTTTAATTTGTGACATAGACCACTCGTCCACATCGGTAGCTTTAAAATCTCTACTTTGAAATGGACAACACAGATTGTTTAGTTCCTAATACACGATATTGTTTTGTGTAGTGCAATATAAAACCGTACAGTATGGAAAACTACTGCACAATGCCGAAAATATAACGTTAACGAAGAATAAAGGCGCAGATAATAACAATAATCTTTATTTCAGTTATAAGAATAAAATTACATTTTACATGTTAGAAAATTCCATCAATAATTATAATGTTTCATATGCAACAATAACAATTGCATTATAGTAAAATTCATAAAATAGTTCAATCGTCCCAATGCTCTCCGGGTCTTTGAGTACTCGAGAACTGTTTCAAGAAGAAAAAAATGCATGCAGAAAGCAAAGAAATAAAATTTAACAAATAAGACTATATGATATTCAAAAAAACAAACATTGTAAGTAATATAGTGATGTATGCACATCTGTTAGATGATGCATCATAAGAAGAGGACACTACACAGTTCCCGTCATATCAATCATAATTACTGAACGCAATTTTGTACACTGATATATTGATTCTACTTTCTAAGCAATTGCAACATGGTAGAAAGAGCAACCACGTTTGGAGAGGCAAGGAGGAGTACAGTGAAAATTGTTTGTTCGTATCAGACAAAAACTTGAGTTGCTCTTCTATTAGTTGCCGTTCCAGTAGCTGATTCTGTTCAAAAATAAACTTGTGTTATGTTATTATCGGTAATGACTTCCACCACACGATCCTCTGGAAAAATAATAGATGTAAAATGCTAAATTCAAAAAAAGCAAACCACACACAAATTATTATCATGACACAGGAATAAGACTAGCTAAATTTTAATCAGATAGGTTAATGTGTTATATAAATTTGTGCTTAAGACTAATTAACACTTGACAGAATAGTTTTCGTCGGTATTTGGTAACCTTAAGAGTAGAATTCACACTATAATTATTGATAATATTTAAAATATTGGCTCCCGCGTATTTATTTACGTTACAACAGAGTATGTATGTAAGGGAGGGTGTGTTTGAGGGGTGCATTGTTGGATACCTTCATCACATCTTTGGGAAAACGCATTATCATGGTGTGTCCAAATATAGTCACAATAGGGTTAACCGAAAATTAAGCAACGTTTACATTCTGATATTAACTCAACAGGAAACAAGACTGGCATAATCATTTCAGTAGTTCTGTTTACTTTAGTCAGCTTAAAACCTGTCCAAGTGACGTGTAAACTGGGTCGAAGAAAATCCGAAATGCGACGATTATCAACCACAGATGGTCCGACAATTTTTCAATATGAAGAACACAGACAAAATTGAAGAATATCAACCATTACACATTGGACTCCATAATAATTTCGAAATGAATCGACGTGCGGAGGGCGATTTCGAAACTCATCTACATACTTGAACACAAGCAGTCAAGAATGTCCTAAGAGAAACTGAGGTCAGATGATCCCTAGTGACAGCGTCAGAAAGAACATCAAACCAATCAAGGAAGGAAGGCATAGGTGCAATGGTGTACTGGTAGGGAACTATTGATTGAGCTTTAGTCGCATATAAATGTGGCAGTGCGGTGGACAATGCTCAGGAAACTCCAAATGAGTCCGATAATGATCAAAGTATTACAAATAGAAACGCTAATACTGTTTGTAATATGTTAGAGATCGAACCAAAATTGTCACCTCTTAGCATTGTTTATGCCGAAGACGAAACGATTCGTTCATTGCTTTTGGCACGAGCGGGCACTTAAATCAACGTTGTTATCTTTCGCATGAAATTGTTACAGGTGGTGCTCATATAGTTTAAACTGAGGCAGCGAAATAGGCAAGGTGTTATCAGAAGAAGAATTGCACAAAATTGCTGCAAAATGTATATAATTAATAATACATTGTGGTGAAATCAGTATGCCAGGCACATTGCTTGCTACTGGTTATGCGGATGATATCTGTAATGAATCTAAATCATTGTGAATACGCTGAGTTTTAACCATTTGAGTAGCATTACTTTCTTCCGTTGCTGATACTGTTTGCGTACGTTTTCGACAATTTCAGCCAAAATAAACACAAACAAAGAAAAGAAAAGAATCTACTCCGACAACTGGCTTTGGTACTGTAAGCCTTTTTCTTTACATCGGCAATTAGATACATGTCTAAAATGAGCTAATGTGTGAGTGTCGTGTGTCATACTAAGCTACATTTATGTCCGACGTTGTATATGGGTCATTGGTAATGCACACGTCAACACAGCTGGGTGGGGTATGATACATTGATTGCAAAGAAATGGCTAGAATTGTGGAAATAGTGATGTCCAATTTCTATCAATGAACTATTTTTCATATGTGAAATAATACCTTTTAGAAGTTGATTGGGAATAAAACCTGAAAACTTGAGCATGAACTGTTTCTATGCACATGCTGTTTTCAAATAAAATGAATTCTAGTAAGTCCTGAACATCCTTAACAGTAGTTCAAAAACAAAAGCTTTAAGGGCCTGTATTTACCATTTACTAAGGCACTTTATGATAAAGACATAATCACAATTATGCGTGCATTTGGTACTACTACTACTAATACTACTACTACTAATAATAATAATAGTAATAATAATGATGGCATAATGCTAGTACCAAACACAATGGTGTTCCCCAAAACGATGACTTAAAATATTCATATTTTCTGCCCATGTTTAGTATTTTGTACAGGCTGAACTGATATTTCAGTGTTGTCTTAAAAAACTTTATTAATTAATGAATCTAGAGTTGAAATATCTTACAACTTCATGTTATCCTAATAATGGTTTGAAAATAAAATGCCCGAATAAAAGTCTTTTATGTAGGTCAACAAACATATTTAACCGCCTCCTTGTAGTATGGTTTCATAGCACCCATGTCTTTGAAATAACTACACTGTACAATCATAACATTTAATGTATCCACCTTTTAAATGTCGACACAAAATAACATAAATATCTAGTTATCACAAATACAGATATATATAACTAACAAATAACCTCTAACATACAGAGTGGCCGAGTGGTCTAAAGCGCTGTCTGTTACAGACCACTGCCATCTCACCTCTGTCTGCCTGTGTTCGAGTCTAAGATTCGGCAAATGTAGTTATGTGAAAAAGCTTGCCAGTAGCTTCTCGTGGGTCGGTGGTTCTTTCCGGGGTTTGTCCGGTTTCTTCCTCCACCATTAATACTGGCCACCATGTATAGCCTATATTGTGCTGAAAAATGGCGTTAAACCATTAAAAACAAAGAAACAAAACCTCTAACATGTACATCAATTACTTTACAAATAAATGTCAGCTCTTTCCTCATATGTGGTCTATCTGACAGCGTAGAATATAGTACAGCAAAGCACGTGAATGCGTGTCATATTCATCGTTAAAGCATATTGCACTTTACTTTGTTTAACAGTGACTACAATGAAATCCGCCCCCCCCCCTCCCGAGTGGTCTAAAGCGCTTTCAATTACGGATCACTGCAATCTCACCTCTGTCTGCGTGGGTTCCAGTCTCAGATTTGGCTGATGTAGTTATGTGAGAAAGCTTGCCAGTAGTTTCTCTTGGGTCGGTGGTTCTTTCCGGGGGTTTTCCCGGGTTCTTCCTCCACCAATGATACTGGCCGCTATATATAGCCTATTGTGTGCTGAAGAATGGCGTTAAACCTTACAACAACAACAATGAAATCCACCAGAACTCTACTATATACCTTGTCATCTTGTAAAGTATACAATTACAAATCTCACTTGATCAGTTTGTAATTTTGTTATTATTTATATTTTTCTTTATTTGATCCCCACTCTTGTTTTGCGTAAGGAGCCTTCCCACACACTAGTAAAAATACATACCACAAGTAGAATAGTTCTCCTAAATGCAAATTCAATATATATATATATATATATATATATATATATATATATATATATATATATATATATATATATATATATATATATATATATATATATATATATATATATATATATATATATATATGTATGTGTGTGTGTGTGTGTGTGTGTGTGTGTGTGTAGTGTTTTTGGAATATGTAGCCAATGACAAAAATGTTTCATTATCTACAGACAGTTATTAAGACCGAAAGACTGATGATACCCGAAGATATAAAATTTTGCGGATTAATTCTTAGAAAATAACATGCGCTGAATATTTATATGAAGAGAAGTACAATGTAAACAAGCATATAAGTAATTTTATAGTATGTATTTCAGGAATGTTTCTTTAACAAAATTCCCCTTGCAACTATCACTACGGACCACAACGGTATTGTCAATATGTTATGTTTGATATCGATCGCGTTACATGTATGCATGAATTACGACTGTCGGTCAACGGACCGGGTTGACTGGAAAAGACAATCATGGCATATACCCCATACTTGGCATCTTCATGCATTGAATGCAGTGGCCAATATAGTCGAAAAAATTTAACACTCATTGATTCTTATTAGTTTTCATTCAAGTACTACAAAACAAAAGCTATATATTGTCCCAATACCGCGATATATTGCGCGTAAAATACAATATTGAAGTCGGTACTTTAGCACATATAAAACATTTTCCGTACATAAGTTTGCTCCTAAGTTTTAGATGAGAGTTAAAAGTTAACGATAAACAACCTTAAACTCATAACGTGCTATACCTGATAACTGACTATTCCACACCCACCCACTGTCAGGCCAATTCGTATTACCAACAGCCGTTAAGAGTGTAAGCACACAAAACGTTTCCAACAACATGCGGTGCCAAATATGTCCTTTAATTTTGAAACATTTCCATCCAATATTTGTAACAAATGATTGATACAACTTTACTGTGAGGCTGTTGTGATTGCTTGTATGGAGTTTACTAATGAACTAAAATGATTATTCCAGGATAAAATTGCTTATCTTTGTTAAAATAAGTTATACTTGGATTATGTTTTAACTCGTGTGTCACATTATTTCAAATAATAACAATAGTCATATGTTATACCTTCCGGAGATGTCTTATTTGTGTACAAAGTAGTGAAGCTTTCGACTCATTAGACCTTTAGTAGTAGTAACGAAAAAGTGATCCCTGTTGTGATTGAAGTAAATTCCTCTTGGTTTTTCTGGAACTCCAGAAGTAATAACCTGGACTGTAATGCCGTCTCGTGATAGCTTATGAATGTTGTTAGAGTTGTATCCCACAACATATACATTGTCCTCTCTGTCCACTGAAATACCCCGTGGAACCATTAGGTCTCGTGATATGTAGACGAAGTACTGTTTTCCATCTCTCAGACCAAAACAATATACTGCATTATCACCACTAACAGAGATGAATACACGTGACTTGGACATATCTAGTACAGCACAAGCCCACTGTGTCGGTTTGCAATCACATTCACGGTGAAGTGTAACATCTCCATTCCTTGTAATAAGGCTCCAGTAATATTTGTTACTTCCCCATGTATCACCACAGTGGCCATAGACAAGGATCTCCTTACTTGTGACGGCATCAACACCGCAATGTTTATACTTGGTTGTTGCCATCCCTGTGTTTTTAATGGATCCGTCTTTAATGGATAGAAACTGGAAGGTTTGTCCAGAAAATGTGACAGCAACTTCATCATCTTCTATCAGACACATGTTACATGGATTTTCAAGTAATGTGTGACTTGTAACCAGATTGTATGATGAATTATACAGGCAGATTGACTTGTTACGCCAGTCTGCCAATATTATGTGGCCATCAGGTAACTGGGCGATACCTACATACACAGGTAGCTTGTCAAATGGAGAGTGAACATCAATGACTCTAGATAGAATGATACATTGGTTTTGTAGCGGTACAGGAAGACTTGTGCAATACACATCATCTCCCTTCTCCTGACATACTAGTTTCGCCAAATTTCCCGCATCTTTAGAAAGCATAGCCTGCATGTTGCTATCTAGCTCAAGTCTAATACTGACGTTATCCACTCTTTCAAACCGCTCTCGAATCTGGTCGCTGTACAAATACAGATGTTTTAACGTTTTGTTGGTCACCATAAATTTTTTTGTCTCTGTCCCATACTGAACAACCGTCTCTAAAAGTGCCTGAGAGTTTCTGATAGCATTTAACAAAGACTGGCATTGGTGATTTTGTTGTTGTTTTCTTATTAACCACTCCTTGTAAATTCGATTTCCCTCAAGCTTCACCATCTTCTCAATATCATCCAGCACTGCATTCAATTTATTTCTGATGTGTCCGATCTCTGCACAAAGGCTTTTAACACATGACCCCAGAACGCCTATGTTTTTTTCATTCATGTCAAAAACGACCTTGAGATGATTCTCTAATTTCCGCAGTTGTTCTATTATTTTTTGTGGATTCATCGCCTTCATTAAACCTGGAAGACTCTGTTTCAGCTCCAGCACATTCGGGCATGTCTTATGGCGAAGGAAAGAACATGTTCCGCAACAGGCAGTCTCGTGGTTCCTACAGTAGAACTTGACTTCTTCATTATCATGTTCCGAGCACCCAAATCCCTCTCTAAATCTTATGGGGTTTTCGGGATTATTTTTATATGTTTCAGTGGCAATAATTTCATGGCATTTAGTCATTCTCATGTTTTGATGACAGACAGCACATTTATCGCACATAAACTCTTCACAGACAACACATAATTTATTCGCAACGTTTCTGGAACTGTCTGATGAACTCGAACATACTTCACAAGAACGTTCAACTTTCGATTTCTCCACTAACTGAAACGGACTGTTAGGGAGTAAAGAAGCCCATTCACTTACCGGTTTTTCTTTATTTGCAGGCTTGGTAACTATTCTACATACAGGACACATAAATTCCTCAAATATTGTATTGATACTGCTAGCCCTTTTTGTTATGTAGTCCTGAAGGCAGTGCTCACAAAAGGAATGAAGGCATGGGAGCTGACGTGGCGAGGTAAATTCGTTCAGACAGATGGGGCATCTGTGTCCGTGTTTAGATGAAGAATCGATGATTGCTTTAGCCATTTCAACAAAGAGAAACAGTGTTGTCTTAATTTGAAATAAAACACAAATTAGTACTTTATGCCGCAATGGGCTCCTAGATTGTTTAACGACTCTGACTCCGACATGTAGTCTGGTTTCATACCTAGCATACTTTGTATAGAGGAGTGCCATGCAGGTAGCATACTAAGAAGGGAACCAGTCTATCTTACCTGTAGAATATGTGACGTTTAGTGGAGCAGATGAGTCACGAGTATTTATCTTCCGGTTTGATAGTTGTGCACTGTTGAAAGAACGTTTTGAACCGGACCAAGAGTATAAACATTTTAACCGGTTTTCTACATAATAAGCGACTTGAAGTCAACACGGATAATATTAAGTATTGCATATAAACACACGTTTATTAGTGAATACATCTAGTGTGTCCTTTATAACTAAAATATTAGTTCTTATCCTTATTCACTGAATATCCATTTAGTCTTACGCCGCTGATTTGGATTGCGATAACAAATGTTGTTGTTGTTGTAGGTTTAACGCCATTTTTCAGCACACGATAGGCTATACATGGCGACCAGTATTAATGGTGGATGAAAAACCCGGGGAAAAGCCCCGGAAAGAACCATCGACCCACGAGAAGTTACTGGTGAGCTTTCTCACATACCCACATTGGCTGAATCTGACACTCGAATCCACGTAGACAGAGGTGAGATGGCAGTGATTCGTAATGGAGAGCGCTAAAGACAACTCGGCCACTCGGGGCCCCGATAACAAATGTTTAGGCTATGATTCCGTATCTCACACCTAAAATTTTCGTATTGTACAACAAGACCGGGGCTTACAAGTTGACTTGTAAAATTGTCGGTAACTAATTATTGCTATACATGTTAAATTATTCACAAATGTGTACAACACTGTAGTTTTTAGAAATTCAGTACTATTAGGCAGCCTTGGATAATGGTAGTATCGTAAAGTAGTTGAGGTTTAAAAAATATTTAGGACAGATTATGTTTGACAATGAGTTTTCAGCTGAAGCTTGTGCGCAAAGTGTTACCAATGATGAGAGGGAAAGAGTTCTTTGTAGCCGAAACCTTGTATTGAAAGTTTAAGAAAAAATCTAAACAAAGCAAGAATCACCTAGCGAGTCATGTTAAAATTAAGTGTATCGTCAGAATCTCCACCCCCACATCAACCCTACCCCACCCCCGGGTTCGGAATGTGCCTATCTGGATATTTTAATGACAGATGATACTTTAAGTCTGTGAAAAAGGCTTTTAAAAAGAAAGTTTCAGTGGATTAACTTTCAGCTTGTCTGTTAATATTACTGAGCAATCTAGTTTCATTATTAAATCTGATGAGAAGTCAAGCATTTGCAGCATAAGGTAGAACAGTGAGCAGCGGTATAGTGTTGTAACTTTATATTTATCACATCTTGTTACAATGTTGTTGCAAATGTTTTATCACTGGGGTACAATCATGAAAGTTATGTTTGTTTACCGTTTTAACAATTCTGCAACTGTTGAAGTAGAAAATAGTCAAATGAATATTAAAGTCTAGTCCGCTAGTGTTAAAGAGCCACAATCCTATATTTCTTTATGTTTCAGTTTTTATCTCCTTTAGGTACAATGCATCAATATTTTCTTGTATTAAATAAAACATAAAAAATAGAGAGTTTGAAAGTACTATAAAATAAAGAGCTTTCCGTATATTTTGGAATAATTGAATTACTGTAAGTCTGTACAATGTGTGCTGAAATTAGCTTGGAACTAGACTGTCTATTAAACCAGTAGAGTGTAAGAGAATGAGCCACTGACTGGTCCAGTTCATATGACAGACAAGAAAGGAAAATCATCCTGCCTGTAACTGTAGCTAAAATTCGCTTATATGGTCCATGCAAGAGTTTTTAAAAAAAATGCCAAGCTAAAGATAAAATTGCCATATATGGAATGCAGTCAGATCCATGAATCTCTCTCTCTCTCTCTCTCTCTCTCTCTCTCTCTCTCTCTCTCTCTCTCTCTCATAAACACACACACACACACACGCATGGATACATACATACATACATACATACATACATACATACATACATACATACATACATACATACATACATACATACATACATACATTCATACATACATACATACATACATACATACATACATACATACATACATACATACATACATACATACATACATACATACATACATACATACATACATACATACATACATACATACACCCAAGTGACCGAGTGTTGTAAAGCGCTCTATTACGGATCATTGCCATCTCACCTCTGCGTGGGTTCGTCGAGTCTAGGATTCGAGTCTCGCATTCGGAGAATGTGGGTATGTGAGAAAGCTTGCCAGTAGTCTCATTTGAGTCAGTAGTTCTTTCCGGGCTTTCTCCCGTGTTTGTTCTCCACCATTAATACTATTCGCCATTTATAGCCTATGGTATGCTGAACAATGGCTTTAAACCAAGCAACATACATACATGCATGCATACATACATGCATGCATGCATGCATGCATGCATGCATGCATGCATGCATGCATACATACATACATACATACTTACATACATACATACATACATACATACATACATACATACATACATACATACATACATACATACATACATACATACATACATACTATGATATTTCAGTCACACACACACACACACACACACACACACACACACACACACACACACACACATACATACATACATACATACATACATACATACATACATACATACATACATACATACATACATACTTTTTAAAAAAATCATGACGTGTGCGGTGAACGAGAGTCGTGTATGTATGTATGTATGTATGTATGTATGTATGTATGTATGTATGTGTGTATGTGTGTGTGTGTGTGACTGAAATAGCATTTTTTTACTGATAGATGTGTTGAATAAAATATCTTTGCCTATACGAAGTATTTACTGCTGAAAAACTGATTCTTGTTTCAATATTGAGATACGCTATATAAATTCGGTCCTCCTAACGAGAGTGTCTGATCTCGTCTGAGAACGAATATTCTATATATGTGTGCAAATACACCATTTGTATACGTAGCCATGACGTAGCTCTGTCAACTGATATTTGAGTCGTCCACTATAAGGATGAACAGAACAATTAAATGCAAATTGTTGCCAACTGCGTGCAATGTCTCCAAACGGGTTAACTACGGTATTGACCCAGGCTGTACAATGGTAAGATATCATTGTTTGCATAGGGGCATAGCCAAATTCGCTGACTATAATTCTTTTCAGATGTAGAGAAGATTTCTTATACGCCGATGATAAATAATTTCGTCGCTTGATAAAACAGATAAATAACTTAAATAACAGCAACTAAATTAACAATAACGGAATAAGTGGATGCTAATATTGTCAAATGTATTGTTCTTGAAACATTGATTCTAGTTTACCTAGTAAAGATTTTTTACAATGTTACTGTCATTACTGATTATTTAATCACAAGTGTCATTAAATGTTTTTTTTTTTAATGTATTTTGCAGTAGTGATAGGAGTACAATCTTAGGCAATAACATTAGTATTAGGATGATGGTTTGCTTCTGTGGGTTTTAACTCCATTTTTCAGCATTTGTTAAGCTATACTTGGTGGCCAGTATATATTGTGGAGTAAGAATCAGAGATGTCCTTTCAAAGAACAACTGACCAATGACGGTCAAATTCATGTGTGTGTGTGTGTGTGTGTGTGTGTGTGTGTGTAGCGGGGGGGGGGGAGGGGTTGGGATTGTAAACATATCTTTTAAAATATCAGTCATATTGCTACGTTGTCTGCTGTGTGGCAGTTTATAGTGAGCATAACGTCCTCACAAGTCACATCATCCTAACACCAAGCCGATTAGTCCAAACACTAACGTCTTAACGTTGAGCGCCATCGAGGTTACTGATTGTATCATTTTTGTAAGTCGTTGGTATGAATCGTCCGTGTCTCTAACAAATTAGAGCCACCGGAGCAGTCACCAAAATTCAGGCAAGCTTTCTCACTTAACCACGTTAGCCTAACCGTGACTTAAAGCCAAACATACAGTGAGAAGACATTGATCTGCAAAGATGAGCGCTTCAGTCCACTGTACCTTGTTACCAGTAATAACAATAATATCAGTAATAATAACAATGGTGGTGGTTGTTTTTTTGTTTTTTTTTTGGTTTAACGCCATTTTCAGCACAGTATAGGCTGTACATGGCGGCCAGTATTAATGCTGGAGGAAGAATCCGGAAAATCCCCAGAAAGAACAACCGACCCACGAGAAGCTACTGGCAAGCTTTCTCACATGACTACATTAGTCGAATCTTGGACTCGAACCCACGCAGACAGAGGTGAGATGGCGCTGATCCGTAACGGACAGCGCTTTAGACCACTCGGCCACTCGAGGCTCCTAGTGGTTGTAGTAATAGTAGTAGTAATAACATTAATACCATTAGTAATATTCGTAATAGTTATAGTAAATTATGATGATAATACTTGCCATGGCTAGTGTTTATGATGATGTTTTTATCACTATCATTTTTGTATTCATTGTAGATCTACTCATGCAATAATATTATCCGTGTAGATAGCGACTCCGGACGAACCAACAGCAGTAACAGTAATATTGATCATTAAGGGAATAGTGCAGTAGTAAATGACTAGATACAAAATGCACAGTGTTTGAAGCTCGTCGACTCTAGGACAAAAGACAGGAACTGACTTCCAACACGTACACATTATTGATAGACCTGAGAAAAGACAGTGACACAGTCAGACGTGTGGATTTCATGGCAAAATTTGCTTGCACAAAGAAATTAGTCGTAATGTTTTTGCACTATAATTTTAGAACTGTTTGTATACAGTAATATATGGCCACTATACTTTTAGAACTGTCTGTATACAGTAATATGTGACAACTATAATTATAAAACTGTCTGAATACAGTAATATTTGGCCAAAGAAACTTTAGAACAGTCTATGTACTAATATATGGCCACTATAATTTTAAAACAGTGTGAATACATTATTATTTGGCCACTACAATTATAGAACCATTTGTATACAGTAATATTTGGCCAAAGAAACTTTAGAACTGTCTGTATGTACTAATATATGGCCACTATAATTTTAAAACAGTGTGAATACAGTATTTTTTGGCCACTACAATTATAGAACCATTTGTATACAGTAATATTTGGCAATCATTCTTTTAGAACTGTCTGTATACAGTCATATTTGATCACTATAATTTCAGAAATGTCTGTATACAGTGATATATCGCTGTTATAATTTTAGAAATGTCTGTATACAGTGATATATGGCCTCTATACTTTTAGAACTGTCTGTATACAGTAATATATGGCCACCATACTTTTAGCACTGTCTGTATACAGTAATATATGGCCACCATACTTGCATAACTGTCTGTATGTAGTAATATATAACTCCACCACCGCCGGTCCCAAGCCTGGGTATAAATGCAGGAGGAGTATGTGTGGGGCTTGCAACCCGACCCTGTAAAACACAACTTGCTATAAAAACGTCGACAAAAGAAATACCAGACACTGAAAGCCTGATTGAGGAAGGGTCTTCTCATGGAAGACTTAGGACGCAATGTGGTGAAAGGCGCGAGTCCGCGGAAGCCATAAAGCAGACCACCCTTCTATCAAACAGGAGTATTAACATCGCAACATGGAACTTGAGGACAATGTATGAGGCAGGAAAAACAGCACAGGTAGCAGCAGAGATGAGAAACTACAACATATCCCTACTGGGCATCAGAGAGACAAGATGGATTCAATCTGGACAAAGCAGACTGAAGAGATGCTACTCTATTCAGGACATGAGGCAGAAAATGGGCCTCATACACATGGGGTTGGGCTCATGTTGTCGAAGCAAGCATATAATGCACTGATGAACAAGTCATGGGGATCCATGGCCTAGGGGAGATGAACAAAAATGGAGAGAGATCCGCAGATTTGTGCACCGAACAAGCTGGTCATCGGGGGTACCATCTTTCCCCACAAGAGAATCCACAATACCACATGGATATCACCAGACCATGTAACAGAAAATCAGATTATTCACATCTGCACAGCCAATAAGTTCAGAAGATCCCTGAAAGATGTGAGAGTGAAGAAGGTAGCGGATGTAGCATCTGACCACCACTTAGTGGTTGCATGGCTGAAACTTAAGCTGAAGAAGAATTCGATGGGCACAAAAGAGAAGAAAACAAGGTATAACATCGGCCTATTGAAAGATGCAAATACAAAAGAAGAATACGTGCTTACTCTTAACAACAAGTATCAAGTGTTACAAGAGCTGCTTGAAGACGATGTAGACAGCGTGAACAAAAGATGGCATAAAGTGAAGGAGGCAGTAAAATCAACATGCCAAGAAGTACTAGGCCCCTTGAGGTACCAGCAGAAAGATTGGATTTCAGCCAAAATATTGCGCAAAATCAAGGAGCGTAACCAGACAAATGCAGCAGTAAATAACATTGAGACAAGAACTAAAAAATAAAGGTACAAAATGAGTACACTGACGCACACAGAGAAGTGAAAAGAACCATCAAGATAGACAAGAAGAACTACCTTGAAGGACTGGCAGCAGAGGCAGCAGAAGCGGCCAGAAGTGGAAACATGAAGAAGCTGTATGACATCACGAAGAAGTTGTCCGGGAAGTACGGCAAAACGGAGAGACCCGTTAAGGAAAAGCAGGAAAAGATCATACCAAGTTCAGAATACCAAATTAATAAATGGACAGAACATTTTGAAGAATTGTTGAACAGGCCAACACCACCAAATCCCCCAGAAATCCACCCAGCCAACACAGATCTCCCCATAAGCTGTGATAATCCCACCAGATACGAGATCAGGAAAGCCATCACCCAGCTGAAGAACGGCAAGGCTACTGGACCTGATGATATCCCAGCAGAAGCCCTCAGAGCAGACCTAGAGACTTCAGTGTGAATGCTATACCCTCTTTTTGTGAAGATATGGGAGGAAGAAAAGATACCAACTGATTGGAAGGAGAGACACCTCATTCAGATCCAAAAGAAAGGAGACCTCAGCAACTGCTCCAACTATAGAGAAATCATACTCTTGTCAGTACAAGGACACGTCTTAAACCGGGTCTTCTTGGAGAGGATGAAGGAGGTTGTTGACTCCTCGTTACGAGAAGAGCAAGCGGGAATCCGGCAAAACAGATCTTGTACGGACCAAATAGGTACTCTTCGCATCATAGTTGAGCAATCATTGGAGTAGAATTCTTCGCTCTACATCAATTTCGTCGATAATGAGAAGGCATTTAACAGCGTGGACCGAGAGACACTCTAGAATCTTCTTCGCCACTATGGCATTCCAACCAAGCTGGTGAACCTGATCAAGAACACTTACAACCGAATGTTCTGCAGAATCGTTCATGCAGGACAGCACACGGACACCTTTATAGTGCGTACTGGCGTCAGACAAGGCTGCTTGCTGTCACCATTTCTCTTCCTTCTCGTCATAGACTGGATGATGATGAC
Organism: Unio pictorum; assembly: GCA_030141615.1. Classification (NCBI taxonomy): domain Eukaryota; kingdom Metazoa; phylum Mollusca; class Bivalvia; order Unionida; family Unionidae; genus Unio; species Unio pictorum. Next base: position 11,633,473 of record JARLTB010000065.1, read on the forward strand.
GACCACCAATGGGCGGAGAAATGGGATCCAGTGAACATTGTGGAGGTAACTTAAGGACCTTGACTTTGCCGATGACCTTGCTCTCGTGTTCCACAGTCAGCAGCAAATGCAGGACATGATCGTCATACTGGCAGCCACATCTGCACAGGTTGGCCTCAACATCCACAAAGACAAGACCAAGATCCTCAAAATCAATCATATCAGCAACAACACAATCACACTGCAGGGAATTCCCCTGGAAGAGGTGGAGTCCTTCACGTACCTAGGCAGCATTATCAACCAGCAGGGTGGCACAGATGCAGATGTCAAGGCAAGGATTGGAAAGGCAAAAGCAGCTTTCATACAGCTCAAGAACAGCTGAGCTCCAAACAAATTTCGTTGACCAAGATCAGACTGTGCATCTCCAACGTGAAGTCAGTCCTACTGTATGGAGCAGAGCCCTGGAGAACCACCAAGTCAACAGTAAAGAGAGTTCAGACCTTCATCAACAGCTGCCTAAGAAGAATTATCCAGATCCGATGGCCGGACACCATCTGCAACAACAACCTGTGGCAGAGAACCTCCCAGCTTCTGGTATTTGATGACATCAAGAAGAGAAGATGGGGTTGGATAGGTCACACCCTACGTAAGCCACCAACCAATATTACCAGACAGGCATTGAGGTGGAACCCTGAAGGCAAGATGAGAAGGGTTCAACCAAGATACACCTGGCGATGTGACCTTGAGGCAGACATCACTAAGATGATTCACACCTGGAGTCAGCTTGTGGGAATGGCACAGGACAGAAGCCTCTGGCGATCTTTTATGGGAGGCCTATACACCGGCAGGGGTTACGGGCAAAACTAACAATGTAGTAATATATGGCCCTTATACTTTTAGAACTGTCTGGATACCGGTACATTTGCCCACTGTAATTTTAGAACTGTCTGTATACAATAAAATATGGCCACTATACATTTAGAACTCTCTCTTTGTAGTAAAATATGGTCACTATACATTTAGAACTGTCTGTATACTCTAATGTTGGGCCTCTCCAATTTCTTATACTATCTGTATGCAGTAATATTTGGCCACTACAATTTTTTATGCTGTCTGTATATGGGAACATATAGCAACTATACATTTAGAGCTGTCTGTATGGCCAATATTAATTTAGTACTGTCTGTATACTGTAATGTATGGCCACTACAATTGTTTATACTGTCTGTATTTGGGAACAATACTTTTATAACTGTATGTATACAGTAATATATGCCCACCATAGTTTTAGAACTGTCTGTGTACAGTAATGTATGGTCTCTGTACTTTTAAAACTGTCTGCATGTAGTAATATATGGCCACTCAAAATTTAGAACTGTCTGTATACAGTAATATATGGCCTCTATACTTTTAGAACTGTCTGTATGTAGTAATATATGGCCACTATATTTTCAGAACTGTATATTGACAAGAACATATACCCACTAAAATTTTAGAACTGTCTGTATATGCTAATATATGGCCACTATGATTTTAGAACTGTCTGTATGTAGTAATATATGGCCACTATAATTTTAGAACTGTCTGTATACAGTAATATTTGGCCACTATAGTATTAGAAATAACCACTAGCCCATGAGAAGCTAATGGCAAGCTTTCTCACATACCCACATCTGCTGCACCAAAAACTTAAACCCATGCAGAAAGAGATGAGATTCCAATGGTCTGTAATGGTCAGCGCTTTAGACCACTTGGCCACTCAGAGTCCCTAACTACCTTAATGCAAATATATCATACTGTAAATAATGTTTGACATAAAGATTGCTGGTTGTGCCTTAGACCCAGATTAAACAAATTCCATGTGGTGTCAAACATTTTCTACAGATCAAAGAAAATGGCAAACATGTACTTTCTTTATGAGATCTTCTAATAAATTACTCAAGTCTGTCTTGGCAATTGTGCTTCTTCAACATCTAAATCCACACTGAAAGTTTTTTTAGAATCGATATACCAGAGGAGATTGTCATATATCATTCATTTCAAGGAGACATTTGTTTATCATTCATTCAAAAAAAATATCATTATCATTCATTCAAGGAGACATTCATTTATCATTTATTCAAGGAGACATTCATTTATCAGTCATTTGAGTTACCTATCATTTATCCTTTATTCCAGGAGACTCATGTATCATTCATTCCAGGAGACTGTCATGTATCATTTGATTTAAAGAAGCTGTGAGTTATCATTTATTTAAAATGACTGTCATTTATCAATTAGTCAATGATTTTTATTATACGGCATATCAGTGCTATGGGATGATAGCTGCATAGGTATTTACGGTTGCTGCTAGGTTAAAAAAGTGATATATTTTCTTCATTACCATACTTAAAACAATGTAAATTGCCAACAAAAACATAAACTTTTAATCTGTTTTATTCTGCAACTTTATTTCTTATGGCACAGGTATCTATTACATTATGCATAACATGTCACAAGGAATACAACATATATTTGTAATGGATGGTCATGTAAAATAATTCACAGTTTATAAATCTGTTATGATATTTACCTTGAAATGTTAGGTATATTATAAAATCATAAACAAATCATTTTAAGACATTTTGTTCTCTTTAGACATGTTTATTATTAACTTGTAAATTTGGTCTGACAGCAGAGAAACATCAAGAAGAAAGTCTGAAAGTGAAATCATTACTACCGGTAAGTATAAATCAAAATGACAATATTATTCATGTAAAACAAACAGACTAAAACAAATTCTCAGAGAGAGACAGACAGGTATTTTTTTTATCCTATTATAGGCCTATGAATGATGATACACTGTACTATCATTCAAACTGGGGCTAAAAAAGAGACAAAAACATCTCACACACATAGACACTTATTATTCTATTGCAGGCACAATAATAAGAATATCTACAATTTTCACAATATCTTGAACAATTGTCATTAGGAGCCATTCTAGTAAAACAAATATCCCTCCACAACCCCGGGGACAGCACTTCAAAAAAAAACTTCTGTAGGTGGTTGTGTTTCAAAGTAGTTTGATTCTGACAGTGGTTACGAAAATCACTTCTGATGTGGACTGTGTTAACGAAATTAAAAATCGCTCGTGGGGTTGTCAGAAAAAAAAGAATATATATTGAAAATCACATCCTAGTGGTCTAACAGACACGTGAACAAGAGTTCCATTTTACTGATAATAAGCCCTCTTAACAAGGATTTACAATGATGGGAATCTGGAATTATTATTGGAGAAAAACTGATTTGTAATACGGTAGATATTAATTGTGCCCATTGTTTACACACTGAAACAAAAATAAACTTTATTTGTCACATTGGAATATTTATTCTCTTACTGGATACTATTATTACTATCTGAACATATTGTGACCTTCAAAGTTTTAAATGAAATGCAATATGACAATTTTCTACACCTTACTTCAACTATTGAGAAAATATGTCTCAAAAGCCTAACATGTTGTCTTTCCAAATGTCATTAGTTTTAGTAAGAACAAAATTATTATTATTATTGTTATTATTATTATTATTAAAGTATAACTTTTACCTATTCAGAGACAAAAAGTATCGTTCTTACGTTATTATGGCACCTTTCCAGGAAACTTGATCAGATGAATAGTGTTAAAAGCTGATGAGAAAAATAATTTTTGACTCGGGGAAAGAGATAAATTATAATTTTTATTGTGTTATTTGGTGTCAAACTCCTCATAAACTTCTTTACCAAGCTGACTGTATTTGGGATCAATCAGATTTTATGTGTCCACTGTACACTGCAAGTAAAAGGGATGATAATTTGTTGTGGAAAATATTCATTTGTATTGACTGTAGATAACAGGAAAGAAATATAACCTGGGAACATGACCTTTTTTCTTAGGAGTCAAGATTATAGATAAATCCAGATATTTTTGTGCATGTATGTAATGTTACTTCTACTGCTTTTGAATGTGTGGTATTTTTCTGTATTACCGGTATATGCACTGTTGGTCAATTTGCAACATGATCAAAAGGTAAAGGGAGATAATCCAAAATTTGTTTTGAAACTGGTTTATACTCCTAAAGTAATTAAATGCAAGAAAATCGACAATAGAATTTTCCTGTAATATTGTTCTTGTTTATATATATATATATATATATATATATATATATATATATATATATATATATATATATATATATATATATATATGTGTGTGTGTGTGTGTGTGTGTGTGTGTGTGTGAATGTGTGTATGTAAACTATGAGCATTCATTTTCAAATTTATTATTGTAAAATAAGTTCTAATATTAATATAATCAATGACATTAAACTGATGAAACTGCAAATAAAATATTTAATTTCTTAATTAAAATAAGAAATCCAAAATGACAATCTTTTAGATATAAACAAGTTTAGATAAATATAAAATATATACAGTAGATTCCAGTTAACTGGTCCATCTTCAAATGGAGGAAGCCACTGATTTAAGATAAATATTACAGACGCATGCCTTTTTAACTCATAAGCACAACTGGGGCAACCGATTAATTGGGCCAAAGTGTGCAAGTGATGATGTGTCCTAATTAAAAGAAATCCACTGTTTAGAGACTGGCTTGTAACCATATTATCTATAATGACTTAATTATACTTTTATTTCAAACATTTCTCATGTGTTATTTCTGTGGATGGCATATCCAAGTAAACTTGTATTTCCTTGTTTTTTTCTTCCTTTAGGACCCATGGTACTAATTCAGTTTCCACTGTAAACCTATGCGAACACCATGATATAAAAAATTTAATAACTAAATTTCTCATGATCAAACATATATTTATCAGTATAGATGAAACCTGGACATCAGACAGCTTCTGTGTTGAGAAAAGGATATTCGGCTTTTTTTTTACCTACATGCGTTGGAAATATGTGCATTCAATTACACACCAAAGAGCTGGTGCTAATTTCAGTAATGAGTCTAACAAACTCCAGACTGTTAAAGGACTGACTTCCATCTAGAAAACTATCTTTACTTTTTTAAAGTTACAACTAGGATAAGTTCTCAAAAGATTCTTTCTCCTACAAAATAACTTTCATTATCAACCATTCCTGGCCACCAAAACCCATATTAACTCTCTTTTGTATTCACCCATTTCCAGGCTACTTCCCATTTTTCCATAAGATCAGTACAGTGTCCATTTTGGCCAGATAACATTTAAAAGATGGGGCAATGAGAATATTGCAAACTATTTGTAGAATATTTTCAATCTGTATAAACTATAATTTAGAATTAGAAAAACAAGGTGTTCTTGAAAGATGAATGCTCACCCCGATTCCATAAAAATGTGCTAAATGCAGGATTTAATGAAATGGGATGGACATACAGATGAATGCATTAGTGGGTCAAAGTAATCACAAAGTTTTTTGAATTACAGCATATATGTTCATAATATCAACCAACCAAATATATATAAAGCTTTTACTTATAGGGATTAGTCTAAACATATATATTTATTGGTCTGAGCATCTAAGTGACTGTAACTTTGTTTACCTGAATGCAAAGTAACTATGACAACACTGATACAAAAAATGAAATAAAAAGTATCCATATAATTTAACTTTGGGGGGGGGGGTCCTTTTTACTTTCATCTCTCTTGAGGAATGAAGCAGAAATTATTGACATTCAGTTGTTAACTATAGGACTTTCATTTTCCTTTCTTCTCCCCTGATAATGAAGAAAATTATACTAAATTTCAGGTGTGAAATAGTTATTAAATGAAACTAAATTTTAACCTCAGTAAGTCTGTGTGCTAAAGCTGCATAGAAATGAAGCACTGCAGTTTTATGTGGAACAGCAGGAGGCTTTTTACTGAGCACCACAAATACATGAACGGGGTGATAGGAAAAACAGGGGAAAAACAAATGAAAATAACTAAATAACACAATGAAATAGGTCATGAAAAAAGTAAAATGAAAAAGAAAGTATGGTAATTTATGAAATTATTTGCACCATAGGTTACAACAAATTTTAAAAAATATGAGAAAATATTTTGCCTGTTGACATATGGTTGGTGTAGCCATTACAAACCAAACATTAAAAAAAATGAGGCAAAGTGTACAAAATCAATCTAAAATATATTTTAAAAAAATAATTTTAAATAATCTAGTCACTGAAATGGCATTGGTAATCATGCTTGATGCTCTCAGGTGTCCTACAAGTGTCAAGGATAGCATTTTGTGTTTTTGTTGGTTTTTTAGGGTATCCCCTAGGGGTGCAAGACTGAGAGTCAAAAGTAAATAACACAGCAACTGTTGGTATAAAAACTGGGGTCAAATTAAAAATGTTTTGGTCTCTGAAGTGCAAATGAGGGTAAAGGGAAACACATTTAAAACATTCTTTGCCACATCATGCAACACAAATCTAAGGACATACAGAGACAGCTGTCCATGCTATCCAGTAATGAACAAGCATCCTTTGGATTACGAATTTGATGCTCTACTTACCGCAGCCTTCTTATTTAACGTGCACCAGGCAATTAACTATTAGTAATTTACAGCTCTTTAGATCGTCTTTTACTTATTAAAGCTAAACTTATTTCCCAATATATATATATATATATATATATATATATATATATATATATATATATATATATATATATATATCCTGAAATATGGTAACTATAATTATATATTATTATTAATAGTAGCATTATTATTATTTATGTATACACTAATGACAGTTATAACTCACATAAACAAAGGAATCATAGAATTTTACTCACAAGAAAATAACTTCAATAAATTTTATTACAAACTGTATTAGACAGTGAAATTTTATTACAAACTGTATTAGACAGTGAAAAGAATATGAATTAAACATTGTTATGTCCTCAATGGAGAAAATTTTAAAACTGAATTCCAGATTAACATGGTAGGCAATTAGTCGGGTTAGCAGTCATTATAATACCAAATATATTACAATACACCAACACCTTTTAATAGATGGTAGGCAATTAGTCAGGTTAGCAGTCATTATAATACCAAATATATTACAATACACCAACACCTTTTAATAGATGGTAGGCAATCAGTTGGGTTAGCAGTCATTATAATACCAAATATGTTACAATACACCAACACCTTTTAATAGATGGAAGGCAATTAGTCGGGTTAGCAGTCATTATAATACCAAATATGTCACATTTGACCAACACCTTCTAACAGATGCGCTGGGCTGAACCTTAAATAACATCAATCCATGTCTTCATTCATGAGACATACACACATGCATTCATGTTGTTAATGATAAAGTCAAGCTAAATCTTACAGTTAAGTACGGAGCCCCAGAGAGGACACGAGGTAAAAAATATTATTTCGTTCCCTCAAATTAATAATTTGTTCCCTCAAGTTAGCATTTCGTTCCCTCAAATTAATAATTTGCTCCCTCAAGTTAGCATTTCGTTCCCTCAAATTAATAATTTGTTCCCTCAAGTTAGCATTTCGTTCCCTCATATTAATAATTTGTTCCCTCAAGATGATAATTCGTTCCCTCAAATTATTAATTCGTTCCCTCAAAATGATAATTCGTTTCCTCAAGATATTAATTCGTTCCCTCAAAATATTAATTCGCTCCCTCAAATTGCCAATTCGTTCGCACAAGTTATTATTTTGTTCCCTCAAGTTAACATTTCGTTCCCTCAAATTAATAATTTGTTCTCTCAAGTTAGCATTTCGTTCCCTCAAATTAATAATTTGTTCCCTCAAGTTAGCATTTCGTTCCCTCAAATTAATAATTTGTTCCCTCAAATTAGCATTTCGTTCCCTCAAGTTAATAATTTGTTCCCTCAAGTTAGCATTTCGTTCCCTCAAATTAATAATTTGTTCCCTCAAATTAGCATTTCGTTCCCTCAAGTTAATAATTTGTTCCCTCAAGTTAGCATTTCGTTCCCTCAAGTTAGCATTTCGTTCCCTCAAATTAATAATTTGTTACCTCAAGTTAGCATTTCGCTCACTCAAATTAATAATTTGTTCCCTCAAGTTAGCATTTCGTTCCCTCAAGTTACTATTTTGTTCCCTCAAGATCATAACTCGTTCCCTCAAATTAATATTTCTTTCTCTCAAAACTTATACTTTGTGTACTTGATTAACGCATTACAATGGCGGATGCTGGTGTTAGAACTGAGCTTATTAAGTTCTACTTCAAGCTAGGACTTCTTTATAAAGACATTATCACTGTTCTTTCAGTTCAACATGGGATTACCATCAGTGAACGTCATCTAAGACGTATACTAAACTTTAATGGTCTTTCAAGGCATAAAGATTACAGCGATGTAGCAAATGTTTTATTCTTTATAACCAATGAACTAAATCATTCAGGTCAATTACATGGATATCGATGGATGCACACAAAATGTTTGGCTAATGGCTTAAAAGTTAGAAAACAAGACGTGCGACTCATTTTATCTGCGTTGGATCCTAATGGGTGCCTGGCTAGAAAAGCACGACGTCTCAATAGGCGGGAATATTTTGCCAAAGGACCAAATTATATCTGGCACATTGATTCGTACGATAAGTTGAAGCCGTACGGATTCTGCATAAATGGATGTATCGACGGATTTTCAAGAAATATTGTATGGCTTTATGTGTATCATAATTCCAGTGATCCAAGAATCGTAGGTGGTTATTTTATAAGTACTGTTGGAAAATTAAACGGAGTACCCACTCTCGTAAGAGGCGATCTGGGAACTGAAAATTGTTACGTCAAGAGTTTCCAGCGTTTCCTGAGGAGAAACAGGCAAAATGAACAAGTTAATGAAAATTCATTCATAGAAGGTGCTAGTACTCATAACCAGAGGATAGAATGTTGGTGGGGACATTTTCGGAAACAATGTGCAGAATTCTGGATTGATCTCTTTCAACGCATTCGAAATGATGGCTACTTTAGTGGAGACATTTTGGACAAAAGCATTCTACAATTTTGCTTTATGGGAATGATTCAGGTATAACTACCTTTCGTTAGAATTTTTCTTTTAGAATATAGATGACTGAGCATAATCATAAATTATCAAAAGTTGAGTACAATGACAAATCCGACGAGGCCGGCACTTATCCCTTCGGATATTTCATCTCCGGCTATTTTTTTCTTGCACTTACGCTGTGTACCCTCACTGAAATCTCTTTGCGTGTTTTAAAGCAGATATTAGAGACAAGTCGTGTCTTTCATATGGTTAACTTTACATCTAATTTCAATGTTAGTACGAAAATTTGCACCAGAAAACCAAAGATATTGTTGGGTGAGATATATTGTTACACGCACAGGGGTATTACTTGACCGAGAAGTGCCAAACCCTGGCGCGAATCCAGCAAGAAATCATGTTTCCCCAAATTCACAAAGACTTCCATACAATTTAAGTTAATTAAAAAGCCAGACGTGTATGTTTTCATATACATAAAACAACTTGCCAAAAGTCCATCAACCGCATATTTGCCTGGTTTCTCTTCATCATCATCAGGTTTCCGTACCGCGAACCGGTTACACCATAGAAAATTCACTAGGAACTATTTTAACTCCGCCACCTGGAATCACACCACAATTAATACTTCCAGTTCAGTACTAAGAAAACAGCAAAATGATGTAAGGTGAACACAAAATGCATTCAATTTTATTGTTCAGTTTGGTTAAGATATTGATTAGTGAAGCGCGGCATTGTGGCCTGTATGATGTTATGTGAATTCTAATGATCTATCTTAATTTATGCATTGTTAATTGCTAATAATATTTGCTAACTGACACTCTAAAGATTGCATAAGATATATTCAAACAGATATTTTGAGTTTAACTGTGTACAACTGATTTTAGCATGGTTACATATCCCACATGAACAAATATCCACATATTTTACAATGTTTGGGATCCAAAGTTCACATTCAGTATATCATATAGGCTGACATTGTACCTACAGTGAATCTGTAAGACACATTTTTGGCTGTGTGCACTAAATGTATCCCAAAATGTTATTTTCTTCATTAATATGCCCATGTATGGTAACATATTTCAATTCAGTACTTGGATAGAGTTACGGTATTGCATTATCAGCTGATATCTGATTCTATTGAACCATTGAGGTTAATAATTGGTATCAAACACCCTTAAAAATACACTTTAAATGTTCAAACAGATCATTGGAATTATTTTTGCACATTTGATCATAACAATTACATTGTATATGTCCCACATATGCAAATTTCCATTCTTGTTTACAAGTTTTGGGGATCAGAATTTCACATTTAGTTTATGATATAGGATGTATTGGTACCTGTAGTTGATATGTGTGGCCACATTTGGCTGTATTCTCTTGCAATATCCAGAATTATTATTTCCCTCATGAATAAGATTGCTTATAGTAATATATTCTTTTTTACTACATTGTCGCTTGACTTTCCTGTATACTGGCATGTACTAATGTTTCCACCAATGATCAAACCTCACCGTCCCCGCATTTCCTTAAAGTTTGTGATGCATAGTCTACCTGATTAGTTATTTCACCTGTGCATGGCCAGATATGCTTATAGAAACTTCATATACTTTTAGGATGAATTTATTACTTTAATACATGACTATTACTTCACATTTCTGAGTGTGACTCTGTCAAGTTTAATATTTATTTCCTATGCTTGCAGCCTGAATGTTATTTGTAAATCACTATATCTAACACATTTTAACTTCATTTGCATACATCTTACTGTTTTCTAGATATAAGTGAAACATTTTATATCTTTTCAGGTCTAGGCTGGTATCTGGAACAAAGTGTCAGTGGTGGATCAGCTTGGAAGCTCTCCAGTAGTCAGGTGGTGATAGCAAGGTTTCATAAGGACATATGCAGTGTACTGCCATAAGTGATCATGATATCACAACACTAATATAAAGCACCTCAAGGATATGGCTTAGATCTTCATGAGAGAGATTAGCACCATTGTTCAGTAAGGTAAAGCCTGCCTAAAAACTGTATTTTCCTATCTTATAGTCGCTTTTTGTAGTTATCGACACTGAAATGTAATGCAATTTTCCTATAAAACATGGAAGTGGTCCCATCAGATGTTTAAATCTGAGTGCACTATTAGTTATTCAAATAACTGCCTATATACCTGACACAATAAATATGGAACATAGCACTTATTGTTGCTTCTTTAGTGTGTACACCTATATGCACCTTGACAGGCATATTGCGGTTTGTTGCCAAAATCACTATGAGTCATGCTACTTCATTACCCCTGGGAAAATTGTTCCCAGTTACACAGACCCAAACCACCATTTATTTTAAAGACCATTGATTGATCAACTTTTCTGTTTAAACTTTGACAAAATCTGTTTTCAAACTTTTATGAAAATTTAATTATTCAATAAAATTTAGTTAATAAATTTAAATGTTTTTTTAAATTTCCATTAAAATTTTAAATGATCCAAATGTATAAACTTTAAACATATTTTCAGACAGGCCTCATCTTGTAGTACAATTAGGTTTTTACAGCATTGAAAAGTCCTATAAATAAGGAAGATATAGCAAATTTAGTTTTGGTTTCTCAAGAACACATGGATCAAAACGTGCACCCTGTATAACACCAACACTACACACTTTCCAGCAGGTGTCACATGACTTGTATGCAAGGAAATTCAAAAAGACTTCATGTATAAAGTTCAAATATGTGTGGCATTCAAATATAAAAGTTTTACTAAAATTTGCCCCAAAAAGTTGGGCCTGTCAGGAATCACACCACAATTAATACTTCCAGTTCAGTACCCACGAATGTAGTTCCAGTCTATTTTTAGAACATTTTTTCCTCTCTCATTTTGGTGTTGGTAGAAGAGTTATATTGATGCATATTTGGTATGGATTTAAAGGTAATTGTTTATTCTTGAGAATATGAGCAGAGAGAGTGGTTGTCAGTGTGTAATTTGGCGACAGTGCACATGGAGTAATAAGGCTTTGGTGATGATCCGGAAGTGAAATATGTGTTCTGTTTACATGCTGCTCTGTTTACAGTGCAGCAGCTCAAAAAAATGCCGATCAACCCTTGACAAGAATTTCACTGTGAAGTCATCTTTGGAGGTATTTTAGATTAACATATGATTTGTATTGATTGTCACACTGTGGAAAGGTCAGCACTGAGAAATATATGTAGAGAACATATAGTAAAATTAATTGTGGTCTATGTCCTGTACAGGCAGTATTGATGAAACTTTAATATGCTATAAAATTTTTAATATTAATGATAAACACATGAAATTTGTAGGTGTTATATATATTAACATTTAAAATAGAAAAATGCCATTAGAATTTAAAAATTAATTTTATTTTTTAAAATTTTAATAATTTTTTTTTAAAAAAATAAAAAATTAAAATTTGCCCCCTAAAATGCACATAGATAATATTTTTGGAAATTATATCAAATGATATCAGCATGTTTATACTTCTACACCATATACAAGCTACAATGATGGATATTTGTCAAATTTTGTCATAGAAAATATCTTTGTAAGTCAAAATGAGACATACATTTAAAATGTATGAAAGACAGATTCTATTTTGTATTGATCATTCAAACTATTTATTAGGGGTCCAGTCAGATAATTTATGTGTTTATGATGGGGTGACTTCCTGAGTAAGACATATATGCTTATATAGCCTTTAGTAATTGTTAACAAATATAGTTACAGGGTGTTTAGTGAGAGGACAGTGATGAAAACTTCATACTAGAACCTACTCAAGTTCTCTACTAAATCAGTTTAAACTTTCTGAGAATGAAATGCAGGCTGAAGGGATAAAATATACTTCCCACATGTATATTTACCCTTGGATCTAAGAAAACAGCAAAATGATGTAAGGTGAACACAAAATGCATTCAATTTTATTGTTCAGTTTGGTTAAGATATTGATTAGTGAAGCGCGGCATTGTGGCCTGTATGATGTTATGTGAATTCTAATGATCTATCTTAATTTATGCATTGTTAATTGCTAATAATATTTGCTAACTGACACTCTAAAGATTGCATAAGATATATTCAAACAGATATTTTGAGTTTAACTGTGTACAACTGATTTTAGCATGGTTACATATCCCACATGAACAAATATCCACATATTTTACAATGTTTGGGATCCAAAGTTCACATTCAGTATATCATATAGGCTGACATTGTACCTACAGTGAATCTGTAAGACACATTTTTGGCTGTGTGCACTAAATGTATCCCAAAATGTTATTTTCTTCATTAATATGCCCATGTATGGTAACATATTTCAATTCAGTACTTGGATAGAGTGCGGTATTGCATTATCAGCTGATATCTGATTCTATTGAACCATTGAGGTTAATAATTGGTATCAAACACCCTTAAAAATACACTTTAAATGTTCAAACAGATCATTGGAATTATTTTTGCACATTTGATCATAACAATTACATTGTATATGTCCCACATATGCAAATTTCCATTCTTGTTTACAAGTTTTGGGGATCAGAATTTCACATTTAGTTTATGATATAGGATGTATTGGTACCTGTAGTTGATATGTGTGGCCACATTTGGCTGTATTCTCTTGCAATATCCAGAATTATTATTTCCCTCATGAATAAGATTGCTTATAGTAATATATTCTTTTTTACTACATTGTCGCTTGACTTTCCTGTATACTGGCATGTACTAATGTTTCCACCAATGATCAAACCTCACCGTCCCCGCATTTCCTTAAAGTTTGTGATGCATAGTCTACCTGATTAGTTATTTCACCTGTGCATGGCCAGATATGCTTATAGAAACTTCATATACTTTTAGGATGAATTTATTACTTTAATACATGACTATTACTTCACATTTCTGAGTGTGACTCTGTCAAGTTTAATATTTATTTCCTATGCTTGCAGCCTGAATGTTATTTGTAAATCACTATATCTAACACATTTTAACTTCATTTGCATACATCTTACTGTTTTCTAGATATAAGTGAAACATTTTATATCTTTTCAGGTCTAGGCTGGTATCTGGAACAAAGTGTCAGTGGTGGATCAGCTTGGAAGCTCTCCAGTAGTCAGGTGGTGATAGCAAGGTTTCATAAGGACATATGCAGTGTACTGCCATAAGTGATCATGATATCACAACACTAATATAAAGCACCTCAAGGATATGGCTTAGATCTTCATGAGAGAGATTAGCACCATTGTTCAGTAAGGTAAAGCCTGCCTAAAAACTGTATTTTTCTATCTTATAGTCGCTTTTTGTAGTTATCGACACTGAAATGTAATGCAATTTTCCTATAAAACATGGAAGTGGTCCCATCAGATGTTTAAATCTGAGTGCACTATTAGTTATTCAAATAACTGCCTATATACCTGACACAATAAATATGGAACATAGCACTTATTGTTGCTTCTTTAGTGTGTACACCTATATGCACCTTGACAGGCATATTGCGGTTTGTTGCCAAAATCACTATGAGTCATGCTACTTCATTACCCCTGGGAAAATTGTTCCCAGTTACACAGACCCAAACCACCATTTATTTTAAAGACCATTGATTGATCAACTTTTCTGTTTAAACTTTGACAAAATCTGTTTTCAAACTTTTATGAAAATTTAATTATTCAATAAAATTTAGTTAATAAATTTAAATGTTTTTTTAAATTTCCATTAAAATTTTAAATGATCCAAATGTATAAACTTTAAACATATTTTCAGACAGGCCTCATCTTGTAGTACAATTAGGTTTTTACAGCATTGAAAAAGTCCTATAAATAAGGAAGATATAGCAAATTTAGTTTTGGTTTCTCAAGAACACATGGATCAAAACGTGCACCCTGTATAACACCAACACTACACACTTTCCAGCAGGTGTCACATGACTTGTATGCAAGGAAATTCAAAAAGACTTCATGTATAAAGTTCAAATATGTGTGGCATTCAAATATAAAAGTTTTACTAAAATTTGCCCCAAAAAGTTGGGCCTGTACAGGCAGTATTGATGAAACTTTAATATGCTATAAAATTTTTAATATTAATGATAAACACATGAAATTTGTAGGTGTTATATATATTAACATTTAAAATAGAAAAATGCCATTAGAATTTAAAAATTAATTTTATTTTTTAAAATTTTAATAATTTTTTTTTAAAAAAATAAAAAATTAAAATTTGCCCCCTAAAATGCACATAGATAATATTTTTGGAAATTATATCAAATGATATCAGCATGTTTATACTTCTACACCATATACAAGCTACAATGATGGATATTTGTCAAATTTTGTCATAGAAAATATCTTTGTAAGTCAAAATGAGACATACATTTAAAATGTATGAAAGACAGATTCTATTTTGTATTGATCATTCAAACTATTTATTAAGGGTCCAGTCAGATAATTTATGTGTTTATGATGGGGTGACTTCCTGAGTAAGACATATATGCTTATATAGCCTTTAGTAATTGTTAACAAATATAGTTACAGGGTGTTTAGTGAGAGGACAGTGATGAAAACTTCATACTAGAACCTACTCAAGTTCTCTACTAAATCAGTTTAAACTTTCTGAGAATGAAATGCAGGCTGAAGGGATAAAATATACTTCCCACATGTATATTTACCCTTGGATCTAAGAAAACAGCAAAATGATGTAAGGTGAACACAAAATGCATTCAATTTTATTGTTCAGTTTGGTTAAGATATTGATTAGTGAAGCGCGGCATTGTGGCCTGTATGATGTTATGTGAATTCTAATGATCTATCTTAATTTATGCATTGTTAATTGCTAATAATATTTGCTAACTGACACTCTAAAGATTGCATAAGATATATTCAAACAGATATTTTGAGTTTAACTGTGTACAACTGATTTTAGCATGGTTACATATCCCACATGAACAAATATCCACATATTTTACAATGTTTGGGATCCAAAGTTCACATTCAGTATATCATATAGGCTGACATTGTACCTACAGTGAATCTGTAAGACACATTTTTGGCTGTGTGCACTAAATGTATCCCAAAATGTTATTTTCTTCATTAATATGCCCATGTATGGTAACATATTTCAATTCAGTACTTGGATAGAGTGCGGTATTGCATTATCAGCTGATATCTGATTCTATTGAACCATTGAGGTTAATAATTGGTATCAAACACCCTTAAAAATACACTTTAAATGTTCAAACAGATCATTGGAATTATTTTTGCACATTTGATCATAACAATTACATTGTATATGTCCCACATATGCAAATTTCCATTCTTGTTTACAAGTTTTGGGGATCAGAATTTCACATTTAGTTTATGATATAGGATGTATTGGTACCTGTAGTTGATATGTGTGGCCACATTTGGCTGTATTCTCTTGCAATATCCAGAATTATTATTTCCCTCATGAATAAGATTGCTTATAGTAATATATTCTTTTTTACTACATTGTCGCTTGACTTTCCTGTATACTGGCATGTACTAATGTTTCCACCAATGATCAAACCTCACCGTCCCCGCATTTCCTTAAAGTTTGTGATGCATAGTCTACCTGATTAGTTATTTCACCTGTGCATGGCCAGATATGCTTATAGAAACTTCATATACTTTTAGGATGAATTTATTACTTTAATACATGACTATTACTTCACATTTCTGAGTGTGACTCTGTCAAGTTTAATATTTATTTCCTATGCTTGCAGCCTGAATGTTATTTGTAAATCACTATATCTAACACATTTTAACTTCATTTGCATACATCTTACTGTTTTCTAGATATAAGTGAAACATTTTATATCTTTTCAGGTCTAGGCTGGTATCTGGAACAAAGTGTCAGTGGTGGATCAGCTTGGAAGCTCTCCAGTAGTCAGGTGGTGATAGCAAGGTTTCATAAGGACATATGCAGTGTACTGCCATAAGTGATCATGATATCACAACACTAATATAAAGCACCTCAAGGATATGGCTTAGATCTTCATGAGAGAGATTAGCACCATTGTTCAGTAAGGTAAAGCCTGCCTAAAAACTGTATTTTTCTATCTTATAGTCGCTTTTTGTAGTTATCGACACTGAAATGTAATGCAATTTTCCTATAAAACATGGAAGTGGTCCCATCAGATGTTTAAATCTGAGTGCACTATTAGTTATTCAAATAACTGCCTATATACCTGACACAATAAATATGGAACATAGCACTTATTGTTGCTTCTTTAGTGTGTACACCTATATGCACCTTGACAGGCATATTGCGGTTTGTTGCCAAAATCACTATGAGTCATGCTACTTCATTACCCCTGGGAAAATTGTTCCCAGTTACACAGACCCAAACCACCATTTATTTTAAAGACCATTGATTGATCAACTTTTCTGTTTAAACTTTGACAAAATCTGTTTTCAAACTTTTATGAAAATTTAATTATTCAATAAAATTTAGTTAATAAATTTAAATGTTTTTTTAAATTTCCATTAAAATTTTAAATGATCCAAATGTATAAACTTTAAACATATTTTCAGACAGGCCTCATCTTGTAGTACAATTAGGTTTTTACAGCATTGAAAAAGTCCTATAAATAAGGAAGATATAGCAAATTTAGTTTTGGTTTCTCAAGAACACATGGATCAAAACGTGCACCCTGTATAACACCAACACTACACACTTTCCAGCAGGTGTCACATGACTTGTATGCAAGGAAATTCAAAAAGACTTCATGTATAAAGTTCAAATATGTGTGGCATTCAAATATAAAAGTTTTACTAAAATTTGCCCCAAAAAGTTGGGCCTGTACAGGCAGTATTGATGAAACTTTAATATGCTATAAAATTTTTAATATTAATGATAAACACATGAAATTTGTAGGTGTTATATATATTAACATTTAAAATAGAAAAATGCCATTAGAATTTAAAAATTAATTTTATTTTTTAAAATTTTAATAATTTTTTTTTAAAAAAATAAAAAATTAAAATTTGCCCCCTAAAATGCACATAGATAATATTTTTGGAAATTATATCAAATGATATCAGCATGTTTATACTTCTACACCATATACAAGCTACAATGATGGATATTTGTCAAATTTTGTCATAGAAAATATCTTTGTAAGTCAAAATGAGACATACATTTAAAATGTATGAAAGACAGATTCTATTTTGTATTGATCATTCAAACTATTTATTAAGGGTCCAGTCAGATAATTTATGTGTTTATGATGGGGTGACTTCCTGAGTAAGACATATATGCTTATATAGCCTTTAGTAATTGTTAACAAATATAGTTACAGGGTGTTTAGTGAGAGGACAGTGATGAAAACTTCATACTAGAACCTACTCAAGTTCTCTACTAAATCAGTTTAAACTTTCTGAGAATGAAATGCAGGCTGAAGGGATAAAATATACTTCCCACATGTATATTTACCCTTGGATCTAAGAAAACAGCAAAATGATGTAAGGTGAACACAAAATGCATTCAATTTTATTGTTCAGTTTGGTTAAGATATTGATTAGTGAAGCGCGGCATTGTGGCCTGTATGATGTTATGTGAATTCTAATGATCTATCTTAATTTATGCATTGTTAATTGCTAATAATATTTGCTAACTGACACTCTAAAGATTGCATAAGATATATTCAAACAGATATTTTGAGTTTAACTGTGTACAACTGATTTTAGCATGGTTACATATCCCACATGAACAAATATCCACATATTTTACAATGTTTGGGATCCAAAGTTCACATTCAGTATATCATATAGGCTGACATTGTACCTACAGTGAATCTGTAAGACACATTTTTGGCTGTGTGCACTAAATGTATCCCAAAATGTTATTTTCTTCATTAATATGCCCATGTATGGTAACATATTTCAATTCAGTACTTGGATAGAGTGCGGTATTGCATTATCAGCTGATATCTGATTCTATTGAACCATTGAGGTTAATAATTGGTATCAAACACCCTTAAAAATACACTTTAAATGTTCAAACAGATCATTGGAATTATTTTTGCACATTTGATCATAACAATTACATTGTATATGTCCCACATATGCAAATTTCCATTCTTGTTTACAAGTTTTGGGGATCAGAATTTCACATTTAGTTTATGATATAGGATGTATTGGTACCTGTAGTTGATATGTGTGGCCACATTTGGCTGTATTCTCTTGCAATATCCAGAATTATTATTTCCCTCATGAATAAGATTGCTTATAGTAATATATTCTTTTTTACTACATTGTCGCTTGACTTTCCTGTATACTGGCATGTACTAATGTTTCCACCAATGATCAAACCTCACCGTCCCCGCATTTCCTTAAAGTTTGTGATGCATAGTCTACCTGATTAGTTATTTCACCTGTGCATGGCCAGATATGCTTATAGAAACTTCATATACTTTTAGGATGAATTTATTACTTTAATACATGACTATTACTTCACATTTCTGAGTGTGACTCTGTCAAGTTTAATATTTATTTCCTATGCTTGCAGCCTGAATGTTATTTGTAAATCACTATATCTAACACATTTTAACTTCATTTGCATACATCTTACTGTTTTCTAGATATAAGTGAAACATTTTATATCTTTTCAGGTCTAGGCTGGTATCTGGAACAAAGTGTCAGTGGTGGATCAGCTTGGAAGCTCTCCAGTAGTCAGGTGGTGATAGCAAGGTTTCATAAGGACATATGCAGTGTACTGCCATAAGTGATCATGATATCACAACACTAATATAAAGCACCTCAAGGATATGGCTTAGATCTTCATGAGAGAGATTAGCACCATTGTTCAGTAAGGTAAAGCCTGCCTAAAAACTGTATTTTCCTATCTTATAGTCGCTTTTTGTAGTTATCGACACTGAAATGTAATGCAATTTTCCTATAAAACATGGAAGTGGTCCCATCAGATGTTTAAATCTGAGTGCACTATTAGTTATTCAAATAACTGCCTATATACCTGACACAATAAATATGGAACATAGCACTTATTGTTGCTTCTTTAGTGTGTACACCTATATGCACCTTGACAGGCATATTGCGGTTTGTTGCCAAAATCACTATGAGTCATGCTACTTCATTACCCCTGGGAAAATTGTTCCCAGTTACACCGACCCAAACCACCATTTATTTTAAAGACCATTGATTGATCAACTTTTCTGTTTAAACTTTGACAAAATCTGTTTTCAAACTTTTATGAAAATTTAATTATTCAATAAAATTTAGTTAATAAATTTAAATGTTTTTTTAAATTTCCATTAAAATTTTAAATGATCCAAATGTATAAACTTTAAACATATTTTCAGACAGGCCTCATCTTGTAGTACAATTAGGTTTTTACAGCATTGAAAAAGTCCTATAAATAAGGAAGATATAGCAAATTTAGTTTTGGTTTCTCAAGAACACATGGATCAAAACGTGCACCCTGTATAACACCAACACTACACACTTTCCAGCAGGTGTCACATGACTTGTATGCAAGGAAATTCAAAAAGACTTCATGTATAAAGTTCAAATATGTGTGGCATTCAAATATAAAAGTTTTACTAAAATTTGCCCCAAAAAGTTGGGCCTGTACAGGCAGTATTGATGAAACTTTAATATGCTATAAAATTTTTAATATTAATGATAAACACATGAAATTTGTAGGTGTTATATATATTAACATTTAAAATAGAAAAATGCCATTAGAATTTAAAAATTAATTTTATTTTTTAAAATTTTAATAATTTTTTTTTAAAAAAATAAAAAATTAAAATTTGCCCCCTAAAATGCACATAGATAATATTTTTGGAAATTATATCAAATGATATCAGCATGTTTATACTTCTACACCATATACAAGCTACAATGATGGATATTTGTCAAATTTTGTCATAGAAAATATCTTTGTAAGTCAAAATGAGACATACATTTAAAATGTATGAAAGACAGATTCTATTTTGTATTGATCATTCAAACTATTTATTAGGGGTCCAGTCAGATAATTTATGTGTTTATGATGGGGTGACTTCCTGAGTAAGACATATATGCTTATATAGCCTTTAGTAATTGTTAACAAATATAGTTACAGGGTGTTTAGTGAGAGGACAGTGATGAAAACTTCATACTAGAACCTACTCAAGTTCT
The DNA here is from genome assembly GCA_030141615.1 of Unio pictorum. Taxonomy (NCBI): domain Eukaryota; kingdom Metazoa; phylum Mollusca; class Bivalvia; order Unionida; family Unionidae; genus Unio; species Unio pictorum. Next base: position 11,654,594 of record JARLTB010000065.1, read on the forward strand.
CTACTAAATCAGTTTAAACTTTCTGAGAATGAAATGCAGGCTGAAGGGATAAAATATACTTCCCACATGTATATTTACCCTTGGATCTAAGAAAACAGCAAAATGATGTAAGGTGAACACAAAATGCATTCAATTTTATTGTTCAGTTTGGTTAAGATATTGATTAGTGAAGCGCGGCATTGTGGCCTGTATGATGTTATGTGAATTCTAATGATCTATCTTAATTTATGCATTGTTAATTGCTAATAATATTTGCTAACTGACACTCTAAAGATTGCATAAGATATATTCAAACAGATATTTTGAGTTTAACTGTGTACAACTGATTTTAGCATGGTTACATATCCCACATGAACAAATATCCACATATTTTACAATGTTTGGGATCCAAAGTTCACATTCAGTATATCATATAGGCTGACATTGTACCTACAGTGAATCTGTAAGACACATTTTTGGCTGTGTGCACTAAATGTATCCCAAAATGTTATTTTCTTCATTAATATGCCCATGTATGGTAACATATTTCAATTCAGTACTTGGATAGAGTGCGGTATTGCATTATCAGCTGATATCTGATTCTATTGAACCATTGAGGTTAATAATTGGTATCAAACACCCTTAAAAATACACTTTAAATGTTCAAACAGATCATTGGAATTATTTTTGCACATTTGATCATAACAATTACATTGTATATGTCCCACATATGCAAATTTCCATTCTTGTTTACAAGTTTTGGGGATCAGAATTTCACATTTAGTTTATGATATAGGATGTATTGGTACCTGTAGTTGATATGTGTGGCCACATTTGGCTGTATTCTCTTGCAATATCCAGAATTATTATTTCCCTCATGAATAAGATTGCTTATAGTAATATATTCTTTTTTACTACATTGTCGCTTGACTTTCCTGTATACTGGCATGTACTAATGTTTCCACCAATGATCAAACCTCACCGTCCCCGCATTTCCTTAAAGTTTGTGATGCATAGTCTACCTGATTAGTTATTTCACCTGTGCATGGCCAGATATGCTTATAGAAACTTCATATACTTTTAGGATGAATTTATTACTTTAATACATGACTATTACTTCACATTTCTGAGTGTGACTCTGTCAAGTTTAATATTTATTTCCTATGCTTGCAGCCTGAATGTTATTTGTAAATCACTATATCTAACACATTTTAACTTCATTTGCATACATCTTACTGTTTTCTAGATATAAGTGAAACATTTTATATCTTTTCAGGTCTAGGCTGGTATCTGGAACAAAGTGTCAGTGGTGGATCAGCTTGGAAGCTCTCCAGTAGTCAGGTGGTGATAGCAAGGTTTCATAAGGACATATGCAGTGTACTGCCATAAGTGATCATGATATCACAACACTAATATAAAGCACCTCAAGGATATGGCTTAGATCTTCATGAGAGAGATTAGCACCATTGTTCAGTAAGGTAAAGCCTGCCTAAAAACTGTATTTTTCTATCTTATAGTCGCTTTTTGTAGTTATCGACACTGAAATGTAATGCAATTTTCCTATAAAACATGGAAGTGGTCCCATCAGATGTTTAAATCTGAGTGCACTATTAGTTATTCAAATAACTGCCTATATACCTGACACAATAAATATGGAACATAGCACTTATTGTTGCTTCTTTAGTGTGTACACCTATATGCACCTTGACAGGCATATTGCGGTTTGTTGCCAAAATCACTATGAGTCATGCTACTTCATTACCCCTGGGAAAATTGTTCCCAGTTACACCGACCCAAACCACCATTTATTTTAAAGACCATTGATTGATCAACTTTTCTGTTTAAACTTTGACAAAATCTGTTTTCAAACTTTTATGAAAATTTAATTATTCAATAAAATTTAGTTAATAAATTTAAATGTTTTTTTAAATTTCCATTAAAATTTTAAATGATCCAAATGTATAAACTTTAAACATATTTTCAGACAGGCCTCATCTTGTAGTACAATTAGGTTTTTACAGCATTGAAAAAGTCCTATAAATAAGGAAGATATAGCAAATTTAGTTTTGGTTTCTCAAGAACACATGGATCAAAACGTGCACCCTGTATAACACCAACACTACACACTTTCCAGCAGGTGTCACATGACTTGTATGCAAGGAAATTCAAAAAGACTTCATGTATAAAGTTCAAATATGTGTGGCATTCAAATATAAAAGTTTTACTAAAATTTGCCCCAAAAAGTTGGGCCTGTACAGGCAGTATTGATGAAACTTTAATATGCTATAAAATTTTTAATATTAATGATAAACACATGAAATTTGTAGGTGTTATATATATTAACATTTAAAATAGAAAAATGCCATTAGAATTTAAAAATTAATTTTATTTTTTAAAATTTTAATAATTTTTTTTTAAAAAAATAAAAAATTAAAATTTGCCCCCTAAAATGCACATAGATAATATTTTTGGAAATTATATCAAATGATATCAGCATGTTTATACTTCTACACCATATACAAGCTACAATGATGGATATTTGTCAAATTTTGTCATAGAAAATATCTTTGTAAGTCAAAATGAGACATACATTTAAAATGTATGAAAGACAGATTCTATTTTGTATTGATCATTCAAACTATTTATTAGGGGTCCAGTCAGATAATTTATGTGTTTATGATGGGGTGACTTCCTGAGTAAGACATATATGCTTATATAGCCTTTAGTAATTGTTAACAAATATAGTTACAGGGTGTTTAGTGAGAGGACAGTGATGAAAACTTCATACTAGAACCTACTCAAGTTCTCTACTAAATCAGTTTAAACTTTCTGAGAATGAAATGCAGGCTGAAGGGATAAAATATACTTCCCACATGTATATTTACCCTTGGATCTAAGAAAACAGCAAAATGATGTAAGGTGAACACAAAATGCATTCAATTTTATTGTTCAGTTTGGTTAAGATATTGATTAGTGAAGCGCGGCATTGTGGCCTGTATGATGTTATGTGAATTCTAATGATCTATCTTAATTTATGCATTGTTAATTGCTAATAATATTTGCTAACTGACACTCTAAAGATTGCATAAGATATATTCAAACAGATATTTTGAGTTTAACTGTGTACAACTGATTTTAGCATGGTTACATATCCCACATGAACAAATATCCACATATTTTACAATGTTTGGGATCCAAAGTTCACATTCAGTATATCATATAGGCTGACATTGTACCTACAGTGAATCTGTAAGACACATTTTTGGCTGTGTGCACTAAATGTATCCCAAAATGTTATTTTCTTCATTAATATGCCCATGTATGGTAACATATTTCAATTCAGTACTTGGATAGAGTGCGGTATTGCATTATCAGCTGATATCTGATTCTATTGAACCATTGAGGTTAATAATTGGTATCAAACACCCTTAAAAATACACTTTAAATGTTCAAACAGATCATTGGAATTATTTTTGCACATTTGATCATAACAATTACATTGTATATGTCCCACATATGCAAATTTCCATTCTTGTTTACAAGTTTTGGGGATCAGAATTTCACATTTAGTTTATGATATAGGATGTATTGGTACCTGTAGTTGATATGTGTGGCCACATTTGGCTGTATTCTCTTGCAATATCCAGAATTATTATTTCCCTCATGAATAAGATTGCTTATAGTAATATATTCTTTTTTACTACATTGTCGCTTGACTTTCCTGTATACTGGCATGTACTAATGTTTCCACCAATGATCAAACCTCACCGTCCCCGCATTTCCTTAAAGTTTGTGATGCATAGTCTACCTGATTAGTTATTTCACCTGTGCATGGCCAGATATGCTTATAGAAACTTCATATACTTTTAGGATGAATTTATTACTTTAATACATGACTATTACTTCACATTTCTGAGTGTGACTCTGTCAAGTTTAATATTTATTTCCTATGCTTGCAGCCTGAATGTTATTTGTAAATCACTATATCTAACACATTTTAACTTCATTTGCATACATCTTACTGTTTTCTAGATATAAGTGAAACATTTTATATCTTTTCAGGTCTAGGCTGGTATCTGGAACAAAGTGTCAGTGGTGGATCAGCTTGGAAGCTCTCCAGTAGTCAGGTGGTGATAGCAAGGTTTCATAAGGACATATGCAGTGTACTGCCATAAGTGATCATGATATCACAACACTAATATAAAGCACCTCAAGGATATGGCTTAGATCTTCATGAGAGAGATTAGCACCATTGTTCAGTAAGGTAAAGCCTGCCTAAAAACTGTATTTTTCTATCTTATAGTCGCTTTTTGTAGTTATCGACACTGAAATGTAATGCAATTTTCCTATAAAACATGGAAGTGGTCCCATCAGATGTTTAAATCTGAGTGCACTATTAGTTATTCAAATAACTGCCTATATACCTGACACAATAAATATGGAACATAGCACTTATTGTTGCTTCTTTAGTGTGTACACCTATATGCACCTTGACAGGCATATTGCGGTTTGTTGCCAAAATCACTATGAGTCATGCTACTTCATTACCCCTGGGAAAATTGTTCCCAGTTACACAGACCCAAACCACCATTTATTTTAAAGACCATTGATTGATCAACTTTTCTGTTTAAACTTTGACAAAATCTGTTTTCAAACTTTTATGAAAATTTAATTATTCAATAAAATTTAGTTAATAAATTTAAATGTTTTTTTAAATTTCCATTAAAATTTTAAATGATCCAAATGTATAAACTTTAAACATATTTTCAGACAGGCCTCATCTTGTAGTACAATTAGGTTTTTACAGCATTGAAAAAGTCCTATAAATAAGGAAGATATAGCAAATTTAGTTTTGGTTTCTCAAGAACACATGGATCAAAACGTGCACCCTGTATAACACCAACACTACACACTTTCCAGCAGGTGTCACATGACTTGTATGCAAGGAAATTCAAAAAGACTTCATGTATAAAGTTCAAATATGTGTGGCATTCAAATATAAAAGTTTTACTAAAATTTGCCCCAAAAAGTTGGGCCTGTACAGGCAGTATTGATGAAACTTTAATATGCTATAAAATTTTTAATATTAATGATAAACACATGAAATTTGTAGGTGTTATATATATTAACATTTAAAATAGAAAAATGCCATTAGAATTTAAAAATTAATTTTATTTTTTAAAATTTTAATAATTTTTTTTTAAAAAAATAAAAAATTAAAATTTGCCCCCTAAAATGCACATAGATAATATTTTTGGAAATTATATCAAATGATATCAGCATGTTTATACTTCTACACCATATACAAGCTACAATGATGGATATTTGTCAAATTTTGTCATAGAAAATATCTTTGTAAGTCAAAATGAGACATACATTTAAAATGTATGAAAGACAGATTCTATTTTGTATTGATCATTCAAACTATTTATTAGGGGTCCAGTCAGATAATTTATGTGTTTATGATGGGGTGACTTCCTGAGTAACACATATATGCTTATATAGCCTTTAGTAATTGTTAACAAATATAGTTACAGGGTGTTTAGTGAGAGTACAGTGATGAAAACTTCATACTAGAACCTACTCAAGTTCTCTACTAAATCAGTTTAAACTTTCTGAGAATGAAATGCAGGCTGAAGGGATAAAATATACTTCCCACATGTATATTTACCCTTGGATCTAAGAAAACAGCAAAATGATGTAAGGTGAACACAAAATGCATTCAATTTTATTGTTCAGTTTGGTTAAGATATTGATTAGTGAAGCGCGGCATTGTGGCCTGTATGATGTTATGTGAATTCTAATGATCTATCTTAATTTATGCATTGTTAATTGCTAATAATATTTGCTAACTGACACTCTAAAGATTGCATAAGATATATTCAAACAGATATTTTGAGTTTAACTGTGTACAACTGATTTTAGCATGGTTACATATCCCACATGAACAAATATCCACATATTTTACAATGTTTGGGATCCAAAGTTCACATTCAGTATATCATATAGGCTGACATTGTACCTACAGTGAATCTGTAAGACACATTTTTGGCTGTGTGCACTAAATGTATCCCAAAATGTTATTTTCTTCATTAATATGCCCATGTATGGTAACATATTTCAATTCAGTACTTGGATAGAGTGCGGTATTGCATTATCAGCTGATATCTGATTCTATTGAACCATTGAGGTTAATAATTGGTATCAAACACCCTTAAAAATACACTTTAAATGTTCAAACAGATCATTGGAATTATTTTTGCACATTTGATCATAACAATTACATTGTATATGTCCCACATATGCAAATTTCCATTCTTGTTTACAAGTTTTGGGGATCAGAATTTCACATTTAGTTTATGATATAGGATGTATTGGTACCTGTAGTTGATATGTGTGGCCACATTTGGCTGTATTCTCTTGCAATATCCAGAATTATTATTTCCCTCATGAATAAGATTGCTTATAGTAATATATTCTTTTTTACTACATTGTCGCTTGACTTTCCTGTATACTGGCATGTACTAATGTTTCCACCAATGATCAAACCTCACCGTCCCCGCATTTCCTTAAAGTTTGTGATGCATAGTCTACCTGATTAGTTATTTCACCTGTGCATGGCCAGATATGCTTATAGAAACTTCATATACTTTTAGGATGAATTTATTACTTTAATACATGACTATTACTTCACATTTCTGAGTGTGACTCTGTCAAGTTTAATATTTATTTCCTATGCTTGCAGCCTGAATGTTATTTGTAAATCACTATATCTAACACATTTTAACTTCATTTGCATACATCTTACTGTTTTCTAGATATAAGTGAAACATTTTATATCTTTTCAGGTCTAGGCTGGTATCTGGAACAAAGTGTCAGTGGTGGATCAGCTTGGAAGCTCTCCAGTAGTCAGGTGGTGATAGCAAGGTTTCATAAGGACATATGCAGTGTACTGCCATAAGTGATCATGATATCACAACACTAATATAAAGCACCTCAAGGATATGGCTTAGATCTTCATGAGAGAGATTAGCACCATTGTTCAGTAAGGTAAAGCCTGCCTAAAAACTGTATTTTCCTATCTTATAGTCGCTTTTTGTAGTTATCGACACTGAAATGTAATGCAATTTTCCTATAAAACATGGAAGTGGTCCCATCAGATGTTTAAATCTGAGTGCACTATTAGTTATTCAAATAACTGCCTATATACCTGACACAATAAATATGGAACATAGCACTTATTGTTGCTTCTTTAGTGTGTACACCTATATGCACCTTGACAGGCATATTGCGGTTTGTTGCCAAAATCACTATGAGTCATGCTACTTCATTACCCCTGGGAAAATTGTTCCCAGTTACACAGACCCAAACCACCATTTATTTTAAAGACCATTGATTGATCAACTTTTCTGTTTAAACTTTGACAAAATCTGTTTTCAAACTTTTATGAAAATTTAATTATTCAATAAAATTTAGTTAATAAATTTAAATGTTTTTTTAAATTTCCATTAAAATTTTAAATGATCCAAATGTATAAACTTTAAACATATTTTCAGACAGGCCTCATCTTGTAGTACAATTAGGTTTTTACAGCATTGAAAAGTCCTATAAATAAGGAAGATATAGCAAATTTAGTTTTGGTTTCTCAAGAACACATGGATCAAAACGTGCACCCTGTATAACACCAACACTACACACTTTCCAGCAGGTGTCACATGACTTGTATGCAAGGAAATTCAAAAAGACTTCATGTATAAAGTTCAAATATGTGTGGCATTCAAATATAAAAGTTTTACTAAAATTTGCCCCAAAAAGTTGGGCCTGTCAGGAATCACACCACAATTAATACTTCCAGTTCAGTACCCACGAATGTAGTTCCAGTCTATTTTTAGAACATTTTTTCCTCTCTCATTTTGGTGTTGGTAGAAGAGTTATATTGATGCATATTTGGTATGGATTTAAAGGTAATTGTTTATTCTTGAGAATATGAGCAGAGAGAGTGGTTGTCAGTGTGTAATTTGGCGACAGTGCACATGGAGTAATAAGGCTTTGGTGATGATCCGGAAGTGAAATATGTGTTCTGTTTACATGCTGCTCTGTTTACAGTGCAGCAGCTCAAAAAAATGCCGATCAACCCTTGACAAGAATTTCACTGTGAAGTCATCTTTGGAGGTATTTTAGATTAACATATGATTTGTATTGATTGTCACACTGTGGAAAGGTCAGCACTGAGAAATATATGTAGAGAACATATAGTAAAATTAATTGTGGTCTATGTCCACCTTAGGCCAGTCAATGAACGCTTTTCCAGGCACATCGTGCGAATATAACTTCACCCATTTTCCACTATGGACACATACATGGTATTTACTAAATCCCTTCTTATTGATTCCACTGTGTAATTTACCGGTTACCTACCGTAAATAGTGCCACCTCAGCCACACCATTATTGTACATCACTAGATTTTAATATGGACTATCTTACTCCAGGGTCAGTCATTCGGTTTGGACCTGAATTCCCTACAAGTGAACCATGACATCATTCAAACTCACTAACACTTGACTCCGTGACGTTTGCTCCTAGTAATTGGATAATTATTTCGGGCTAAGAATATTTCCATGGCGCCGAATAACAATAACCACACAATCTAAGAATTCCTTAAAATGGGGCGCTATCAAATGCGCATACTCCAAATTTATTACAATATTATTCTCACATATTATTTCAATTTTCAAGTACGCTAAAGGTCAGAGCCTCTGCTTCGAATGCGGAAGATCGAGGGTTCTAAACCCATCCGAGTCGTACCAAAGACTTATAAAAATGGTACTAGCAGCTGCCTCGTTTGGCACTCGGCTTTAAGGGGTTATATATAACTGGTCAGCCTGGTATCAGGATAATGTGACCTGGTGGGACCTGATATCACATGTCTGCGGCACAACGCCTCGGTGCTCGAATCACTATAAACTGCCACAATGCAGACATCGTAGGGATATGACTGCAAAATTTTTAAAGTTACTTTAAAAATCCAAAACACACACACATACTCACAGACATACACTTAAAGTTGTGCGAACTTTGAACAACTAAATAGACAGACACTGCACAAAGTATTTGGAAAGCTAATCTTTTCAGCTTTCAGAAGTTAGCACGAAAACTATATATCTTACCAATGTTTTAGTGGTTTTACAGGATCACGTGTATATATTGATCTCGGGCATTCCTGCGCATGTAAGGTTTCTGTCAATAGTATTAACGCAAACTGAATACCGAATTCGACAGATCGATGAAAATAAATTATGCTTACCATTTGAAAAGCTTCAAGTGTTACTAGAACATTGTTCAACATAGTACCAATTTTGGACATACAGGATACCACACCTGTGTTTTCGTGATTAGCGATGTATTGGTCTATATTCTGGACATGGCTTTGAAAAGATGTAATGCTTATGCATCAGGCTATGTAAATGAAATGCATTACTTTTTAAAAGACTCTTTCTGTCTGCATTTTAGCCAATGAACAAGGTCAGATCTATAGCTGGTTTGACAAAATTCAATGTAACAATGCCATTAAATGGCAAGAGATATTAGCAAAATAAACCAATTTTGTAAAAGAATTTGTAAAAGTTCAACATTTTATAAAAGTATGTTGAAGAGAAACAATAATGAATATAATGCAATGTGTTTACATCGTCTCTTTTATGGGAAAAAATAAAGAATTTAGAAACAGACCATCGAAAATCAGCAAGTTGACAATTTGTCACTTAAAAGGTATGATAAACAGGGTCCTATTTGGTAATCTGAGGTACATTTGTCACCCTGTATGATTTTATTCCTTAAGATTATTGCCTTTTTTCAAACATCAACCTCGCATTCAGTACCTGTTGTTAACCATTAGAATTCACATTTTCATATGTACATGTATTTGTAATATAAATATGAAATATTTTTATACGCTTTTGAAAATCACTTTCCTTATTTAAAACACAATCATTCTTTCAAATCGGATTGTCAACCAAACACAAAATATGATCAACTGTTTACAGAAAGTACGTATTGTTGCGCAGAATTATATGATGAATAGGCCAACATGGTGTGTGTGTGTATATATATATATATATATATATATATATATATATATATATATATATATATATATATATATATATATATATATATATATATATATGAGTTTTATTGAAAACTGGATAGACTAATGATATATGCATTGTTATTGCTCCAAGATGAGGCTGTGAGTAAATGCTGACCTTATTTCACATGGATATTTAACACATATTGGTATGTGCACGTTCATTTGTTTTTGCTTTTGCTTGTACGTTGTGCAGGGTATTGTGCTCTTGATATATATCAATTTGCTGTAGATATGCAAATCTCGAAAGTCTTTAAACTTCATAAAAAGATACAAGCAATAACATTTTTTGTTGTTGTTGATGATGTGAACCTGTGGTGGTGGTGATGATTATAATTTCTTGAGATTTTGTTTTTGTTTTCCCGCTAGTTTAGTCTAGAAATGAGATAAATGATGAGAGAAAATGAAAGACTTGGTATCGTTTTATCATTTAACATCCCTATTGCTTTTGTATCACTGACTTCAAAGTTACTTGAATATATACCAGTTGTTAAGAATCTATGATGTCTGAACTTAATCATATTTTAATAAATATGTAACAGACCACATTTTGGAATAATGTAAGTTTCATGTATGGAAGATGATCCTCTCCGTTGTATCCCATCTGCTATGTTTACATAAAAAAAATGTGATAATCATAAAGATTATTAAAATCTATTATTATAGTTTTGTAAAAAAAACAAACAAATCAAGTCTTTGCTTTAAGTAAGACTATGTCTTTATTCTGCCCAAAAAAATTGTTTCAGAATTGCATTTTTTTAAAATCATTAGTTTCACCTTAAATGATCCTTTAGGCGAATTAAGAATTTGGACATGTAGGCAATTGTTCTTAATTCATGGCAGCAAAGTCTTCAAGACTTATTACATTCACAAAATAAATATTTTAATGTATTTTAAGAATTGTGATGATGATGTATCATCCAAGAAATTAATCCTAAATATTCACTGTAAAATCGTATTTATTCCATATCAAATTAAAAGAATATCATTTTTGTCTTACAAATAATATCTATAGACTGTTAAAAATGATGATGTTATGCAACAGAGTTCTAATAATATTGCAGGATGAGATGGATGAAGTTGTGAAGGTGTGGAACATGCATCTCATCAGGCCAACAAGAAACTCTGTTATGCCAAGTGGACGCCCCGAAGTTATGTACCAAACTCCTACACTGTACGGAACTCAAAACTATCAGTCATTTGTCCCAATGGAAGATATTGACATTTGCAGAGCTGAGTGTCTTTTTAGAGAAACATATCCTTGTGACAAGGAAATATTTGACTTGTGTGCATTCATCATGGAAGAAGAGAGACTAGCATTCCCTACTGACCCATATGAAGGCCTAGATTTGTACCTTTTTCTAAGGAACAATATAAGGCAGGATCTTGAAAATCTACAATGATATCTTATTTTGTTGCTTACTAATCAAGAGCATAACAAAGGCTGTAGATCTGCGACATTTGACCTTGATTAGGAATTATAATTTATCAGCTCTCTCAAACAATAATTAAAGAAATGTAAATATTCTTTTAGTTCCATAAATCTGTGGTTTATTTTAAAATTCTATATACTGTGTTCAAATGGCATAACAATTATGGTAATATCTAATAATATGTCTTCTTTTTCCTCAACCAAAAGGTAACATATACAGTTTTAATTTTTTTTTTAAATAAAGAAATCTGTACATATTTCAACGTCTATTTTGAAATAAATTCCTGAAGTAACACAATTGTACATTTTAGCATATAATGCCTATTTTATCATCTTTCCATTTTCTATTTATTCATGGATGCATGAATAAATTTTAAAAAATAGATGGATATGGTAGAAACAGCGATGTCATAAAGGAAGTCATGCACATGGCAAGTTCGGATAAACTATGGACACTTGATTTTGATGTGTCAAACTGCTTAGGTTTTAAATTTACACAACTCTTTAGTTTTGATTGTCTCGGTAATATCTTCTAGCACCAGCTATATAATACTCATGATATATCAAACAAAAAGCAGATGCATGAATGGATGGATACAAGGAAATACTGATTGATCATATTAAACATATCAGTAAAAAGGTCAATTCAAGTTTATGGCTTCTCAGTAGGATAAGACATTTTCTCCCTGAAAGGCACAGAAAATTATTTTATAACAGTTACATACAACCGTATTTAGACTACTGTAATACAGTATGGGGTAATTCAAATGATAAAAACATATCAAAGTTGGACAATCTTCAGAAAAGAGCATTTAGGCTAATATCAAACCAGAAAGAAAGCAAGGAAAATTTAGCTGGTAAGTTAAAAATATTACCTATTAAAGACAATATGTTTAAGAAAAGCCAAATTAATGTACAGGATATCCAATAATAGTGCTCCTGAATATTTACAATCCCTATTCCAGTATAGGCTACCTGGTAATACACCCCACCTGCGATCAATATCTACAAAACAGTATAAAATTCCCAAACTAAATAAGGAATTATTCAAGAAAAGTTTCCAATACTCTGGAACTTTGCTCTGGAATAGTATTCCAGTTGAGATTAGAAATACCCACTCTATTTCCATCTTCCAAACCCAATATATCCAGTGGCTCCTGAGATGCTGCTGAATTAAATAAATTCCTTGTATGAGGGCCTCAAGGAAGATTAGTTCTTAGCTAATTGTGTTACCCTCTTTAAATAAAGTCATTATTATTATTATTATTATTATTATTATTAAAAAAACTCCATTTCAGACAAAGCACATTGTGGATCAAACATTTTCCACCACAGCTGATCAAATGAAATGCATAACACAGAAAAGAGATAGTAATGATTGTAGATTCCAGTCATTCTCCCTTAATAACATTTACTGGCTTTTTTAAACTTTCAGTTGCCACAGCACTTTACACGTGCACATACAGACCTAGTTAGGTACATGTTGACAGAAAGACTAAAATAAATGTTCTTGCACAACTCAAGTTTATTAGTAACATTATCAAAAAATAAAACAAAACAGATCATCAATGCACAATAAGGTAATACTGTTTCTTTCACAAAATGCATTTCCTTATGCTATGAAAGAAAAAACGTTTTGAACAAAATGAAAATAAGCACAAAGATGTGTTTTAAAATTGAAAGTTCAGGTAAGATAATGCTGTTGAAAATGTTCATTGATATATCTCTATGCCTGATTTTTAATATAGCAACATATCAAATCATTTCTTGCAAACATGTGTCCATATGTTTTATTTCAAACAGTTTTAGCATTCCTTTATGCTATCTATGGTTTAAAATCAAAAGTCCCTTGAGGGGCAGGTACTCAGATGATATTTACTAAATATATTGCTCTATATCAGATGTACAACATAACAAATGCTTTTCAACTTGCAAAATATTGCTGTGACTTTGACAAGTGCTACATATAATGGTCCCATGTTACAATGGATTTGGATATAAGTAAAATGTTCATTGGAGTGAGGTTTTCATTATGACAAAGCATTTATCAACATATATGTATATATTTTATCTAATTATGTCTGGTGAATTGTAAAAATGTGGTTTAGTATTGTGAAGTATCAACCTTTTGGAGATCATACTATAAAATATCACACTATACTTTTTCAGCCAACTGTTTGCAAGAAAATACTATTAAATGAATTTAAAAAAACATGCAATCAACAAGTATTTTCAAATTTCCTCAAAAGGCCATTAGTGCTACCAAGTAGCCCAAGTGGGCCTGTTATTGCTATCCTTGTATTGGCCTTGAGACATACCCCATTAAAAGTACGGTATCAGAATGAGGTTTGACCAAAATCTCAGTTTGATCCAAACATTAAGTGTCATCAATACCGAATCCGTTATAAAGTCTTTGTGATGGTAGCAAGGACATCTAATCTAAGCCAAGATTAAGTCAGTCATTGGCATTTGCTTTGTAAGTAGCAAATTCTAACAAGATGTTATTCACATAAATTCAGAACAGCATGCTTAATCATTTTCTTTATAAATAACACATCTAGCATATCCACCAGGTTAAACAAGATCAAGTTTCCCTAGAGGTGCAAGACTGAAAGTAAAAAGTCATCTTTATGTTAGAAAATGGATATAAATTTTAGTAAAAAAGAAATATCTATTTGGTTTCAGAATTGTGGGTGAAATATAACATTTGGGGATTTCTGACAAATGAGAGTAAAGAGAAAACATTGCAGATCCAATTTCACTTTTATAGAACTTTTCAACTTGAGTACATATTTAATTCAAACTGTGTCTACAAATTTTTCTAAGGTCAAATTTGTGGTCAGTATCTTTGTTTAATTCTTAATATCCAAAATAAGTAGGTTTAATGCAATTACATGCATTCTAGTTAAGTTTACTAATAATCAACAGCCAGAATGTGAATAAGTTTTAACACACTTGTGATGTATGAAAGTAGAGGTAGATGAACAATATGCACAGATTATACTGGTATTCTAAATTTGTAAAGACCATAAAGTTAGGCCAATGGATTAATATCATTTATCAAAACATGGAATTTTATCAAATTATGTCACCTGGTTTAAGAGTAGTCATGCAAAGTTTCGTTTCCATTTTTAGTAATATAGGTAAAACCCATGATAATGAGATTCATTATAATGCAATTCTGCTTAAAATGTGAAGGCAGTATGGTTCCCATTTTATAATTTAAGGTGACCTCTCTTTTTAACACACTAAATATATGATCTCAGAAAAGCCGATTACATGTATAACTAGCAGATTATATGATCAAGAGGTTATTTAAAACTGATGACATTGAAATTTCAATGCATTTCTATGGGGAAGTTTTTATAAAATATTTGTTAACACAAACCCACATATATCGCTATGTTATTCTTTGGACCCTGAGCATCATTATTATAGGTTGTACCTACAGTGATAATATTAGGAAAAGCTAATTTTTTTTATAGATACTATCCTCAGGATGCTGCCTGTTAAATTTGTTTAAATGCTGAACAGATCGAAAAATAAATGTAGAAAACAACTAAATATGATGCATGACAGATGGAAGTCCATACCATATTAAGCAGATTAGTTTACAATTCAGTGAAGTCGCTCTATATCTAAACATTTAAAAAACATATGAACAGTTTGTCTATCTTCAGAATAACATTTTGTCCATTCTTCATGTTATTTTCAACCAATGATAGTTCAATATGAACAAAATTTGAAACTCAAACTTGTTTGTATTATCTGCATACCAAAAATGCATTTCAACCAACTGCATGAACTGCATGCAGTTTTGTAACAGATTTCTTTATTATATACAAGTGAAAACAACTACTTTGAAAATATATTGAAGAAGAGTTTTGCAAGCATACTGAAAGCAATAATACATATGATTCTTAATATATTCCACACTATCCTTAACAATGTAGCATAACATTTTCCATTAAAAAAAACATGAATGACTACTGCATAAAATTACTACATGGTTATATTATATCCATGATCCAGATGCGTGATTCCAATATACCATTAAATTCTCTGCGGAATTTGACAAAGCTCTCATAATTTGATGGTAATGCAAGAACACAGCCACAGGTGTGAGCAATTGGTCTCCTGGTAATTTCAGAGTCACAGCACACTAACCGAACAAATATCCTTTGTACAGTCAGTAGATCAGCACCTGCAATAAATCATTATAATGTTATTCAAATATATGACATTTAGATGTGCTTGAAAGATTAACACAAGATTAAAAGAAATATGGATTTCTGGGGAATCTTAAGTATTTGAATTTTGGGAAAGTATCTAAATAATAGTGAACTATACAACAAAGTTCTGTATTAGCGAACAGTGCATGCTTTCAAAGTTATCTCCATGCACATCTGCATACTTTCACAGTCTGATTATCAGTTGTTTAATGCCATTTTGTTTTCAATTTCTCGTACGTTTGTTCATATACTGGAAAACTCTACTTCCAACTGTATGGTGACTTTTCTAATCATCTGCTTATTAGCTAATCTTAGATAATAAGATACAGGCAAAAACTGGCTTGTGCTACCTTGTACATCAGGGCTGTTTGGAGGATCATGCAAAGTTTGGATATTTTCCTTCAAGGAGTCTGTCAAGATGGCAAATTTATGTGTGGATGCAATGTCATGGAGTAAATTAACATCTTGGGTACCAGTTGATAATAACTGTCAACACTTTGAAGGCATACAAATGTCCAGTGATACTAGCTGAATCAGTCATCAGTATCTGGTTGAATTAGCCATTCGCATAAAACAAAAATGCATTTAAAACTATCTTCACAATCCAACTATCTCAAACAATTTGAATTTTTTCTGAGGAGAGTTGTAAGGCATTATCAAATGAAAAATCATTTGAAACTTCATCCATGCTAGATTCTCTGCCAAGTTCTAATAGTTGTCCCAAGTGTATGTCTCTTTGAACTTCTGATGCTTCTTTATTGGTGGCAAGGTCTCAGGATTCATTATCTTTAGTCTCAGCATTTCCAACTGAGGCGCTTCTCCTAGTTGTTGCCATATATACACGCAACAATTTCATTTTTGTATCATTATATACTTCCTCTAAAGTTTTTTCTTGAGGAATGGAACATTTGCTAAAGTCACTGATATCAAATGTAAACTCATCAAGCTTGCCTCGCATTGATTCTCCATTAGGAAAGAATAATATCTTTGCTGTTTCCAGTAATTCTGTCATTGTAATGTGCAAGTCAAGTTTAAGTTGTCTTGTACCACCACCACTAGCTGTTTTAACCTGCTTATAAGACTCGGTTACTGGATCAAAATCCAACCATCCAACTTCCAACCTTCTCTGTACCTTTTTTGCATTTCTATTTCCACTTAAAGAAAGATAGCGTCCATGAGACTGATTACTGTCTTCACCTACAGCAATATTACGTTTCTTTGAACTGAGTCGATCTTTCAACCACATCAAAAGATTGCACCTTCTATCCTCACTTGACCTTCCTCTCTTCATTGACTCGGAAGATACAATTCGTCTAGCGAAGGCAAGCACTGCTATTCTGTCACCATACTTAGGAACATATTCCTTTAAATCCTCATCTGTCATCAGAGCAATGACAGACTCATCAACCTATAATGTTGGAATAATGACAAGAATGAGGATAAACAGAAGAAGAATGGGTTGCATTTTAAATGTAAATTTTCCCCATAACCATCATAACAATTGATTTTATTATGTGATGCTGGCACTTCACAGAGTGAAGAAAAAAAAAAGCAAGGTGTAAAAAAAAGTTTTAAAAAAAGATAAATATGAAAACTGATATTTTAGATTTTTCAGGTCTCTATTTAATCTTCCTCTCATGAAATACAATAGTTCAGTCAATGTAAGAAGCATACAAAAAGTTACACTTTTCAAAACTGAAGCTAAGCTTGACATTTGTCAAAAGAATGGACCAGAAGGCAGAAATCATGGATCTCACTCCACAAAAAAACACCAAATATTACAAAAGCAAGCCATTAACATGTATAAAACCATGCATGTCAAAAATGTCAAGTACAAACAAAAGTCATTCAATGTGACTTGTGCTCTACTGGCAGAACAGAATTTCTGCAGTGTCAAAATCTTTATTCCCCAATTAAACCTTTATTCATTTAGCTGCTGTGGTGGATATATTCAGTGTCAGAATGAGATTGGTACCCATTTCATTTAGGACAATCAATATTTTATTTCGGACCAACACTACATCATAAGTAGTCATCTGGAGGAAACCAAACATTGATATGATTGTCTATTTCAGAGGTGTAACTATAAAACAAGATTTTCAAAATGGCTGCAATGGTGGCCTCACTGGACATTACATTCAAACCATTTTCATGTAGGACCATCTAGACATAAGAACACATTCAGTAAAAAAAAAAAAAACATGTTGATATTTATTCAGGATAAAGACACAATTTTCAATATGGTTAGACTGACATTAAGCTGGCACATGTTCAGTTCATGCCAATTAGACATGATAAGAAGTGTTCTGGTGAAAACCTCATGTCATTGTAACTTGTCATTCTAGCGAAGTAATGATAAAATGTTTAATATGACTACTATGGTGGCCATATTGGAAGTCAGATCAACTTCATTTTCTTTTAGGACCAACTATATTTCATAAGAAGTCTTAGTGAAAATCCCATGTTGATGTGATGATCTATTCAGCAGGATTAGTGACAGTATGGTGGTCATATTCTTTTGGATGTCCAAGTGACATCATTTTAATCAAGTCCAACTTGACTATATAATTAATGTGCTTGTAAAGTTTAATGGCAATCCTTTAAGTAGTTTAGGAAGAGTAGGAATACTAAACACACTAATGGTCATTTAGACGATAGACAATAAACCATCCTATAAGATTTTTGGTCTATGAACAGATAAGCTACAAATATTTCTTAAATGTGTAAATTGCTAAAATGGTCTGAAAATCAAAATGTGTCATTTACATAATAATATAAAAATATAATATGCCCACCAAATTTTAGTCATGAATCTCAAGTGACATTTTATGTAAATGTGCTAACAATGTCTGGTCAAAAATGCCTTACAATGGTTCCAATGAATGTCTAAAAAGTTTTAAAATAAGGTCACATTCAATGGAACCTAATTATGTCTTAGAATCCAATCAAATTATTTAAATTTCCAATATGGTCTGACCAAGCTCAATAGCTTTTTATTTTCAAATATCTCAAAAAAGTGTGATGGACAGATCTCCTCTCCAATTGTGTGTGTGTTGTCTGCGTGCATGCATATGTATGTGTGTGATAAACTAGCAATCCTGTGTAGCTAATCACTGTAAGCAAATGCAGCTGTTAGATGATTCTGAACCGTAAGAAAGATGTCTGACCTTTTGAACCCCATCTCCACAAGGAGTTACATTTACTCCAAAGAAGTATAAAATTTTAAAAAAATAATAAACACAAATGTTACTCAGTGCACCACATAACTTTTGAAACCTATTGAGTATTTCACTCATTAAATTAAAATTAATTGAGTGAAGTCCTCTCCCTATTATAATTAGAGAAGGCATTAGAACTAAACATTTTGATTGAGATTGATTTGTATTTGAAATGGCTATTGTACATATCAAATTACTGTCTGCTAAGAAAACAGGAGTAAATTGCCATTGAAGCTGGTCTAGACAGGTTTCAAACAATCAATTGACTCTGAGACTAGCTTGCTAACTATGTAGCTACAGTAGTTCCCTCTATATCTATAGTCAACCACAGTGGCTTCCTCTAATGGTACCTATAGTCAACCACAGTGGCTTCCTCTAATGATACCTATAGTCAGAGCCTCTAACATTTAGATAACATGTAAGAAAATATAGGACCGTGAAGTCATAGGTAATATATATATATATATAAAAAATATATCTAAAAATATGTTGCTAGATCAGAACTGTAATTTTTCCTTTTTCCCTACCATATAACATTTCAATAATAGACAAGCCAGTTTTCATGTAAGCCAAACAAGTATTCTGACTATTCAAGATAAGTGCATCACTTATGATCTGACAAAACAGTACACAATTTCTTCATTTTCCAAGCTATGGATATGTATTCCTTCATTAATTAGAATATCTCTTTTAATCAGCTGTTCGGACAATTTTATTGCTGGAAGTAACAATGGAAGCTCCTGAGAAGACAAAAATAGACAACAAAAGGAAGACAAGTGTATCAACATTTCCTGAAGTAAATGTGTGACAAACTTTACAAAGTACAGACTATACCTACTTATTATGCAGTTAATTTCTTTTGAACTTCAAAGAGTCTAAAGAAGTAAAATCTTCAAAATGTGTGATGCATGTTTTAACTATTGTCAATGGTTGAAACCAATAAACTGAATAACAACACAACCCTACCTTCTCTTCCTCAATTTTAGTTGTATCCACACCTCTTTCCTTCAAAAAGTCATATAGCTCTCTGCCTGCCATTTTGGACTGTATTAAAGAGAAATTGTAATGCTTATTTCCATTTCATGATTCCACAAGTCTGTTCAGTTTGATGCTGACAGTTTAAGATTTGTGTAATTATCCATTTTATCTTAGGTACATGTGCTTTGTATTTAGAGAAGCAATTAAATTAGTAAATAAATGCATTTTTTCCACTCCCTTATAAGCCCTCTCTACAAACATGTTAAATGTTGTACAAGTTGCAATAAAAAAGCTGTAACTACAATGGGATTATTAAACTTGCACTATTGCTGATACTGGTAAAGACTTGGTACTGACATTACACAGCCTATTGATGGAAGTATGAAGTGTTGATACTGTGAAACCATCTGTTTTCTAGCTACACTATTGAAGTAACAATCACCTTGGCATTGATATTTCTAGTTGGTTACCAATCTTGCATGGTATTAATAACACAAAGGTGTAATCTTGCATGATTTTGATAACAAAGGTATTATCCTGCATGCTTATCATAATACACATGTATACTCCTGCATGATTATATTAACAAATGTATAATCCTGCATTCTTATAATAACACAGGTATAATCCTGCATGTTTATAATAATAAAGGTATAATTCTGCATCATTAAAATAACACACATGTAAACCTGCATGATTATATAACACACACACACACACACACACACACACACATATATATATATATATATATATATATATATATATATATATATATATATATATATATATATATATATATATATATATATATATATATATATATATATATATATATATATATATATATATATATATATATATATATATATATATTTGTAATAAACCAAATTTGTCAAGTGCTATTATCAAGTTACATTATCATTTCCTCCAAAGGTAGTCAATCAGAGCAAATATATCATAACATTCCCTATTTTTTATCATTGGTATACAATATAAATTGATTCTCACATAATCCTGCCACAAAGGACATGATTTCATTCTGCAAATCAAGAGACTACATAATTCACATTTGTATGGTTCTCTTCAGTGCACTTCATCTATTCTATATTACAAAATTGGAATCTGAAGTTAATTTCAAACTTACATTTTGTAGAAAGTTCAATATCTCTGAATATACATAGATCTATACTTTGTCTTCTGGATGTGTCATAAAGTTGAGACTACTATTCCGTGGGCACATATACAAAAGATTTCACATTTGTATTTTTGTTCTTTATTTATATTTAAACACTGTATTATTGCAGGCTCTAAATTATCACAGCAAACATGATTTTCTAATTAATTTTGGACACATACTATCTAGCGGTAGTTTACTGATGTAAACTCTTGCCAGTATGGATGCAAATATAGCAGAATTTTAACTCCTCTAAAATGTCAATATTTTTATATTTTACATTTTTTGTAAAGTGCATGCAATTCTACTGTTCATCATATACAAAACTCCAATTTAACTTGCTAGACCTGCATTGGCTTTGATTAAAAAACTTAAGATATTCAGCATATCATCTGATGTTTGATGATTATAGGTCATTTACTGATGGTAACATGCATGTCCTTACAGATCGCTCAGGTGGCCTAGTGTTTAGAGAGTCTGTCTCGGATGCGGGTGGTCATGGGGTTGAACCCTGACCGAGTTGTACCAAAGACTTAGAAAAATGCTACTAATAGCTGCCTCGTTAGGTGCTCAGATTTGAGTGGTTAGTGTTACGACTGATCGGTCTGGTGCCAGGATAATGTGACTGGATGGGACATCATGCTACATGTCTGCAGCATGATGCCTCAGTGCTAGACATTACTACAAACTGCCACACTGCAGACATCGTAGCAATATCAATGAACATTAAAATCTAAATCACACACACATGTCCTTACAAGTTACGGTCATAATTTTATTTCATGGCAGCCAATATGGGCCACACTTGACGACATGCTGCTTATGATCATATTTCTCTTATATAAATAAGAAACAACAATAGTTAACTTTCTTGTAAACATTAATATTTCAATAATAACATCATTAATAATATTAATATGAATTTTTTATATATTTATATTTGCTTTCCCACAATTCATATAAAGATAAAAAATAACTGTTTTTAATGTGTAATGTTGTTATTCATAGATTTCCACATTAATTACATATGTGTGTTCCATTTGATCATTGGATCCTTTCGTTTATTGTTGACATTTTTTGCTAGTACATTTGGTCTCATTGATCAGTTGCAATTTAGGTCTCACTGGATAGTTTCGCATTTTGACACCTAATATTTAAGGTAGAAGGCATGAGCCTAATTATTACAATCGTAGTATTTGTCACTTCACACATAAGCTAAATCTGTAATGTGGTTTAGAATTACTTTGAGTTTGGCTTGGAAACTGGTTGACTTTTTGGTGACTGCCTGTCACAGTTAGACTAGCATTAGCGATCAAAAGCCTAACTTGGGCTTCAAATGAGCCACCGACTTAGCTTGCGTATTTTCATGTGTCTGCTACAGAGGTAAATATCTAAAAATCTAGATGGTTAAGGGGTGATGAAAAGTATGCTAAGTTGTTACAGTACTAGTGAATTTTATTCATGTATAAGGCACATACTGATTCTTTTAGCTGTCTTATCACAGGAAAATATTCAAAACAGCTATTTCCTGTAAAAAAATATGAATGTAAAAAAGAGGGGCTGGGGGCAGTGTTGATTCAGTATAAAAAGCCACTAGTTGCATAAGGAACTAACTTTAATACCTCGATCAGAATCTTACAAGCATCATTTCAACAAAAATCATTATTTAATTTGTATTTGTGTCCTTAATGTAATATTATCATCACTTTTCTGCTATAGGTCATTGTCGCACAAAAAATTACCAAAAGAACTGTCCAGTGAGACCTTATGTTTATTATATTATAACACCTGCATGCTATCATACCCAAGTTAGGAAAATACCATGATAATACTGTAGAGTTGTTTCCCGTGTTAGGTCAATCTGGGACAGATACCACATGCTGTTTTATTCGAATTTACGACAAAGATTTTTTTCTTTTCAAAAAAAAAAAAAAATAGAAAGAGGGAAAGTTATTGAAACTTTAAAAATTATAAGTAAGCAGCAATAGGAAAACAGATTTAATATGTACCGATAAGAACATTAAGGACGGCGATAACACGTAGCGTTCCGGGCTACTGTATATTTGTCAGGCGAAAGTCTCTTTCGTATAAGGTATTTGAAGATTAATTTAAATTCATATTCAATCTACAATAAAAAATATATCGATCGTTCAGACATTTTAAAGAAAAGAACATTCCAAATCAAAACAACAACAAAAAAAAAATCCAATCCTCAATGGGCCTCTCGAATTCATCGTACATCATTACTGTACAGTACAACTCCAATTCTGACATGTAAAAGTGAAGGCATGAAGTAACCATTGAAGAAGATATATCACAAAATATCATATTATAATTGCATATCTCGCATAAAATGGCATTCATCATCTAAACTAATTAGTAACCTGAACAAACCTTGCTGACAAGGGTCTCTCTATTTGCGCTGCAGACGAATTCAATGTTTCTATTTATAGAATATTAATTTGAGGGAACAAGTTAATGACTTGAGGGAACGAAATAATAATTTGAGGGAACGAAATAATAATTTGAGGGAACGAAATATTAATTTGAGGGAACGAAATATTAATTTGAGGGAACAAATTATTATTTTGAGGTAACGAAATAGTAATTTGAGGGAACGAATTAATTGCTTGAGGGAACGAAATGATAACTTGAGGGAACAAATAATTAATTTGAGGGAACGAAATGTGAATTTGAGGGAACGAATTATTATCTTGAGGGAACAAAATAGTAACTTGAGGGAACAAATTATTGATTTCAGGGAACGAATTATTATTTTGGGGGAATTCAAAGTAGTTATAGGAGATACCGTAGGGTCTATGGGAAAATAAATTACAGAGATCAAAACCCCGCCCCATCCCACCCTACCCCGAATACGTTTAAGGTCAACATAAAAACTAACTGGTATAGAGATTTGGGGCCGACGAGAAACTCCTATTAATGCCCTGGACGGTACCAAGTCAGGGATTCCTATATATATAGAAAGACTAAGAGGAAGAACCGTTCAAGACTTAGATGTTCTTTTAAACTAACCAGAGACAGAAGAATGATGCACCGAGCCTTGCGCTGTTCCAGGTCGGAAATGGATACTTTTCCACCAACACCAATACCCTCCCCCCTCCCGCAACTAGCCGTCAGCATCGTAAGAACATTGCTCTTCACATGGGCTCGTTGAAGAGCAATTCACATCATATGGGTTCATTGAAGGTGTTTAATGTGTTTAATTTAGATGCATGAACTCTAGTTATTTAAAAATTAAAGTTATAAAAAAACAAATTTCTCTCCTCTACATACCTGATCTATACTAACCAACTATAACCCTACTACCAAATTAGTAACTGTAGATAATTAATAATAACCCATTCACCATAATTAGGTCACAAAAATATAATCCAAACTTAGAACATATGAGGTGGTCTAAAATCCAGGACCATCAAGCCCAGCTTGACAAGGAGGCACCAAACTAACTACGAAAATTAGTCAAGATCCCAAACATTTAACTGTATAAGATGGTCTAATATCCCATGACCATCATGCCTGGATGCACAGTGCGGCACCTAAATAGCTAGGAAAATTAATTATGACCAAAACTGTATTTTTTTATTTTAAAAAACCCACCTTATTTATATAAGGTAGTCTTACCCAGGACCAACAGGCTCGGCCGCACAAAGCGATAACATAAACAAATAAACAACTTATGAACTAAATACTTTAATTAGTCACTAGCAGTCACTGGCGTTGTAATAATCTCTTCTTAAAACAGCACAGAATATTTTCTCAAAATTCAAAATTCAGATACTTTCGGAAATCAATCTATTTAACCAAAAATTAAAAATTCATGCATAACGCCACGTTAGACCAAATCACCTGGAAACAGCGGACACCTCTACAGTGGACAGTCATCTGCCTTCGCGTACCCTTCATCCTTTGCCTCAGCTGGAAACCATATATCAGCGCGCTGGGTCCATTCCCACTCATGATGGCCCACCATTCGGGTCATAAACGGCCTATATGTATCCATGAACCAAGGCCAAATTAACAGTGCCCCCTGGGCACATAAACGTC
Source organism: Unio pictorum (assembly GCA_030141615.1). NCBI lineage: Eukaryota > Metazoa > Mollusca > Bivalvia > Unionida > Unionidae > Unio > Unio pictorum. Next base: position 11,679,823 of record JARLTB010000065.1, read on the forward strand.
TGGGGGATGAAGCACTGATTCCTTCCCATATGAACAATAAACAGACCGCTGTGCAGTCATAAATTAGAGGAACATGTACGTAATGTGCGCACACCTTGTTAATTCAAATAAAGAGGAAATCTGACCATCCATTCTTGATCCATCATCCTATGAAGATTTGTTCAAGACCAGCTAAGCTGAACGAAGTTTTTGTTAATTTACACCGTGTCAGACAAAGTCCGATACGGAAAACTGAAGAGATAGAGTCAGAATGTTAAAAGTGACCTAATACATAATAGAAGACCTCTCCAGAGAGGAAATTAAGGAGTTAGAAGAATGGACGAAGAAGTACAGACTTCAGTAGCAGCAGAGAGAGAGAGAGAGAGAGAGAGAGAGAGAGAGAGAGAGAGAGAGAGAGAGAGAGAGAGAGAGAGAGAGAGAGAGAGAGAGAGAGATGCAGTAACAACAGCAGGAACCGGACAGAGGCTTTGTGGACTGCCGTATCGACAAAAAAGCGTTCTCTCCTTCTCTTTCAGTGCTACGCCATTATTCTAGAAAAGAGGTACTAATTCAATTGCCAAACATTGTATGTTTATGTTTAAAAAATAGAAGTGTGTCTATAAGAACTTAATTTGTTTGATATTGTTAGAAGTGTTTCTATAAGCTCTTCCTTGCGCCAACTTTTCAAATAGTCTCTATGTGTTTGTAACTAGTGTTTGAAGCTATAAAATAAATGATCGCATTTTTGGTGATCATATGAATCTTTGTGAATTTTGGTATATTGGGGATGTTTTCGTTTGCGCTTATAGTATGTAAAGGAAGAGCTCGTCAGTCTGGCTACCCATCTTTGACCTGTCAACTGTAAAAATGAGCAGTAGAATTTTAAAATTTATCTAACTTTAGATGCACTTGGAATATATCACGCTTATCCTGGATGAACTGGCTACGTAGACTATAGCCAAATCAGACAGAAAAGAGGAGGAGGAGGAGAAGGGGAAAAAAGAAAGTAGGGGAAACGTTAAAGCCTATCCTGCCTCACCTTATGATGTTCCCTGTCTGTCAGGTCAAGCCTGAGGCGATGACACATCCACATCAAGCACTAGTAGTACGACATCCACAGCCACAATATCCTGTACCAGCACCACAATCAGTACCAGTAATGCATCCAAAAAAGTGGAATTGAAGAAGACAGGGGGAAGTCTTCACTATCATCCAAAGAAAAGACTGGGAGAATGAAGCCAGTTAACTCCCATCTGCACTGTGAATTGAGAGCAAGATTGGAGCAGACGCAGCGTGTGTAGGGCACGGCCTGGGAGATAACCGGGTGCATCTGAAATTCTAAAGAAAATCCCAGCCCTTCTCATTTCAAACCAAATCTCTAGAAAAGAGACTATCCAAATTGCCAATTGGTGTATAAGTGGAGTAGTGCGATTAAAACACTCATTGATTTACGTGTGTGTGTGTGTGTGTGTGTGTGTGTGTGTTTGTGTGTGTGTGTGTGTGTGTGTGTAGTCGAATATATTGTTTTATGTGTTGGCGTATCATTTGTGGGAATAGTATATATTGGGGTTTGTTTTCCCTCCCTTCTGTGTTGATAGTATATTTGTGTTTTTTGATAGTATATTGTGGTTATTTTCTCCTTGCTGTGTGTGGATAGTATTTTTGTTGTGGTTTGATTTTTGCTCTTCACCTCAAAGTTGATAATATATTTGTGGCTTTTGATAGTATATTGTGGTTATTGTTTCCTTTCTCAATGTGTAGAGTATATATTGGGGTTCTTGATAATATGATGTGGTTGTTTTTTTTACTATTCAACGTGTGTCGAAAGTAGATTTTTAAAAATGGTATATAATAATATTTGTCTTTCCTTCTCTATGGATCGTAGATAAAATGTAAAGTGAGAGCAAGGGTTATTTTCCTTCACGTCCGTGCTTGACATTATTAACTCAAGCGCTCCGTCATAGTTATACGAATCCATATTGATTGGTACATATGTTCTCCTATTGTAACTAAATTGGTCTAATTGGAAAAACTGCATTACTCTTTGCATTCTGATTGGAAAAACTATATTACTCCTCGCCGGGTGTCTTTCTGCTTTGTTGCGACCAGACATGTATCAAATGCGACATTCGCAATGTTTAACATGGCTTGCTGCGGTGGTTCTATTCACTACATCACCAACCAATTAATTAGTCCGACATTCGGACATTAACCAGTCGAAAAAGCACTTAGTTTGCATAAACGACTTTAATCCATTAATTTATTTAATCCAACAACAAATTCGCGCCATTCAACATTAAATAGTCTAAGAAGATGGCAATCGATTTGTTTAGTAATTTAAGACACAGTTTGTTTTTATTGATGGATGTAGAATATGTGGTAGAACAGCTTGAGAAATTGAAGTATCCAGGTAGCCTAGACTTTGTAGCCAGTTTAAAATTAGTGACAGATTTGCTAGAAGGTATGATAGTGGAGTAAGTAAAGAAATTGAACATATTTATTACACCCAAATATGTGAGAGTGGGAAGCTTGAAGGACACACCACTTGACAGTCACAAAAGTCTAGAAGATACATTGTATTGGACAGAATGGTCATTTATGAAGTGGGGGAGTAGACCAGCTAAAGAAAGCGGAAGAAATGATGAGAAAACTGTTGGATGTTGTCAAGTGCCAAATTTTTCGTCAGTGACATCCAGTAATTAATTCATAGGCTAGCCGACAATCAACTGTCTTGGAGTAGAGTTTGGAACGGAAAGAATGTTAGTTTAACTCGGTCAGACTGTTACAAAATTTAGAGTGAAAACGGACTGGGTGTTTGACACGCTTAAAAATACGAATTTTTCACGTACAAGCTGACAAAGTGATTTGAAACAAATGATAGGGTGATAAGGTGGCATTTTTGGCATCTTGATAGACGGTTTTCAAAAGGTCAGTAAGAATAGCATTTATTCCGATTGGGCGAATGTATAGGGAAGGGGGGAGGTGTCGGACTCCAGAATCGGGGAAATATATACTACGTATCAAACGAGGTTAGTCAGTCTAGGAAGACCTCTGCAAGAGAGGAAGTAGAAAACTACATAGTCAAGACTCCGAGCGTGCTTTGAAAGACAGACGTTCGTAAAAATTGGGTTCCAGTTAAACTGAATGTGGAACGAGTGTAAGACGCCAAAAACACAAGGTATTTAACTCAAATTCACCTTTATCACGATGTACGGTATATGATGTTTATCTTGTCATAGATGCATAATGTATCGATACTACGATACAAATATTTCAGTATTACATTGATTTAATAACGTACTTTGATATGTTTCTTTGTTACAGATGCATGATGTGTTCATATTTTGTATAGATAGTCGGTTTTACAGTGATTTGGTAATGTATTTTTGAATTCTTTTTTTTACCTTATATACTTAGGTAGATAAATGGGTGGTGTAGAAAAACCGCCGTGTACATTTATGATTGAAAAGTGTTACATTAATTTGAATTTATCATATTAGTAAATATGATTTGTGTGTTATGATATATTGCCTCACTTTACGTAATGATTTACGGGAATATATGACTTTCCCGAATTCTGATGTCAATAATTAGCAGTATAGCTCTAGTGATCTGAAGACTTGGTAATATTTGTTAGCCGTATAAATGATAACACTGATAGTAAGATCTGATTGTTCGAACATGAAGACGGACGAACAATCGCACCTTTTTAAAGTAACGAGATACTTAGGGCGTTTTACCCTTTTCTTTTACAAGGAAAATAGTTTGTTTGAAGTAATAGCGAGGAAGTCGAAATTCAGAGACCGAAAAAGAAATTGGAAGACAGAGTTGTGTAATCCCAAGTATAACCAAAGGGCCAGCTCAAGTGAGACTAACGCTGAAGAAGGAAAACCAGTCGACGAAAAAGGTCATTTTGAATCACCAAACAGTCCAATGTTAAATGAACATTCGATTCCTTGATGAAATTTACTCTCAGTATTAACGGCTAACTTCATTTATTTTTATTAGTGTTTGGATTCTTATGAATGTATCCATTATTTTAAAGCTTCAGTTTATGTATTTCTGAACTAAGTGTATTCAGAAAGAGAGAAATTGTAATTCACAGTGTCATTCTTTACTTAATTGTATTTTTAATTAAATTCATATTTCATCTTTACGGGGGCTCATGTATTGTCTTGTTCAAAGTACCATCTCAGATTACTATATTCACTGACCGGGCAGATTACACCGTAGAGATCATCTTCTAGATAACGATAATTAGTGGGAGGCGGTCTTCAAGTGTTGTTTTCCAAGTTGCGCAATACCTCTGACCAGGCCTTGTGCAATATTGTACTAATAACACTTTGATAACCCGCCAGCACCACATTACAGATGTAGAGGTGAAAACGATTAGATACCTGGACAATGGAGAGAAAGGAACAAGACAACATAAAGGAAAAAGACAGCAGAAGAAATAGGAGTTTGAAAGACTTAATAACAACTGGATGAAGCTAAAGAAACAAGTTAGATCAATGGGACATCCTGACTGGATTCCAGAGACTGAAAGGAAGAAGAAGAAAGGAATCATTTAGAAAGTCAGGAACTGATGGAATAACAGAAGAAGAAGAAGAAGAAGAAGAAGAAGAAGAAGACGAAGAAGAAGAAGAAGATGATGATGATGATGATGATGATGAAGAAGAAGAAGAAAGAGACAATGGTCATTTTCAGGACCACTCATATGCCTCGAAAAGAATTGCTTTCTTGCCTAAACCAATGTTGTTTTTTTCAGTCCTTTATAAAATTGTGAATTGTTTGTGACGGTATATTGCATGTCGTATATGTTATAACAAGTCTTTGCATATGTCCACTCTCTCTTCCATGTGTTGTAGCATTGTTACCCATGTTAAGTACGGTGACATCACCACACCTGTTCCATTCCTATTATCCCTATACAACAACTCAACTTTCCCTAGTCGCGATACAGTCCTAATATTCTCCATGATAAATTTCCACTGACCCTAAACTCTCCCAGCATGATTTAAAAAGTGTTGACCCAAAAAGTTCCGGGGTGGGGCTGGGGGGGGGGGGGAGGGGTTCATAATGTATTTTTCCATATAGCATACGGTATCCCCTATAACTACTACGAAACGCTAATCTGAAGGAACAAACTAATACTTTGAGGGAACAAATTATTAATTTGAGGGAACGAAATGCTAACTTGAGGGAACAAATTATTAATTTGAGGGAACGAAATGCTAATCTGAGGGAACGAATTATTAATTTGAGGGAACGAAATGCTAACTTGAGGGAACAAATTATTAATTTGAGGGAACGAAATGCTAATTTGAGGGAACAAATTATTAACTTGAGAGAACGAAATGCTAATTTGAGGGAACAAATTATTAATTTGAGGGAACGAAATGCTAACTTGAGGGAACAAATTATTAACTTGAGGGAACGAAATGCTAATTTGAGGGAACAAATTATTAATTTGAGGGAACGAAATGCTAACTTGAGGGAACAAATTATTAACTTGAGGGAACGAATGCTAATTTGAGGGAACAAATTATTAATTTGAGGGAACGAAATGCTAACTTGAGGGAACAAATTATTAACTTGAGGGAACGAAATGCTAATTTGAGGGAACAAATTATTACTTTGAGGGAACGAAATGCTAACTTGAGGGAACGACTTATCATCTTGAGGGAACAAATTATTAATATGAGGGAACGAAATGCTAACTTGAGGGAACAAATTATTAATTTGAGGGAACGAAATGCTAACTTGAGGGAACAAATTATTAATTTGAGGGAACGAAATGCTAACTTGATGGAACAAAATAATAACTTGTGCGAACGAATTGGCAATTTGAGGGAGCGAATTAATATTTTGAGGGAACGAATTAATATCTTGAGGGAACGAATTATCATTTTGAGGGAACGAATTAATAATTTGAGGGAACGAATTATCATCTTGAGGGAACAAATTATTAATATGAGGGAACAAAATGCTAACTTGAGGGAACACATTATTAATTTGAGGGAACGAAATGCTAACTTGAGGGAACAAATTATTAATTTGAGGGAACGAAATGCTAACTTGAGGGAACAAATTATTAATTTGAGGGAACGAAATAATATTTTTTACTTCGTGTCCTCTCTGGGGCTCCGTAGTTAAGCCCGGAGTGGCCGAGTGGTCTAAAGCGCTCTCCATTACGGTTCACTACCATCTCACCTCTGTCTAAATAGGTTCAAGTCTCAGATTCGGCCAATGTTGGTATGTGAGAAAGATTGCTGGTAGCTTCTTGTGGGTCGGTGGTTTTTTCCGAGGGTTTTCCAGGGTTCTTCCTCCACCATTAATACTGGCCGTCATGTATACAGCCGATCATGTGCTGAAAAACTGTGTTAAACCCTACAACAACAACAACATAAATCTTATTGTTTGGCACACAGAAGGGCAAGCTAAAAGAGTTTGTACATAATTATCATTCAAAGCGAGTCAAACAAAACACAAATAATTAATGAATAACTTTCAATCTGATGTTCTTAAAATACTTGCATTGTTTGCCTGATCCTTTTATATTGTATATACGCAGAGTTGATATCAATTCAAATGTACGGACACGTATATGCGCATATATACATACAAACATTCTGTACATTCATCTATTCATCCATTTTAAAGAAATTACAACTGTGGTTAGCAAGGAACATAACTCGAAAATGGTCTAGATAGAGAGACTGATGGCTGGATGTTTGCAAAGATAGTCTTATGGATGGATAGTTCGATGCTTGGATGGCCATCATTTTTTTAACAAAATAACCTCTGCATATAAATCTTGAACTTTTTTCAACACAAACATTTCAAAGTAAAAATTAAAATAGACAAATACTAATATTTGAAGAAATTTTAGAGTAAATCTGAACTAGATAAAAAATTTAAGATTTTTATTCATCAGATAAATAAACAACAAACACTTACATCCATACCTAAAGACATGCATACATTGTACATTTGGTAAGTACATCCTTTCATTCATCCATATATACATACATTATTATCTAACAATCATCCAGTCATTTGATATTACATATGCTAGATAAATTTGACTGCTATAATGATAATGTTCATAAAATATAAAATTATAGGAATGAGCATTACATCAATGCATAAAAAATAACTTTTTGGTTTTAGATTTTTGGACACAGATAAACTTGTCACCATTGTCTATGTCTTTCAGGATATTGTAGTTATTTGTGTAAAAAATAGTGAAGTTTAGTAGTCCTGCCTCTTCCACTAGTGATAACAAAATTATCCTTGCTGTGATTGAAGGAAATTCCATTAGGGTTTTTAGGAACACCGCAGGTAATGACTTGGAGTGTAACGCCACTGGGTGATAGTTTATGAATGTTGTTAGACCCATTTCCCACAACATAGACATTGTCTTCTCTGTCCAATGCTATCCCAGTTGGATACACAAGGTCCTTGGATAAGTAGACAAAATACTGTTTTCCATCTGTCAGACCAAAAAAATATACTGCATTTGCATTACTAACAGATATGTAGACACGTGACTTGGATGCATCTATAGCAACATGAGCAAGATATGTCAGTTGACATTCAAATTCATGGTGAAGCTTGACATTTCCATTCCTAGTGATTAGGCTCCAATAGCATTTGATACTTAATGAACTACCACAGTGGCCAGACACAATGATCTCTTCCCTGGTGAATGAATCAACACCTTGAGGTGTATGCTTGGCTGTTACTGTCCCTGTGTCTGTGATGGATTGGTCACTAATGGACAGAAACTGGACAGTTTTCATATCAGGTATTGTTACAGCAACTTCATTGTCTCCTATTAGACACATGAAATAAGGATTTCCAGACAGTTTGTGGCTTGTAATGAAGTTATGTGATGAATCAAACAAACAGCATCTTTTGTTATTATAGTCTGCCAGAATTATGTATCCATCAGGTAACTGGACAATACCATAGCACAATGGATATTTTGCATTTGGACACATAATATCATTAACTCTAGAGAGCTCCACTGTTCGTTTTTTAAGGGGTATCATAAGGCTTGTACAGTGCAGATTTTTAGCCTCCTCTTGACATTCTATTTTTACCAAACCTAATGCATCATTAGTAAGAACCGCTTTGATGTTGCTATCAAGTTCAAGTCTTATTCCAATGTTGTCAACTCGTTCAAACTTCTCTCGAATCTGATCACTGTAGCTTTGAAGCTGCTTCATCGTCTTGTTAGTCACTAGAAATTTTTGTGTATCCGACCCAAACTGGCCAACGGTCTCTAAAAGGGCTTGAGAGTTTCTGATGGCATTTAACAAGGACTGACACTGGTGATTCTGTTCCTGTTTTCTGATCAACCACTCCTTGTAAATTCGATTTCCCTCAAGCTTCACCATCTTCTCAATATCATCAAGAACATCATTCAGTTTCTTCCTGATGTCTCCAATTTCTAATGAAATACTGTTAACATGTGACTCTGTATTACCTATGCTTTCTTCATTCATCTCCATAAAGTTCTTGAGATGATCCTCAAATTTCTGCATTTCTTCCCTTAATTTATGTGCATTGATCTCCTTCAATAGACTTGGAAGACTCTCTTTCAATTGGAGCACATTCTCACATGCTTTATGGTGAAGGAAAGAACATGTACCACAACATGAAGTCTCGTGGCTCCTACAATAAAACTTGATTTCTTCATTATCATGTTCTGGGCACCCAAATCCCTCTAGAAACTTGAAACGGGTTTGTGGATTACTTTCCAATTGTTCCATGCCAATAATTTGATGACTTTTAGTCATTCTCATGTTTTTATGACAGATGGCACAGTTATCACACATGAACTCTTCACATACAACACACAATTTCTTAGCAAGGTTGCTCGAGGTGTCTGACAAATTCGAACATACATCGCAAGACCGTTCTACTTTCGATTTCCCCACTAGCGGAAATGGGCTGTTTGGGAATAATGAAGCCCATTCTCGCACAGGTCTTTCGTTATTTGCAGGCCTGATTACCGCTCTACATACAGGACACATAAATTCCTCAAATATTTTTTCGGTACTACCAGCCTTTTTTATTATATAGTCCTGAAGACAATGTTCACAAAATGAGTGCAAGCAAGGCAGTTGACGAGGAGAGGTGAACTTGTCCAGACAGATCGAACATCCATGTCCGTCTTGAAAGAAAGATTCGGTGCTTGCAGTAGCCATTTAGACAGTCACAAACAAACAGTGCTGTCTTAAAGAGAATAATAATGCACAATGCTATAACTTATACAGAGCATTTTTATCAATGAACTATTAAGAGTTTCCACTAAACTGCCTCAAACATGTCGCATTGGTGTTATTGGGCTCCAACTTGGAATACGCCATTTCTCGAGAAATTGCGCGCAACAACTTGGAATTTCTAATTGTTGCGCTATTTCTCAAGAAATTGCATGGCCGTTGGCTCCAACTTGGAATAGCAATTTCTCGAGATATTGCACGCAACAACTTGGAATTACACATAAATCGGCGTATATATATATATATATATATATATATATATATATATATATATATATATATATATATATATATATATTGATTTGACCTGATTTTTGTTTTCTGTATTTTTTAAATAACTTTAATTGAAATATATTTCACAAAATATTTGTATCTGAAATATGTTTCGAAAAAATATTTGTGCTTGAAATATGTTTGTAAAACTCTTTAATAAAAATAATACTGTATTTAAATATAGATGTATTTTGTATACATTGTTTCTTCCTGTCTTCTGCCATTTTTTAAAAATTAATAATTTTGAATAGTATTGTAAATCTAGGAAAGGTCTTGGAACATATTAAACATTTCAAGGGACTATTTATATTGTCCCACTGAACTTAATTGGGGTTATTCCAAGTTGTTGCATGATGCTTGCATGCAACATTTTGGAATTTTGTCCCAGAAAGATGGATTTAAAGGTAGGAAAGGTCTTGAGTGGAGATGTAGCAGAAAATTAATATTTGGAACATATTAAACATCTCAAAGGACTATTATTGCTGCAGCCCAATAGGGTAATATTTCACAGCCTAGGGTGTTTAATGTTACTTCAGTGAATGTTGTATGATGCATACATGCCATGTTTTAGAAATTAATCCTTTGAAATACTATTGTAAATCTAGGAAAGGTCTTCAAAGGAGTTGTTGCAGAAATAGACTATTTGGAACATATTGAAAGTCTGAGGATCTTGTTATTGTTGTCCCACTGAACTTAATCGAGGTTATTCCAAGTTGTTGCATGATGCTTGCATGCAACATTTTGGAATTTTGTCCCAGAAAGATGGATTTAAAGGTAGGAAAGGTCTTGAGTGGAGATGTAGCACAAAATTAATATTTGGAACATATTAAACATCTTAAGGGACTATTACTGTTGCCCAATAGGGTAATATTTCACAGCCTAGGGTGTTTAATCCATTTCACAGTTATGGGAGTTACTTCAGTGAATGTTGTATGATGCATACATGCCAGGTTTTAGAAATTAATCTTTTGAAATACTATTGTAAATCTAGGAAAGGTCTTCAAGGGAGTTGTTGCAGAAAGAAAGAGAGGAGCAAGAACAACAGCAACAACAAAAAAACTGGAAGGAAAGAAAGAGGAGCTTATGTTTATTAGTTTATTATTATTAATTATTAATTAAGTATGTGCGAGGTACCAGATGATCATTGTCTGCCAAATGCCTAAAATTCATTTTTTTCTCAAAAAACAACTAGGTTATTATTTTAATTCTTTTATTTGTTTATTGTTTACATCTGTATAAACTTTATTAAAAAAAACAACATATATACACTTATCAATAGCAAAGTTTTTGATGACAACTGTCTTTTATGATAACTTCAGCCTCAAGGTAGGAGATTCCTTCAGCTGCTGCCATCAGGTGTATCAGCACCTTGAAGTATATGAAGAAATATTAAACAAAAGTTGATTAAAATATTTTATCAAACTTAAGAATTTAATCCAAGGTATCCATGTACTTTATTTAAAATATATGAATATATTTTCCAAAAGGTACAGTGAGCTATTTCACACCCACCCCAAATACAATATGATGCAGAGCTGTGCACCCACTTATGATGCTTTACATTATTTTCAGGGATATTTTCAGTATTTCATGTCACCTTTCAGTATTTTTCACAACCAAAAAACATGCATAAACAGAGTGGTTCCAATGGTGGTGTTTCATTCGTCGTAGGTGTAGGAAAAATAGTAAATATAATTGCTTGCTTTTTGTCCTCTTTACCTCAGGAAACAGCACTAAGTCAATTATTTTGGTGTTCATTGGATTCTGAAGCAATTTCTCTATGAACTTTCATATTGCTGTAACCTGGAAACAAAAAAACAACGAATGTATCATTCACTTCAGTTCATTCTTGTTTTAAAAAAAGTTTAGTGAGTGAAAGTCATGAAACTACTTTGAAACACCGTTTGCCCATCATGAACAATACGATTATTCACATAATGAAAGGTCAAAGCTATTATCTCATTACTGTCCAGGTTGAGCTGTGTCCTTGATCATGACATGCTCAAACAAAACTTAAACTTTTTTAAAGTAGGCCATGAGTTGATCATTGGATAATTATAATATCAACATCACCATACTAACTCGTTACATAACTAGGGCTTATATGTTTTGCAACACAATTTCTAGTTATCTGCTGTCATTATATTATTGATGTAAATTATCACATGCAAACTTACCACACTTTCATTCGGAATATTCAGGCCAGAGTGTAATTAACACTGTGTAATTAGGCCTTAGTGATGATCCGGAAGTGAAATCAGTGTTCTGTGTACATGCTGCTCTGTTTACAGTGCAACCACTCAAAAAAGTGCCGGTGAACCCTTGACAAGAATTTCACCGTGAAGTCATCTTTGGAGGGATTTTAGATTTTCATATGATTTGTATTGATTGTCACACTCTGGAAAGGTTAGTGCTGAGAAATATATGTAGAGAACATATAGTAAAATTAATTGTGGTGTATGGCCAGATGGCAAGAGTAACGAGATAAAACCGTCTAGCGAACTGACTAATGCTTGGGTGGGAACTGTGTCGTTCTCAGAAATAGAGTGAATGATAAATAAATTGTATAAAGACCACAAACTGTATTTAGATGTGAAAATATGCTGCACAATAATAACAATAATAATATAAATTTATTATTATTACTAGCAGTAGCATTTTCAATCATATTAAATAACATTTACAATGGTATAAATGGAAAGTTAACACACATACATATCTATATGTTAATACTTTACATTACTTATACGAAAAACATGATTATTATGATGAACATTATTAATAACAGTTGCAATGGTATTTATGAAACATACATGCACGCACACACACACACACACACACACACACACACACACACACACACACACACACACACACACACACACACACACACATACATACATACATACATACATACATACATACATACATACATACATACATACATACATACATACATACATACATCTGTTATAATTTTACACCATAAGTTATAATTGTGGATAATGTTATATTTAAATCTAAAACAATATTTTCTTCTTCCCTTTTGTCTATTGCATTGACTAGTGTGACAACAATTTACACAACAATTACATTTGTCGCAAGAGCATATATTACAACTTCCCGTGGAACATTCTTTTAGATCAGCGGGAAGTTTATCCATTTCGAGGATCCACATGGCGTCAAGAATTTTTCTTCTTAAATAGACTTGCCGATCTTTGGCAACTTGTATCATGTTTCCGTCAGTTGTCGTCTTCATCATGCTTGTCCTGTAAGGTTTGAGACAAGCATAACCTTTAATCCCAATCTCTGCCAATAGCTCAGAATGCTCTTTGGGCATCCCCAATGAATAACGATATCTACATCGCTGCTTTGGATTTCCCCAAAATAAACAAATTACAAATAAATTTAAAATTAGAAAAGAATTTTAAACATTGCATAATAATATTTAAAACTTCGATTTCGAATAGTTTAATAAAAGAGTTTACTCTTACGGGGTTTCGAACTCATATGCACATGTTGAACATATAAAAATGGTTTAGCAAATAATAAGCTTAACCGTCTAAGGAATCGATTCTTCACAAATATTGAACTGAATGTTAATGCTTATATTTAATGAATATTACTTAACTTGATTATGAAAAGGATGGAGTGGGACAAATTATATTTGGTAGCACCGAGCATGGACGATCAACACTGCTATCAGGTGTTAAAGGATTATAACGAGAGCGCATAGGAAATTACCGGAGAAGATGCTATTGAGTTTATCACAGACATCGACGAAGCACCTTACGTGGACGACATCGACAAAAACATAAACAACTTGGTCCTCAGACTTTCTTTTGATGTAATATTATGACAAAACAATTGACATTTTTGCTTTTAAGACTACCGAAGTGCAAATCTAAGATTGTATCAAAATTTATTATGTGCGTATATACAAAACATCACCATGGAAGGCGCGGACACATCAGCAACAGACACAGCTTCTGATATCTAATAAGAGTTTTGTCAATACGTCATTTTTGTAGTATCGCTTGAATATTATTTTGTAATTTAAGTTCAGACTGTTTATACTATTATATAAAATCATTTCCCCAAAATAAACAAATTACAAATACATTTAAAATTGGAAAATGAATTTTAAAAATTGCATAATATTACTTCTTAATTCGATTTCGAATAATTTAATAAAAAAAATATACTCTTATGGGGATTCGAACTCATATGTACATGTTGAACATATAAAAATGGTTTAGCAAATAATAAGCTTAACTGTCCAGAGAATCGATTCTTCACAAATATTGAACTGAATCCTAATGCTTATATTTAATGAATGTCTCTATAACCTGCCATTTCATTTAACAAAATCATAATTTTACCCGATTTACTTACAGTAAGAAACAAACCTAGTCGTTAGGGGGCCCCGAGTGGCCGGGTGGTCTAGAGCGCTCTCCATTACGGATCACCTCCATCTCAGCTCTGCGTGGGTTCGAGTCTCAGATTCGGCCAATGTGGGTATGTAAGAAAGTTTGCCAGTAACTTCTCCTGAGTAGGTGGTTCTTCCTCCACCATTAAATACTGGCCGCCATGTAGAGCTTACTGAGAAATGGCGTTAAACCATATAACATCAACCGCATATTCGTTTATTAGTATCCATCCTTAAACCGACAGTAGATGGTTTATTTATTATTCACGAGATCTTATGTACAGTCATAATTATCATCAGGGACGTAGCCAGGATTTAACTGACGAATAAACATGCTGAACGGCGAAGGCGCTAGAGACTACGAGTGTCGGAGAGTGGGCGGGGGAGGTACGAGGTAACATAGTTAAAATCTAGAATCTCTGAGACAGCGTTATATTCATGTTAGAGCCCTAAATATCTTGTAGAGACTTTCTGAAATTTGGTCCTGTTTTAATACTGTAAAAATACAAAATAAGACATTATGTTCTAATGAACCGAGTCAAGACAATTAGGTCTGCTATTAACTTGTTTGAGGCTTTGTTTCCAAAGAATCATCTTTTTTATACGTATTGTATTATATAAAAAATATCAGTTTTGTGAGTGAGACTTAAACGATCTAATTAAATGATTGTGACGGATATAATCCTGGGACGTCATGTGAAACAGGTTCGTTAATATTACAAGACAGGATGAGGTTGGGGAAGGGGGGTGGGTGGGCTGGGAAGATCTACGATAATAAGACAATTACCATCTCGCATTCTCTGGAGAGAAAATAATGCTGATAGCGAGTGTATTCTCACTCATTTTTCGTGGTAAGTTGATATAATAGGATTTGGGTTTTGAATATTTTTTTCTGTAAACTTTAATCGGAGTCATAAAATAATATTTAAAATGTTTGGTTGCATCCTATACTCGAAATTAAACTATGTAGTCTACGCTAAAGCAGAAATTAAAGTCAGCAAAAGGCGTTTAATTATCAACAGAACCTACTGAAAATAATTTAGATGCTAAAATATAAAGTCGGTGTCCAAAACAACAAATATGTCAGGTGGCTGCCATCTTTAAAGTATCAATTTCCGACTTGCACATTCAAAACTCCTCCATTGAAATCAAAGTAAATTCAAACACTGTATGGTAATTACACATACAATTCTTGAAAGCATGTATTAACTCATCGATTGTGTTTCACAGTTATGCTAAAACTAAAGCAATTCAGAATAGTACTATGGAAATCAAGTTTCGGAAACGTTCAAAAGAATTGGATGCCTCGATTCCAGCACGTTTATGGAATGTTCTTTGACTGCACTATCTCCTCACCATTTTAAGAGTTATCCCCATTTTTATAATCAAATCAATGATGGAGTCAGTCGTAAGTGTAATTTAAAATGTTCCGTCCTTTACATCCACAGCTTTGACAGGGGTCGATTAAACATCCAATAAATGTGCTCACTCTATGTGTCAGCATTTTACTAAGTATTTTGTAGTCCGCATTTAATAATGTGATAGGACGCCATTCATGTTATGAGGCTCTCTCGTTCACGTTTCCCTTTATAAATAAGAGTCATAATATCATTTTCTAATTGATTTTGTCATTTCTCCATTGAAGAGGATATTTTTAAATAGCAGTCCAAGTATTTGACTTAACTTTTCCTGATGTATTATATAAAAGTAAGGCCGTCAGAATCAGGCGACTTACCTTTCTTATTTATAAAATATTGCTTTTAGTATTTCATCAGTAGTGATGAAACCGTCACACAATTTTCGGGCATCGTTTGTAATTTTACTTAGTTTGGTGTTATTGATGTATTGGTCCAAAATATTAGGATCAATGTTTCGAGTTTTGAGATGTGAAAAAATTCTTATATTTGTGAACTTCTATCAAAATGTTATTTTATTAGGTAACACTTTGGCATTTATCTTTAATTTGTCTATCTTTTTATATTTTTCTCTTTTCAGTTCTAATATCATATAAATCCCTCCACCTCTACCAAAGACTTACAAAAATGGTACTAGCAGCTGCCTAGCTTGGCGATCAGCATTAAGAGGTTAGTGTTAGGACTGGTCGGCCTGGTGGCAGGATAATGTGACTGGGTGGGACATCATGCTACATATCTGCGGCATGATGCTCCAGTGCTAGACATCACTATAAAATGCCCCAGTGCAGACATCGTAGCGATATGATTGAAAAATTGTTAAAGATTCGTTAAAAATCTTAATCAAATAAACCTCGTTAAATTTTCCGTCTCTGATTTGTATGCATCCTGTAATATTACCCTGTATTTATCAAATTCCTCTTCTATATTTGTTTCAACATTTAGTTTTCACTCCTCCTTTCTTTTGTATTTCTTAGTAATAATTATGAATCCATCCTTTATGAATATTTCTTGTTTGTGCCGTGCTATTTAGATAACATTTAAATTAGCTTTTTTATTCTCTCCCATTTTACTGAAATATCTGGTTGTTTAATTTTAATAAAATCGTTCAAATGATGTTGAGCAGTGTCCACATAATCCTTGTCAAGTAGGTGAGCACTGTTCAGCTTACATAATCCCTGATCTCACTTGGTTTGGCATTCCATACGTAAGTTAATTATGACTCGTTTACGGTCCGAAATCTTTTCAAAAGTAATCGTACACTTGTCAATATTCGTCACACATACTTTTAAAATATAAAATGTATCAATTATACTACCCTTAGTTTTAGTATACACATATGTATATTCAATGTATTTAAGAATATATATATATATATTTGTATGTATCAATGTTTTGACATATGGATTAGCGGCCGTATCTGCATGCGATATGCCTCAATATCCGTCTAAATCTGAGTCCACCCGATATAAATCTCCGCCTGTAAGGTACTTTTCTAATACAAAGTTTGTAAATGTGTTGTTAAAATGTATCAATAGTGTATAAATGCAAACTTTGTCAGCAAAGGAAGACTTCAATATTAGGTGTTCCTAAAGTACTAGCACTGACAGTGCACTATTATGCACTGTGCCAGCAAACTACTGGTATCACGGTACCCATTGTGTTTCCTTAGACCTCAATGATAATTTTTTTGTGAACTAAATATAATTTCTATCCTACTTTATGCATGTCACTCACTGTCACAGAGAACATTGTTAGATTGTCAATTTAACAAGGACAAAACCAGGCACTCCCGCACTTCATTGCAATTAAGAGAGATAACTCTGCTGGAACTAGACGGGCAAGAGTAATATAGCCACAAGATAGATATTTTCACTCATATTAACAAATCATACAAAAAAATACAAAATACGATCTAGATATGGATTAACATCATCTCACATGTTCTCAAGAGGCTTAACTTGTTTTCATAGCCTAACAGAAAGTACAACTCTTATATAATGCAGCAATCACATCTAGTGTTGTTTATTTATTAATGTAATGTTCCCTATACATTAAGCTCCGCCCACCTTGGGTTGTACAATTGGTATCGTTATACCTACTCCGCTCCGTAACGTAACTATAAGAAATTTAGCCATACCGCTTCGATGTACGCAATGTGGCAGCGGAACAATCAGTATCACAACTAAATTATGGGGACTGACATAACTAGAAGCTTACAGTTTCTCGTTTTGCTTAATTTGTTTGTTAGTGTTATCAGAGAACCGATCTATAATAAAGTAAGAGACTAGTATTAAATTAAGGTGATTTTGTTGAAATTCAATATTAGTTAGTCTGGCAATTCTGTTATCATCATTTAGCTAATTGTGCTATTTATATGCAGTCTTCTTGTGGACAATAAGATCGACCAGCATGGTGTTGTTAACACCATTTTCATAACAATTAGTTACGTATATTAGAAACCTTATTATGTGATGTTGTTGTTTTCTTTTTCCCCAGTTATTCGGTATTTACATAAGTGAATTTTAAACCGCTCCGGTGGCCTAGTGGTTAGAGCGCCCGCCGCGGAAGGTCTTGGGTTCGATCCCCAGCCGAGTCATACCAATGACTTAAACAAATGGTAGCAACAGATGCCTCGCTTGGCGCTCAACATTAAGAGGTTAGTGTTAGGACTGGTCGGCCTGGTGTCAGGATAATGTGATTGGGTGGGACATCATGCTACATATCTGCGGTACGATGCCCCAGTGCTAGACATCACTATAAACTGCCTCACTGTAGAAATCGTAGCGATATGACTGAAAAATTGTTAAAGCTACGTTAAAATCATAATCAAACAAACAAAACAAACATAAACCCATTATGGATTGAACAACAAAACAAAATAAAAAGGAAGGAAGTTAAAATAAAATAAAATATTTATTTGAACGTAGACGTGTAGGAGAGATAACCCTTAATATGCAACAAACAAAAAGAGCAAGTTTAACGGGGCATTAGTCGACCTCTCTATATATGCCAGCGGTTCTCAACCTTTCTAGTGCCGCGACCCTTTTAATGCAATTCCAAATGTTGTGGCGACCCAACCGTAAAATTATTTTCGTTCATAACTGTAAAAAATGTATATTTCCGATGGTCGTAAGCGACCCCTGGCAAATCGTTGTTCGACCCTTGACGGGGTCGCGACCCACAGGTTGAGAACTGCTGATATATGCAATCTCATCAACGACAAAAAGATATTCCGATTGTACCTAGATTAGTCATATTCACTGATGGTGCTATCTGTACATCACATGATTCATGAGCAAATAGTCTTTTAAAATAACATATGCGTTCACCACACGCATAAAGCAGACAAATCGGGACACATATGTTGACTCTTGTATTACTATCGCATACACATTATAATTTTTCTTTTAATTCAAAACATTTCCAGCTAACCGTTGTAAGCAATGTTTGACGACACTTTACTGTGACAATGTTCTGTCCGATCATGTTGATTTTAATAATGAATTGAAGCTGTGTGATGTTTAGGAATGAAAGTGAGGTATCTACAATTTGACTGGAATAATATTTTGCTCATAGTATATTACACGCGTGTCACAATATCTTGAGTCATACAAATAGTTCCAATTTGAAAATTAAGTTTATAATTCATGTTTTTAGTTTAGATTCCTGTGCATGAAAATGTATTGCCAACTTATTTCTTATTACGATGAGGTATACTAATGTGTACAACGTACACAATGAAGATTCCTACTCATTTAATAATAATAATAATAATAATAATAATAATAATAATAATAATAATAATAATAATAAAGACTTTATTTAGAGAAGGTAACTCAATTAGTTACAGAACTAATCTACCTTGAGGCCTTCTGTCTGTTATGTACAATATATACAATACATACAACATGATGTGAAGAGTCTGGCTCAATGCTAAATAATTAAGGAATTTTAAATTTCAAAGTATCAAGCCTGGAACACATGCACAGGCATCTGTAAAAACACAAACATATAAGAAACATAAAATATCATTCTGTGTTGAAACATTCAGCTTTGAAAATGATGCAAAAAAAAACCCAAAAAAAAAAAAAAAAACAACAGACAAGCAGGCAGTATTTTTTTTTGTGGTACTAACACTGTTAAATTTTCTAAAGATTTCATCCATTTAAGACATTGATTATGAAATGAAGAAATGCTAGGAGCCTGCCTTATGTTGCTGGGAATGTGGTTCCATACTACTGGACCATTATATTGAAAACTTTTATTTAAACAATTCCTTCTTTGGCCTTGGTATAATGTAATTTTTTCTTCTTATGGACCTTAAATTTGGAGTACCATCAGCATCTCTTTGGTGAAAGACATTGCTTAGATAGACAGGAATGGATTTTCACTTCGATTAGTGATTAATAAATTTAACATCAGTTTATTTTCCCATTATTTATATCATAAACGAGTCATACAATACTTTTAATGTCATAAAATATTCACACATGTAATACTCTGATGCTATGTTTTCACACTAATATGCATATTACATAGTCTTGTAATCATCTCTGTATCTTTCAGGAGAAATTGTATTATTTGTGTACGAAGTAGTGAAGTTTCCTATTCGCATGACTTCCATTGGTGATAACAAAATGATGCCTGCTGTAATCGAAGGAAATTCCCCTTGGATTCTGAGGAACACCTGAGGTAATGACCTGTAGTGTATCACCATTGGATGATAATGTATGAATGTTGTTAGAGCTGTATCCCACAACATAGATATTATCCTCTCTATCCACTGATACACCCAGTGGGAACACCAGGTCATTGGATGAATATACAAAATATTGTTTTCCATCTGTCAGACCAAAACAATACACTGCATTGCTGCCACTAACTGATATGTAAACACGTGACTTGGACATATCTAGTGCAGCGTAAGCGTTACTTGTCCGTCGACATTCAAATTTATGGTGAAGCTTAACATTTCCATTCCTAGTGATAAGGCTCCAGTAACACATGCAACTATAAGTATCGCCACATTGGCCAGATACAACGATCTTTTCCACGCTGACTGCATCAATACCGCAGCATTTATACTTGGTTGTTAATGTCTCTGTGTTTCTAATGGAGTGGTCTCTAATGGTGAGAAACTGGACAGTTTTCTTATGAGGCATTGCTATAGCAACTTCATTGTCGTCTATTATACACATGCCATAAGGATTTCCAGTCAATGTGTGGCTCGTGATAAGGTTATATGATGTATCATACAGACAACATGTCATGTTACTGGAGTCTGCCAGGACAATGTATCCGTCAGGTAATTGGACTATACCGAAATAATATGGTTCATTTGTACTTACACACTGAATGTCAATAACTTCAGAAAGCTCCCCACTTCGCTTTTCAAGAGGTATCATTATGCTGGTGCATTGAAAATCCTTATCCACCTCTTCATAAGCTATTGTTACCAAACCTACTGCATCTTTAGAAAGTACTGCTTTCATGTTGTTATCGATTTCAAGTCTTATTCTGATGTTATCCACTGTTTCAAACTTTTCTCGAATCTGATCACTGTAACATTGTAGCTGCTTCATCGTCTTTCTAGTAACCACAAACTTTTCTGTATCTGACCCATACTGATCAACTGTGTCTAAAAGTGCTTGGGAATTAATGATGGCACTTACCAAGGACTGACATTGATGATTCTGTTCCTGTTTTCTGATCACCCACACCTTGTAAATTCGATTTCCCTCAAGCTTCACCATCTTCTCAATATCATCAATCAAATCATTCAGTTTCTTTCTAATATCTCCGATCTCTGCAGAAATATTGTTTACATGCGACTCCACAATGTTTATATTTTCTTCATTCATTTTCATAAAATTCTTCAGATGATCCTCTAATTTCCGCATTGTTTCAATTATTTTCTGTGGATTCATCCCCTTCAGCAGATCTGGAAGATGATGTTTCAGCTCAAGAACATCCTCACACGTTTTATGGTGAAGAAATGAACACGTAGCGCAACAGGCAGTCTCGTGGCTCCTGCAGTAAAACCTGATGTCGTCATTATCATGTTCAGGACACCCAAATCCCTCTCTCAATCGCATGCGGGTTTGTGGATTATTTGCAAATTCTTCTATAGAAATCATTTGATGGCTTTTACCCATCTTCATTTTTTGATGACATATGGCACAATTTCCACACATAAACTCGTCACATACAGTACAGAATTTCTCAGCAAGGTTTCTGGAGCTGTCTGACGGACTCGAACACACTTCGCAGGTCCGTTCTACTTTCGATTTTCCCACTAACGGAAATGGACTGTGAGGATATAAAGAAGCCCATTCTTCAACCGGTTTTTCTTTATTTGCAGGAATTGTTACTGCTCTACAAACAGGACACATAAATTCCTTAAATATTGTATCGGTACTACCAGCCTTTTCTGTTATATAGTCCTGAAGGCAGTGTTCACAAAAGGAATGTAAGCACGGCAGCTGACGGGGGGATGTGAACTCGTCCAGACATATCGTGCACCCAGGTCCGTCTTTGAAGGAAGAATCAGTAATTGCTGTGTCCATTCGTTGTACAATACAATTTTGTTTTAAAGAGACTAAATCACAATTGTGTGGTTTTCTTAACACTGTTAAAGATATGCCGTCTTAGCGTTACTATGTATCTACTTCAAACATATTGTACATGTGTCACGTTAAATTATCTTCCGGGTTGATAATTAGTGTACTGTTGAAACAAAATTTAGAACCGGGACGAAATGTATAAAACGTGTACCGGTTTTCGTCATTGCCAGAGAATTACCGGCAACACACACACACACACACACACACACACACACACACACACATGTTACAGGATCTGCTTATATCCTGTCCACCCCTATTTCACTATTATTCTAGGTTTGTGTGTGTGATTAGGTATTTGAACGTAACATTAACATTTGTTCAGTCCTATAGCTATAATTTCTGCAGGGAGACAGTTTGTAGTGTAGTCTAGCATTGATGTATCATGCCGCATACATGTAGCATGATGTCCCACCCAGTCACATTATCCTGACACCAGGCCTACCAGTCCTAACACTAACCTCTTAATGCTGAGCGCCAAGCCAGGCATCTGTTAGTACCATTATTGTATGTATGTATGTATGTATGTATGTATGTATGTATGTATGTATGTATGTATGTATGTATGTATGTATGTATGTATGTATGCATGCATGTAACATAACGCACAAATGTCCTACTTTATCTGGGTGAGGTTTTAGCTGGCCTATTCCACTAATAAGATGTCCCAATCATTCTAGGCTAAAATACCATATGTTACACTTAGTGGTCCTAGCTGTATGTTTTTCAGTGTGAAATCTATTGAACATATCCCTTATTACCTTAACATGTTCATCCCATGTATGTATATAAACAAGAATATCATCTACGAAACTGTCGTCCTTCCATACCTTTTAACAGTTTGAACATGAGACGAAAAACTACGCACCGGAGTTGAGTAAACCGTTAAGTTATAACGTTCAACTGATAAAGACCTTTGGGAGTCGCGAATTCCATTAACTCGCGAACATTATCAGCGATTGGCATCTGCCAACATCCCTTGGTAGGATCTAATTTGGAAATGTATTGTATGACCTGTCAACATTTGAAAAAACATTTTCCATGTCTGGCATTAGTTCTGTGTCGAACACGATTTTGTTCAACTGCATAATGTCAATATAAAAAACGGTTGGTCCCGTCTTTTTTCCTTGACCAAACAGTACTCTAGTTAGTCCTTCTTTAGTGACCGTCTTCTGACAAATATCGCACGAGCGACAAAACCGCGCTACTTCGCTGTTAACACCAGGCCAATATAATTAAATCAATACCTAAACCGTTGTTTTATTCATACTTAAATAGCCACCCCCTACTCCACTTATGCAACACCCTAATTTTCTGGGGAACAACTATCTGCAGGAACTTCCTACCATTAGGTAGGTTTCTCTAAACATGAAATGTTTCGAAATATAAATTTAGAGGAACCTCCGTTCTTACACGTCCTCAAGGAACCCAATAATGCTTTCTCTGCTGTTGCACGTAGAGAAGCGACACGTTCTTGCACATGCGGCATAGTATGGACTGAATGCACTCTTTTGAAAGTTTCTATGTGTTAAAATTATTAGTGCTCAGTTGTAATATCAAACGTAAAGATGGTTTTGACTTGACCGTGGAAAACATTTCATAAATCTATACATTTGGATTTCATATTTAACAATTAATAAAATTAAATTTTTCCAAGATATCATGGTCGCTGGTTGAGTTCATCGGGTGGTCCCTCACAACAGAGTGTTTATTTAATAAAATTGGTCGTGCATTACGATTCTTGTTGGAAATAACAGGTGGCCGCTCATCTCATAGCAGAGGTCATTTACATCAGTTGTTACTTTAAATCGTTTCTACAAAACAGTTAAGGGTTGATTAATATATTAAATATTATTGAATTTATTCACAATTTCTGACAATTATATTTTAAACTTAAATGTCTGTTTCAAAATTGTAATTATGGTATAAAAACAGTAGTGTTGGTAATATAAATAGTTGTCACATGCAATGACCAATAGGTCCCGCATTCCAGCTACAACCAATTATTATTTAAAAACAAAATAAAAAATTAAAATCAGAGAAATATTCCAGTTAGAATGCTGTATTTGTGAATTGGAATAAAATGTTGCTTCTGTACAATTTTTAGGCAATACTCATAAAACACTGTAAAATCTGCAAAACAAGCACAAATGGTACTTATCATATTTGTGCTGTAAAAAACTGCATATCTTTTAAGCAATTGAACACCAAAAAAAAAAAAAAAAAAAGAAAATAAAGTTTCTCCAAGGCATTTAGTTTTAAACCTAAAATAATTAATTTGTAAAGTACACCAATTCAGTCTGTGGTACCCCAACTATATTTGTTAACCTTACTTTTATAATGCTTTGCTGCTAAATTTCTAAAGATTAGTATGTGCAGCTGTGTCATAAAAGTTGTTTTATCTTGCGCATAGAATCCGAAAACAAGTTGACACTGTGTCCCTGTCATCCAAATCTGGATAACAGAAAAGTTAAAATGGACAGCGACACCCCCCATCCCCCCCAACCCCCCCCCCCCCAACAAACAAGCACAAAACAAACCACAACACAGTTGCAATTAATTAGGAATTCTGGCAATATGTCACTCTGTGACCAATCACTGTAGACCTAAGCTTTTCAGCACTTGGCAGGTAATTTGCCCATAACTATCCATGAAAAACTGTCAAATGACCATTTGCTAACATGTCAAACATAGGTTATTTGCCCATAACTATTCATGAACAACTGTCAAATGACCATTTGCTAACATGTCAAATACAGGTAATTTGCCCATAACTATCCATGAAAAACTGTCAAATGACCATTTGTTAACATGTCAGACACATGACATTTTCCCATAACTCTCCATGAACAATTGTCAAATGAACATTTAGTAATATGTCAAACACAGGTTATTTGCTCATAAGTATCCATGAAAAACTGTCAAATGATTATTTGCTAACAGTACAGGTACAAGATATTTGTTCATATTGATCTATGAAAAACTATCAAATGACCATTTGCTAACATGTCAGACACCTGGACATTTGCCCATAACTATCCATGAAAAAATGTCAATTGACCATTTGCTAACATGTCAGACACCTGGACATTTGCCCATAACTATCCATGAAAAAATGTCAATTGACCATTTACTAACATGTCAGACACAGAATATTTGCCATAACTATCCATGCATTTGTTTGGTTACACTGTCTTCCAACAGTTTATAACTCATTGCCACTAATTAGAAACAAAAACGGTTTAAAGCCTTATAAACTTTATAAGTGAATGATTCCCCTAAATGTCTGTACTACAAATTTGTTCTCAGTTCCTCCCACTCTTTTTGTTCTAAAGTATGTCACTTTGTATGGGCCCATCATACTACACCTTATAAGAAACGTATTACGCCTTAGCCAGGCTATCTAAAAATTCTAGCCTGCGATTTCGTTGTGAACCTGATAAAATAAAACCTCACCATTTGACTTCACTTGAAAATACCAGTCAGTGATATGTTACATATTTCCGTAGCAGCAAATCCATATGTTGTCAATAAAAAAATGATTTTTAAACAAAGAAGAGTGTCGTAAAATCTTGTCATAGGGTGAAATTCTATAATGTATTTTTAAAAAGAAATTCTAAACCCGGTTAACGCGATATCTGCAATAAATGCAGTAATAACTGGTCTTGGAAATTTACCATTTGCACCTCCCAAAATGTTGTAGGAAAATTATTTACAAGTGAAAAGCACATTCAAGGAAGGAGTAATTTCAACCGCTTGGCTTCTAATAATTCAATCAAATCAATTTGGTCCCGGAGTTTCCATCCAATCAGCGTGGTCGCAGTTGATAGGAAACTGTGGGTGCTGCTCGAAAATTGCCCGTGCAGATGAATTCAATTATTTCCTTCCACCATTTTCGGTTCTGCGTGGCATTTTCTTTGGCATGTGTCGAGGTCATGCCATAGTTCGCCAGGTCTTTTTCCACTTGTTTGATCCAGGTTTTCTTTGGTGCATTTCTTGAGACCT
Organism: Unio pictorum; assembly: GCA_030141615.1. NCBI lineage: Eukaryota > Metazoa > Mollusca > Bivalvia > Unionida > Unionidae > Unio > Unio pictorum. The sequence continues at coordinate 11,705,840 of JARLTB010000065.1, forward strand.
TCCAGGTTTCCGGTCTGGTGCGCCACAGGGCTTGATACGGTAGACGCCTCTCTTCCATTCGGCAGACATGGCCAAACCAGCGAAGCCTAGCACGTCTAATCAGTGATTCTACTGTCGGATGGTGAGAGTATCGGGCCCGGATTTCCACATTTGAGATTCTGTCCAGAAGGTTTACTCCCAGTATTCGTCTGGGACAGCGCATTTGAAATACCTCCAGCTTCTTGAGGTCCGCGTCTAGGAGGACCCACGTCTCTACTCCATATAGTAGTATTGGGAGGATGAGAGTGCGGTATAGACGCACTTTGGTCACCACCGAAAGGGCCTTTTTTCTCCATATGCACCAAGCTAGTGACCCGAACGCAGACGTTGCCAGTCCCAGGCGATGCGAGATGTCGGTGGAGGCCGCTATTGATCTGCTTCGGATTATGGACCCCAGGTATTTAAATTCCTCTACTTGCTGAAGATAGACTCCGTTAAGGCAGACGGTCGCTGGGGTGTTGTCCGATGTCATGACAACTGTTTTGGCGGTGTTGATCTTTAACCCAAATCTAGCGGCTTCATCGGCGATTTCTTGCAGGATTTCTGTTGCTTCGGCTTCGTCCTCAGTTAGAAATGCACTATCGTCCGCGAACATTAGATCTGTGGCATGTTCATCGAGCCCTGTCCCAAAAGTGATCCCTCTACGTCCCAGGAATACCTTGCGCATGACACAATCGACCACGATGTTAAAGAGGCTAGGTGAGAGCACGCATCCCTGACGGACGCCCGTTACCGAGAAATCCTTCGTGTTTGCTCCTTGGACTCTAACTTGACTGGTTGACCCGTCATAGGTGTTGATAAGTAGCCGGATGTATTTTGGTGGGTATCCTTCCGCTTCCAGCGTCCATCGCCCGGCCTTGGCTTCTAATAAGTACATACCACAAAACACACTTCTTGATTGATTAAACTAAATGCATCCATCTGGTATAATGGTACCAATTGTACAACCCCAGATAGGTGGGCATAAAGTGTAGGGAACCTTGCATTCAGAAATAAACAACAACACTAGCTGTGATTGGTGCATTATGTAAGAGTTTTACTTAGGCTTAAAAAAAGTGAAAATTCTTGGCAAAATATGAAATTAGGTTAATTCAAATCTAAATCACATTTTGTATTTTTCATGATTTTTTTTTTACAAAATGTGGGACACCTGGGCGAAACTTGGTCTGCTGTTACTAGATAACTATTAGTCCTGTATAGCTCAAACAGAATTATCGCACTTAAATGCAATGGAGTACCTGGTTTTGTCCTGGTCAAATTGACAATCTAAGATTGTTCTCTGTGACAGTGTGTGCCATGCATGCTGACATAGGATACAAAGTATATTTATTTCACAAAACATTAGCATTGAGGTCTATGAAAAAAAACAAATGGTACCGTGATAGCCTCACATTTAATCCATAGAAATGCATACATCTAGGCAGCATTTATGAACTGTATTAGTTTGATGTAGGAAAACAAATGGATGCCGAACAGTTTTGGTAAAATATTGACAGTCTTTTAAGAATAACATGTATAAAATCTTCATAACATAACACAAGTTGGCTTTTTAATGGGGCTTTTGTAACTATAGCTATACCATATATAGACTGTTGGCTTTATGTATGTGTAGTCAGCTCCAAGATTAGCATACATGCGACAAAATAAGTTATGTAATTTTAGCCAAATATTGACTATTTTACCTGCAAAAGATAAAACCAATCACGGCTAAAAAATACTGCTATCTTGTTCGTGTAAGGCATATTATAGACCAGGGTAGAGGATACCCCTGGTCGACTTGTAGATAGTTCGCTTGTATCATAAAGAATATTCTGGTATGAGTATTGTAGGTAATTTATTAAAGATATGGTATTCATGGCGGTTGTATATAGAGAGTTTTCACCATCGTCTTTGTCGTGTAGGTGAGGCATCATAATGTCAAAGATAGGGAAGTCTCGTCCCGTGACTTTCATTAGTAATAACTAACGAATCCCTTCTGTAATTGCAGGAAGTTCCTCTTAGCTGTGGAACAACTCCAATTGTAATGACCTGGAGTGTACCACCATCTAGTGATGGTAAAGCATGCTGTTAGAATAGTGTACCACATCATAACACCATCCCCTCTGTCCACTGCTACAGCCATTCGATACTTGATGTAATTTTGAGTAAATTTACTGCAATGTTAGAATGCCCCATATCATAATCCTATCGAGCTAATGTCATTTACGGACGCTATCATCTCGTTTAAACTTCTCACATGCTTTCCCATATTTGTTTTGTCAGGATGATATATAAAGAGAACTATATTATTTTACCAAATGCGCATACTCAATTTTAAGCACAGAAATACTACAGTAATTACAAAACATTTGGGTGTTTCTCAATTATTAAAATATTTTGTTTGATATATTCATATTTCCTACCAAGATTCAGCTTGTTTATAAACAGTATGATCTTTGAAATCAGTGGCTTCATCATTGGGTCCAAAAATATTAACAGAACAAGGCAGGTAAAACGTTAGTCGGCATACGTAATGAAAATAAATGATTCAGGGTCTTGGCTCTAGACATTATAGAATAAGAAAATGTGTAGATCAAAGTTGTATAGATGAAATTCCCTTCTCAAATGTTGAGCCCAATTACCTTTCTCATTTTTCTAACACTTTTAATGTCTTTTAAATCCTTACGGGCTCAATTTTTAGAAATCCCTTAATTTTGAATACTTGATCCATTTGTATGTAAGGCTGGCACGTGCAAATATTACACTAAACAAAGCAGACAATGTTGCATATTGCAATCGATAAGTCATTTCGAAACCACCGTACAGTGTCAAACTTGACTTCGTGACTGAAATAAACACACAACTTAGTGCCTCAAATCACGTACATTCACACGATAATGGAAAATATGATCCGTTATGACAAACGTACCAGAATATATAATTGTAAAGTCTTAGATATACTGGTAATTTCATTTGCCAATCGTGCATTGTATTTCAAAATGGGCGAACGGGCACCAACTTGTCGATCTACCAGATCATCTCAAAATGAATGCGTTCTACTAAAACAGCGTGATGTGACTACAATCAGCATGGCGTGACTACAATCAGCGTGGTGTGACTACAATCAGCGTGGCGTGACTACAATCAGTGTGGTGTGACTACAAACATCGTGGTGTGACTACAATCAGCGTGGTGTGACTACAATCAGCCGATAGGAGGCTGCACAAAGTAACAGCATAGCAATATGATAACAACGATACTATTTAAAAAAAAACTTTGTACTTTATTGTGTTAATGTCAAGCGCTTTCATCTAAATACCAAATGATGACGTCATTTTGTCCACAATGATGAAACTGATCACATTTTCAACGTCACGTAGCATACAGTGCTTTCTACTACTTTGAATTCTTTGCATTTAGTATTTGTGTATTTTACCATGGAAGCAAAGTATCATTGTTAATATATAAAATTATTTACAGTAATATACCAGAGAGTTTTAATAACAGAAGGCTGTGCTATATATTGTCTGTTTGTTTTTTTCGTTTACTTAACAATTCTTTCAAAAATGTTCATAACATTTGGTTTGGTGTTGTATCATAACAAGACATTCGTTCTAGATAAATATGTTATCTGTCCGGTGAGTATCAAACGATCTATTCAGGTTTGATTACAAATTATGACCTTTGAAACATGGTATGCATTTTGATCATGACACTCTGGTGACTTTGAAATTATAGCCTCCACCTCGGATACAGGAGGTCGCGGTTTCGATTCCCGGTCGCGTCATACAAAAGATCTATTCAAATAGTACTAGCAGCTGCCTCGCTATACGCTCAGTATTTCGAAGTTAGTTTTAGGACTAGACGCCCTAGTGCCAGGATAGTGTGATTGGTGGGGTTTGATGTTAAATGTCTACAACATGATGACCCAGTGCTAAACATCACTTTAAACAGTCACAGTGTAGACATCATAGCGATATGAATTACACGTAATAGTTTGCCTTTTGAATGTGTAAAATAGTCTTGAGGTGACCTATATAAATACATGAATCCATTTCTTATTCTGTCTTTTATTAAAATCAACACCACACACCATGAGAGAGAGAGAGAGAGAGAGAGAGAGAGAGAGAGAGAGAGAGAGAGAGAGAGAGAGAATGAATGAATGTTAAATTAAAGTGAACCGACCACAAAGGGTCATTATTCACTGTTTTATCTTTCAAAAGAAAGTTATTTAATTTTTCCCGTGGGGTAAGGAATGGTGCCACATCCCCACAGGCGTTTATGCACACATAGTGTGCTATTTAATTTGTTCGTCATGTCGCGCCCCTATTGAGGGACTATCGACATGTTTGTAGGACCTGGGTGAGTGGGAATAGATCAAAAACGCACTCAACCCTATCAACCAATCGGAAGGAGTGTACTAGAGGTGCAATGGCACCAAATAATGACTCGTGAAAAATGATTTTCAAGTCTCGTCATAATGGGGGTTTCTGGTCGCGAGAAAGGAGAAAAAGGTCCAATAAGCCAGCCCATGTATGTCGACAGCCTTGAAACGCCCTAGCCATACTTATTTCAAATCAGGTCCAGTTTCATTGATGGACCGAAAATACACCAATAATGTGCAAGCCACCTGTATAATTAAATCAAATGTTGTGTATTTGTAGATTTTTTTCTAACTCCTAACATACCAATGTTACTAGTACCCAGTGTACGTATTGTAAGTCCCTAACAATTTTAATTCTAGAATGTCTGTGCGACATATGTAGGTTGGTCACTGTTAGGTTATATGGATTGTGAATTTTGATTGGCGATGTTCGAAATTGATGAAGTTCGGTTTCTCAAAAGAGCTTGTCAAATAGAGCTTTCGTACCAAATGAGAGTTCTGTAATGGCTAAATTGCAGTAGCCCTTAGAAGGGCTTTTTGATGGAGGGATAAGCAATGATAACCAGTTTTCCCTTATTGTGGTTTGTTTGCTCCGAAGTCCTCCTGTCGTCTCTTGTTCCTTGGGGGGAGGGGGGTGCGGACCGCACCGGGTGACACCATCTCAGTGAGACAGAGAGAGCATGAACCAAGTCGGTACACCATATAATATTTGTTGTCCTGTCACGTGCATTTGGGTTATCTCCCCTTGATTGATTATAGTATTCACACTTCATGTCTCGACGACCATTTGATTATCGTCATGAAACTTGGCATGCAGCGGCGTTGCTACGGTTGGCGTCTCCCAGTGCGGTAAACTCATGGTGTCACCCCCTCCAGACTTCCACCATGGATTTCTTCTTCTTAAAATAAGTCCACAGTATAAAAAATGACAAGAACAAAAACAAAGTAATTAAAGGTCAGAAGGTAAAAAGTAATTAAGAAATGTAACAACGTTAACATTAAAGTTACTTTACCGAGCAGTGTGTACTCTGTACAATTTGCAATTTTTCATTTTGGTGTCACCCCTCTGAGATGGTGTCACCCGGTGCGGTCCGCAACCCCCGCACCCCCCCCCCTCCCCAGCGACGTCATTGTTGGCGTGATCTTGTATTACACACTGCTCTCTATTGTCATCTGTTTATAAAGCACATAATATGAAGACAACATTTAATTGGTCGTAACTTAATCAGTGTGATGATGCAATAACTTCAATTATTTAGATCAATCAGAAATACTCCCTTTGAAATGGAGTAACTCTAGAAAAGTAGATTGGACTCAACGGATTGCTTCGTACGAAGCTTACGACAGAGATTATAAATACAAGTTGTTATGGTTATGATTATTACAATATTTAACAACCCGATTTCATTATTTAAAGACATATTGTCTTCTAGATGGTGATAATTGGCAGAGACGCCTAGAATACATTGTTCAAATCAAAGTTAACGACATATCTCTTGTGCAATTTAACTGCACACTTATTGAAATATCTGCTTTTGTCTTCGTAATGGCATGGAACTATATCAGTAAAGCTGCATAGTCGCGAAATAAAAGGTGACTCGGGGTGGACAAATATTGACCTCTGGAAAAAAATCACATTATCTAACTCTTAAGGTTTCAATTATCTTAGCTCATATTGATATATGATAAACCGTTAAAAAGAAAACTTTAGGTACATTAAAATTAATCCTTTATTGCTGAGAACTATTACTTTAAATACGAACGTCATTATGAATTCAAAGCAGGGTGCTAAAAAGTGATTTCTTTGATTTTGAAAGGATGTTATTCAGTGCCTCGTCCACCGCAGTAAAGTGTCATGCCCACAAATACACCACAATAGCTGACCCAAGCTGATCCAATGATACGATTCTAACCCGCTGTGAGTAACCCCGGCTCCCAAAATGAAAATAATGCCACTTCCTCATTTAAGATGCCAGACACAATGACCATTTTGCGAATTTTGTTAACGCTATTATTCCTGACTGGCATTCCTGTCAACATTGCGTTGCTAGTGAAAGAATTATAATGATATCAAGGTGATCCCAATTTAAAATGGTACTGCTCAGACATCCCATATGACTGCCATAGTGGCAATCTTAGAATCCTTGTTCATGTCTTGAAATAAAAGGTGACTCGGGGTGGACAAATATTGACCTCTGGAAAAAAATCACATCATCTGACTCTTAAGGTATCATCTATCTTAGCTCATATAGATATATGATAAACCGTTAACAAGAAAACTGTCTGTACATTAAAATTAATCCACGATTGTAAATGCGAACTTCATTATGAATTCAAAGCAGGTGCTGAAAAGTGATTTCTTTGATTTTGTATTCAAACCTTGTTTATGTTTAGATATTTATGCATAGTATATTATAATAGTTTTGAACCCGGATGAACTGTTCCATTAAATGATTAGTCATATCACTACGAAGGTTTCACTGGAAGATTTCTTGTGATGTTTAGTGACACAAAACTGAAGAAAAAAAAGCTCTATCTCACGGCGGCTATATTTAGATCATTTTTTAACTACCCCTGAACGGAAAGTCATATCGAGAATAGGTTTCGCTATTAACAATTGTATAATGTCTAGGTTGGGCCTAGACAAAAATATTTCTGATCATGATGCTAAATATGGCCAGCAAAGCAGCCCTCTTAATAGTTTTGTTATCGCTACTTCCCCTGAACGAAAGGTCACATTGAAATAGACATTTCACCAGAAGACTGCCTGAAATAAATACCTGGTCCGACAGGAAATGGTTTTGGAAACGTTTACGGCGCGTACACAAAAGGATGATATTAAGTGCCGCGTCCACTGCAGTAAAGTGTCATGCCCACAAATAACACCACAAAAGCTGACCCAGGCTGATCCGATGATACGATTCTAACCTGCTGTGAGTCCGCTCCCAAAATGAAAATAATGCCACTTCCTCATTTAAGATGCCAGACACAATGACCATTTTGCGAATTTTGTTAACGCTATTATGTCTGACTGGCGTTCCTGTCAACATTGCGTTGCTAGTGAAAGAATTATAATGATATCTAGGTGATACAAATTAAAATGGTACTGCTCAGACATCCAGTATGACTGCCATAGTGGCAATCTTAGAATCCTTGTTCCTTTCTTCTCTTGGAATAATGTGACATTCGCATGGCAAGTTCACTTCCATGCTTCTTATGATATCTTGGAAATTAGAACACTATATGATATGTTGCATTAAATTTAAATTCTCTAACCTGTATGATAATGATTTGTGTACATTATTGTAATCAAACTTCTTTTAGTATTATCAAGCGTTTCCTTGTAGAGTCCAGGTAGATGTTATTGAGTTTCATCAAAAAGGTAGATATTCACTTAACAAGCTACAAAAGGCGTACCAACACATTCAATGTTGGGAATTATATGGAAAACCACTAGAATTTAATTAAATCTTTATTCATCAGTGACATGTGATATAGCTTTATTGACTAAATATTTAGGATATAATTTGCAATATTGTCTTTTTTTTAAATAAAAAAAAAACATGTCTTGGGAATAAATTATTCTAAATATATATATATATATATATATATATATATATATATATATATATATATATATATATATATATATATATATATATATATATATATCAGTGCCTGTTCAAGACATGTTTGTGCCCTAGGCGAGATCTGGCGCCCCCTTTCCAACTCACGCCCTCCACCACCCGCCCATCATGATTTGTTCCTTAGTCCAGCGCCTTAGGCGATTGCCTAGTTCGCCTAGCGGAAGCGCCGGCCCTGATATATATACATACAATATATATAGCATTATACCAACTAAAAGGCGTGTCAGTCAGGTCGTGATTGCCTTACTTGGTCAAACATACACAATATCACTCTGAGACGGGTGACATGTTTTATTTATAGGCTGTTTGGCATACCAATACAGTATTTGTGTGATTATATTAGGGAACTGTACGTATATATAGGTTGATTTAATTAATTCAGTGGTATGAATGTGCACAATGAAGAAATTATACAATGACGCACACTGTCCATACTCAAAACCTTAAAAGAGGAGTGAGAGGGGTACATGAATAGATAATGAAACTAGAATCTGTAATGATAACGTATCTACTGTATTTTTCCATGAAGACAGTTAGTGTAGATAAAGAGATTGAACACATAAGGAAGATGAAAGCCTGCATAACTATGTACCGGTTACATATTTATCAATATATGTCTCTGCAAAAAACTGACCGAAACAAAAAGAAAGTTAAAAGTGTTCTGTCTAAAAATTAAATCTAACGTGTTGATAAAGAAAAAATTTCCCAAGCACCCTTCCATACAAATTTATTCATGTCAGCTTGTCAGTTTCTATCTACTACCAGGTTGATATGGTAGTGCCAAGATGAGCACAAAAATATAAAGGAACATACAATTCAACTGATCAGCATCGGTTGCTTACTTTTCCGATTATTGAAATTATTACGTGGGCAATGTATTTCCATCCATCCATCCATCCATCCATCTATCTATCTATCTATCTATCTATCTATCTATCTATCTATCTATCTATCTATCTATCTATCTATCTCTTATATATATATATATATATATATATATATATATATATATATATATATATATATATATATATATATATATATATATATATTACAGTTACTTATTCTTCGGACGTACATACATTTGGAGAATCTGTGTATCGTGTGCCTTACATATAGATGGATGCATGTGTTTTAATCAGTTTTAAATATTAGCATAAAGTTCCTTGGTTTGGATCTAAATAAACAAGGAGTCAGACATTTTATTATTTCAGTGGCGCTTAGACAAGGTGGTGACAATATGACCTTGTCACTACGGGTGTTTTCAAATTAGTGTTGTTGCTATTGTTTAGCCATTTTTAGCACAGCATACGTATTAATGGCAATATGTGTGGTAAAGAAGAGCCCGGCAACGCCCCAGAAAGAACTACCGACACATGCGTAGCTACTGGCATGCTTTCTCACATACACACAGAGACAGAGGTGAGATGCCAGTGATCCGCACGTAAAGCGTAATGTAACGTATCACAAAGAGAAGGATTCTTGTCGGATACTTTTTGTATATTGAGTTTTAAAGACACCCTCGCACCTCCCCCCTCTTAGTAGACCACTGGCTATAGGATACTGGAAAATTGTGCGACACCTTCCATGCGTGTATTGCATATTGATGACATTGTTAATACGCGGTCAATTGATCACATCATATTAATATAGTCATTCCTGGGAGTATCAAATGTAGCTATATTCAAAATAAAGATGTTATACTCTATACCTACACATTTATAGCAATAATATTGTGAACATAAAAACACAACTATTTTAGGCTATTAAATCTGCTAATATGGGTATGCAAACCATGTATAAACTTATATTGGTTTTTCGCAAAATTGTTGGCGTAATGCCATAAGACCTATTCGTGTGCAATATTCAGATTAAAAGGACGAGGAAAACAAGCTTTATACAGATATATGGGGGTATGAATCACTGTTATCTTATGCAACATTCGTTTCAAATCAAAGGTTGTGAGAAGTACATGTTACGGCTTTGTTTTTAATTACATGTTAATAAAATGGAAAAATGCAGCCACAATAAAGGTAAGGAAGGTTCAAGGCATATATTAGACGAATAAAAAGCTTTCTTTAAATAATATTTCAATAACAATATATCTTCAGACGATAGCTGAGTTTATGAAAGAGAATTAATAAAAGCAGGAGAGCATATCTTTGTCTGTGGCACATGTGATAAATATATATTTAACTACTGTTGTATTACCTCTTTGAACTTTGGATACTTTAGTAGTTTGATAAATTAACATCACTATGAAGTTTAGATAGATAGATAGATAGATAGATAGATAGATAGATAGATAGATAGATAGATAGATAGATATTGCGTTTTGCTTTAAGAACAAACGGATTTTCAAAATATATGTAACTAAAACAAAACCTTGATTTAAATATTAATGGAAAGGGATATTTTCCAGTGCGCACTGCTTTCCCCCTTTCCAGTAATTTTATAATTTACTGTGATTTCAATTAGAACTTACTAAATACCTTATCGTTTTAATATTGTTTGAAATTCATTAATGTATAACTTCTCTCTATATTCAATCGTGAATGTGATGCTTAGATTGATCTGGGTTTCGTTCTGGAGACATTTCTATCATATTTATGCATTTATTATGCTGATATTCATAGGAAATGTCTATTCTTTAAGATTCCAGTGTATACCGTGTAGTTGTGAGGTACGTTTAAACATATATTAATTCATAATGCTATATAAAAAAAATAACGTTTTAAAATGCAAACAGTGACTTGGAACGCTCGTCAACGTTTCAGATGCAAACAATATAACTATATATGAAAATATTATATAGAGTTCTAGATTTGCATGACAAGGTAGCTAAATCATTTCATAGCTAGAATGAAGTGGCTCTTGGTCAAACATTAGCATTGAGCTGGAGAACATCAAACAGGAGGATGATCAACAAGAAACTAGAAGAAAGACAAGGTACAAAGAAAATACAGACGTTTTAAGGAGTAATTTTCGGTTCAAATGTGTCAAACGTTGTGTAGTAAGTTGCAAATCGGTGCTACATTCAAGAGTGAATTGTCATTATACATGTCCAGAAAAAATTATTAGAAGTATTCCAGTACTGTTGAATGTATTTCCTACTATTTCAAAAGACTAGAAACATACTTTTCGAAACACCCTTCTGACTATGTTTCAGTTAGTTTAGTTTCCTCATCTTCTATCTGCTAAAGAATGACTAAGCTATGATATTATGACATTGCGACATATTTTTCAAACAGTAAATATCGTAATTACCCTAAAGTAGGTCAAAACTTTTTTTTAAGGGAAAACACTTGCCTTAATAAACCATTGAGCTTATTTGTAAGAAGTTTTATTTTATTTATTTAGTTATTTTCTTGCGCAATAATAATTATAAATTATTTTTGATTTGGTTAGATTTATAAATCATGTTGATTTATTAAAGTACGAACTACATTGTATAATATTCATTTAAAGGTAACATACACGCTCAGTTCAGATCATTTTTCTCTGCACTCTAAAACAAGATGCACATGTACAGCCCCGATTACATTGGCCGATTTATCCTGAATACTAATACTATACTGGGATACATTCAAAATGTCGACGAAAGAAAGAAACCTATTAATGTAACATTCTTTCTTGGGGCATTTAATAAGAGCTAGTGAATAACAATCAGCTTAAACGCCATGGCGTGGTTTAAAATCGGTGAAGTATAAAGATCTAATTGTTAACAAGAACGACAGAAGTGTATTTAATGTAGAAGACTGGCAATCGCACATTTGATGTACTGAGAAGTTACTTAAATAATACCATGAGAAATATAATTTGGCTTTATGTAAGAAATTTATACAAAACAGACAACTATGCACAAATAAAACCTACATATTGTAGAGGGAAGTGGAAGTCTGGAAATGCCTTCAAACTAAATCCATTTAAAACGTCCAATCACCTCGAATGTAAAAATTAACATCACTGGATTGAACCAGCACTTTTCAGAATAATTTAATAAACAAGATGAGATGCAGCGATGTTACAGATTAAACAAAAGAACTAAATCTTTACAGTTTACTAACTGAAGTGCAACATGCTAAAATATTTATAATGGGTACATAAAGTGGAATTGATGAAATTTTGAAATATTACGGTACCTATCTAATTGTCTCTTTTCAGTACATTATTCGATTTTCGATACTTTCCGAAGTGCTGGACGACGGATTCTGAATTATGGGTCTGAACGTTTGGGTTTCTCCAAATCAAATGATCTTGAAACTGTGCTAACGTCATTTATTCCTCTTGGTTTTACAACCTCTCCGTTGGGCTAGTGTTTAGAACATCCGCCTTGATTCAAATCCAGGCAGAGCCATGTCAATTACAAAAAAAAATAATTCTAACAGTTGCCTTGTTTTGCGCACAGCATTAAAAGTTTAATGTTAATGTAGTCGGCCTGGTGTGATTGGGTGGGACATCGTGCTGAATATCTACGGCACGATGCCCCAGTGCTATGAATCACTATCAACTGATAATAGTGCAGGTATGGTAGAAATTTAAATGTTTGTATGACGATGGCTGAGTTTATGAAAGAGAATGAATAAAAGTAGGAGAACATATCTTTGGATACTTTACTAGTTTGATACAATTAACATCACTATGAAGTTGATAGAGAGAGAGAGAGAGAGAGAGAGAGAGAGAGAGAGAGAGAGAGAGAGAGAGAGAGAGAGAGATTGCGTTTTGCTTTAAGAACAAACGGATTTTCAGAATATATGTTAATAAAACAAAACTAGATTTAAATATTAATGGAAAGGGATGTTTTCCAGTGCGCACTGCTTTCCCCCTTTCCAGTAATTTCATAATTTCATTAATAAATAACTTCTTCTCTCTATATTCAGTGGTGAATATTATGCTTAGATTGATTTGGGTTTCATTCTGGAGACATCACTTCCATCATATTTATGCATTTTTTATGCTGATATTTTAAATGTAAATTTGCCATTGAAAAGTATGAAAAGTCAACATGCTTTTTTTATTGAAAAATCCAGATATACACTATAGCATGGTCTCTTTTTATCATGTAGCGTAGACTGCGATTGTAAACGTCTTTAATTTTCTTCTAACAGTTTACAAAGGCAAATTAGGACAGAACATTGCATAATCATGAATGGCCATTGAAGATCAGTACCTTTATATAATATATAATCATTGACGTATATCTCTCTCTCGATCATAGTCATATTTTATACTTTTTTATTTTCTCAAGGTATGTAGCTATTTTTAAGCACACGTAATATCCTGTCTGGCATATAAACCATAAATCGACCCTACGACAGTTGACACAAAAGAAACATAATGTTGGGGCCACTTGCTTGCTTGTTTCTCTGGACGATTCTACATAGTGTAGTTGAATATAAAGGTAAGATACTTTGAAATGTTTTAACATGTATAATTTTTCTGCGATTAATTTTTCCTTTGACGATATATTATGATAAAAAGGCTATATCGGCCATCAGGTAACCATATGATGCCAGTTCTGCAATTTGATAAATCAGCGAAATACAACATGCAGGCATAAATAAGCTACAATGTTAAAGATGAACGTTGAATTCGTATATTTCCAGTCAGTGTCTTCACTTTGTGTGTGTGCGAGCGTGATTAGGAGTTTTGACGGGGCTTTGATAATTTGCCAGTCATATCGCTATGTTGTCTGCATTGTGGCGTTTGTTTATAGTAAACAAGTATTTGGTTGATCAGTAATGCCGATAAGAACAGGAATGACACCAACAACAAAAAGTAAATTTAAAAAAAAAAACTGACTATGTTGTCATGTAGTCCTCGAAATAAGGATGACATTTTTGTAATCAGCAATAATGAAAGTATCGATTGTGTGCTTCTGTGGGATATCAGCTACAAGAAGGATTGTTTTCATTGCTCTATGAGTAAATACAATCCATATATGGTAATGTGTGCTTGTTAACATGTTGCTATGAGACTGATGCAGATGTGCTCCATGTCAAGTGGTTTAAACACTGAAAAAAAACCCACTAAATTACTTCCTTTTCAAGACTGAAAATGTTTTTTTCTCGAAATGTATTCCTGTTCTGGTCACCTAAATAATTATGGCCTCACTAAAATATATTGAATTGGCAGATTTCAATAGCAAATTATAATATTGCGTACCAGTTTGATTGATTTGATGAATTTCGCAATTCGGTGGTCCTTGCTTGGGGCTTGTTTTATGAAACGAATAAGTGTACTCGAATGAGTGGGATGTTTCGAAAGATTTTTAAACGTTTTGACAGAAGAAATAGAACAATACGGTATATATTTCCTGACAAAGTTCATGTTATACTTCATTAATATTCAGTATGATAATCTTTGTTATATATTAGAAATTCGACTTGATTACGATTAATGGTTAGCGATGCAATTAGGTTAACACTTACGTGAGAAAATAGTCCTTATAAGGTATGTGCGACCTCGTCGCATTTTGAGACTGTTGTACACGTGACTTTTACGGACGAGCCTCGTATTGTGAATCGGCATTGATCTACCATTGTCAAGTGTTAAGGTTCTTTGAATTGTTGTCTGATTACGTACACAAATGTTATGACGGTTTAAATATAACCGAAGTTTCATAAAGAAGAAGAAAAAAGAAACCAGAGCGGTGGTCAACCGTACTTAATGAAAATATAAAGACGCTTTCCATACGTGGTTTATTAACATTACAATCTCGTATGTATCGGGTACTTGCCAACTTACACTTGGGATGCTTCCTGTGAAATCAAATTTGGTATTAAATAAACTGCAAATTCTCCTGATCGAGTGAATAGATGCGTGTAATGTTTTCTAGTTCATAGGAAATGTCTATTTTTTAAGATTCCAGTGTATTATTAAGATTATTGGAATTCACTCAGAACATTCTATACTTTTGGACATGTGAGTGGACAATATTATACGTGTTTCTCAAATTTTCATTTTGTTGTTGTTGTTGTTGTTGTTGTTGTTGTAGGGTTTAACGCCATTTTTCAGCACACGATAGGCTATACATGGCATTAATGGTGGATAGAAATGCTGGGAAAACCCTCAAAAAGAACCACCGACCCACGAGAAGCTACTGGCAAGCGTTCTCACATATCCACGTGGCCGAATCTGAGATTCGAACCCACGCAGACAGAAGTGAGTGATCTGTTACGGAGAGCGCTTTAGACCACGTGACCACTCCAGACCTAACCACTCTGTAGTTTAGGGAAATAAACTGTGTTGATTGAACTAACAGTATTGCTTTCACTACCTTTCAGTTTCATATTTTATGACCTAGAGCCGTGACAAGATATCGAATAACCGGTAAATATAAATATAAGTTCTCGTTATTGTTCTGTTTAAATAATGTCTTCCAACTAAACATTTATCATCGGTTTTTTATAGTTTAAATTTTTCGTTTATTTATTGTTGGATTATTACAGCCTAAATACACAAAGTAATGATGTATATATATATATATATATATATATATATATATATATATATATATATATATATATATATATACCAGCACATGTAAAACAATGTAATTTTTACGTCGCATTGACCCAAATCCAGGCAAGAAAACATGTGTATATCTTCACTGTGGCATGCGCCTGGGAAAACAGTGGTCGCACCAACATTTACAATGATATATGTCGAAACAAAACTTGCTAAGATCTCTAATATCCCTTATTCATTAGTACTCTACCGCAGTGGGCGCTATCAATGAAAATAGTTAATATTCAATGAAATATGTATACAGTCTGTTAAAATCCCACGCATAAGGTTGACTTGTCCTTCACGAGTGGCAGCAAAAAGGTGCTATCGCTGTAATTATGACGTTCTTTCTGGAAATGGCGATTCTAGCTGCTTAAAGAATCCTGTCAATCAAGTTGACTGCGCATCGTCTGCGAGGACATGCTATGTAACAACCACTCATTCTGAAGGTAAACTTAATACATAATTACAAGATATAATAATTAAGTAACTTAACTTGCTGTTTTCAATGCTGATTTCAATGCATTTATTTGGGGTTTTTCTTTTAAAAAAAAGGGGTCTAATATAAAACTATTGGATCCTGATGAATATTAAATACGAGAAAATCAAAAGACCTTTAGGAGCTGGAGATGTAAATGATCTCAGATTTTTCTTGTAAGATTCGAAACTATTTGAGATCTTTTTACTTTGGAAACATCCAGCCAAGATATTCAGATCAAAACAGAAAGATAAACAAACGTAGATAAATAATTAGAAAGAAGGATAATCATCTGAGGTGCGTGATACATACATACATACATACATACATACATACATACATACATACATACATACATACATACATACATACATACATACATACATACATATGCAACAACATATATACATAGATATGTGTGCATGCGAACAACAAATATATATATATATATATATATATATATATATATATATATATATATATATATATATATATATATATATGTGTGTGTGTGTGTGTGTGTGTGTGTGTGTGTGTGTGTAATTTTTATTTTTGATCTTGTTCAGGTAATCGGGATGTGCAATCCGTTAGGCGGGGTTGTGGATCAGGTGATAGCGGTTGTAGCGAAAGCTGTTCCAATTGTAAAAGTGATACCTGCTACACTGTGTGTAAAGATGATTTGTGTAATATACATACAAATGGAATAGGTGCCAGAGAACGATCGACTGAAGCAGTATCCATGCTGACTTTATCTATGATAATTACGTTTGGCATTAAATTCCTGTCGAATTATTTCTTAGGAGAGTAACAAAATATTCTCAGTAATAAAACACAATAATCTCTTTGTGTGTTTCTATATTCTTGCTTTCCGGCAAAAAAGTCAACAACTTCTGGAATAATTTTGTTGAAGATCCCGTATATTGTGATGCGATTGTTGATGCATAGAACTCACCTTTATCCACTGTAAGAACAAACTTAAAGACCTAATGTTTCCTACCTTAAATATTTTCAGCATTTATTTTGTTTTCCAATTTCATGGATTTTTTCTTCCTTTTTTCTGTAGTCACATCATTCTAGATGTTGTAAAGCGCTTTGAGCTCGTAAAGATTAGGCGCGTTACAAAATTATCGTTATTATTATTATTATTATTATTATTAGAGGCCCATGTCACAAGATTTAATTTGTAGAAACGCTAGTTGGATTTAAGTATTGCAACTCCATGTATGTTAAGTTGTTTCTGCAGAGGTCGCATTTTTGTGCTAGAAAGAACGGTAGACCCTTTTGAATGAACATACGGTTCATTAGAAAAGTAGGTGCATAACAATGCTTTCGAGTAGGATGCTCTGTGTCAGTGTTGGACTGCACAAATATGTTATATATATCTGTATAAAAACACTGTCAACACTGTCACACATTCACACCGTATAAGCTTGAAACTAGCTTTGGAACACCTATTTCATAGTAATTAAAAAAGTGTGAAAACTGCTGAGAAGTGGTCGAAGAGGTAGAAAAGAAGCATGCACAGTCTATGTTTTGTATAAGAACTTACTTTACTGATTAAGTTTGAGATGATTTGATTTCTATGGCAATATTAGACATTTGAATGTTGATGTAGCATTAACTTAGAGATAAGTTTATCTTTCATTCAAGAATAAAATATTAAAATGTGGCAGTTGGTGAAACATTATATTGTCACAGTGGTGATGCCACTTGCATCGCTTCAGTGTTGATGTCACTGCTTTCGTATGCCATTTAGGAAATAAATATGCCATTTATATGTTTTATTCAAAGCTCTAGTTCCATATTTAGAGAAGTCTTTATGACCGCTCCGGTGGCCTAGTGGTTTGAGCGTCTGCCGTCGTGGGTTCGATCCCCGTTCGAGTCATACCGAAGACTTACAAAAATGGTACTAAAAGCGGTCTCAATGGGGCTCAGCATTAAGAGGTTAGTGTTAGGGCTGGTTGACCTGGTTTCAGGATAATGTAACTGGGTGGGACATAATGCTACGCGTCTGCTGCATGATGCCCCAGTGCTAGATGTCACCATAAACGGCCTCACTGCAGACATCTTAGTGATATGACTGCAATCCTTGTAAAGCTATGTTAAAAATCCTAATGACACACACACACACATGGACGTATTTATGTCTTCTATTCTTTCTCCGTATTGTTTACCTGCTCACTAACCCGTTCTTCTTTGTTCTTCTCTCAGTCACAACGAACATATATTAGGATCAATTATTAATTATCGTTTACTTTTTACAATCATGAGATGGTGTCATCAAAAACAATTAGAAACTAACTTTAAAAAATATAAGTAGATTTCAGTCCTTAAAATAATCACAACACATTTCCGGTATGGAACGTGCACATTATCACTAACTTGATCTTTTTTCTACCAGATATATTTACACACAACGATCAATAGTTGTTAAACATGTTTCTAAATTCGGTCTCTCTATTATTATTATATATACACCTAAGTTTTACTACGTAGTTTCTCTTAATATAAACATGTTCACTCATGCTTGTCCCACGAATATACTGTACATCTATCAACTCTGTTATACAAGTTGCAAGTTGCAAAATTCTTTCTTGTATTATTTAATCTTCGTACTAAAGAATCATGAACAGCTATCCATGTACGTTCACATATTTGTTCTTCTATAAACGCCTAAAGTCTACGTGTAATTACCTTTCTGTGAACTTGACACTAGTGACTTTTGAAATATATGGAAGGGAAATTTATTGGGATGCAATGGAGGCGACTGATAAAGCTTATATACAATTGTGGGATCTGCATAATGATTGTGCTTAATTAGAACATGGTGGCATTAATGAAGTTTTGTGAATTGCTGCATGATGGCCTAGAAGGCGTGATGGACACATATAACAGAAGATACATGTAAAGACAGGCACAGATTGTAATAAAGTAACGCATAAGAATATTACTGAATTTATAACCGATATCGAAGAAGCACCGAGTGTTGATTCTCTTGATAGAAGTATTGACAATTTAGTTGTATATGATGATGTGATGTTAGACAAACAAACACTGCCAGGATATTTTCCAGACGTAGGCATAAACATACTGATGTGAAATATGTCATTCAGAGATATACACAAATACCAAAAGTGATCAGGGATAACTGTAATATTCTTGCTGTATTTAATGGAGTTGACACACATACGCTACGAAATATTTACCAGACCTGGTGCAGTGGAGATATGGATTATAATCTCTTTAGAAATTTCTGTAGTCACGCTCAGTCAATCCCATATGGATTTGTAATGATAAATTTACATGACCCTAGATCAAGATATCGTATCGGTCTTGATAAAATATTTGGTTAAAACCATATAAATTTCGGTTTGTCTCCGTAGGTTTGAAAACTCGGTCTATTTACTCTCTCTGGAGACTCTGTCTCTGTAGCAGCCTTTTTTTGTCTGAAATAGTTTCGGTTTGTCTGAAATAGTGTAGGTGTTGACACATTATGATATACAAATAAACATAAATGACAGATAGCTTTGTACATAAGTTAATCTTATGTTGAGATTACAAATCAGGCGTCAAAGAAAAAACATGATTATAGGTTTTCTTCAGGGATTTCTTATTATCTGATGACTGCGCACACAACGCTTTCTCAAAAGCCGACTTTAATGCAGCGTTCTTCAGATCCTGCACAATCTTTGTTGTAACCCTCAGTACTAAGAAGACCGAAGTGCTGCACCAGCAGGCCCCTGGAAATCCATATGTTGAGCCCAACTGTCACAGAGAGTCACTATTGACGACGAGATGAATCTTCGCATTACCTGAGAAAGCGCAACTTTTCAGACACTGGGGTACATGCCACAGAATGTCTCCCCAACATTCACACCATCCTGATGCAGTCCCAGTCGTTCTATTACCGAAACAAGAAAGCTTATCACTGTCTGAATAGCATACAATGGATTAATCCAAATAATACAAGAGCACAAACGAACCAGATCTAAACATGGCATTGCCATAGTCTATCTCTCAAAACTTTTAAGGGATTTTCGTGTACTAATAACAGTATTACAGAGATGCAACAGTCAATACTGATATTTGCAACGTAAGTGTTCGATACATGGATGATGAAAGCCACATTTACTATTAATGATACTACTGTAGGAAATGATTAAGAAGAAACATAATCTCTAACTTATAAAGAATACAGGCTCCCCTTGTTGATAAGGACTACACTAGGGTACAGAGATTGCTCTTCTTAGAAGCCAAGGCATCTATACCAACATCAATTTTAGGTCAGTGCCCGCAGTGATCAACTCTTTTGTATGCCCAAACCTATCCCCATCTTCAAATAATATGAGCTTACAAAGTCAACCGAGATATATTAAGAGGCTCTAAACAACAATTCAGTTCAACTAACCTCGTGACAGATCGACACAATAAAAGGTTATTCTCCCCTGCCTACATTTAAGAAAGAAAATTGCATTATATTATTAAACACATGATTTAGTCCACAATCAAATTATGACCTAACGCTAACGGCATCGGCTCAAAACGTACTTGATCTGCTCACATTTTAAATGGGAATGTCAAGAAATAAACGTATCACCTTGCATGCAATACACGTTTAGCTGAGTAATGCTAACTTATAAAGAAGCTTTAAACTTTTTTCTAAGACAACATTTATTTATAATTCCTTATCCGTTATATATTTTCAAGCGGAATATTAGGAATTCACGATATACAACTCAGATGCAATATGACCCAAACAGCTATTAGAAGCAAATTTTCCTATCTCAGAAAATTGAATACGTATACCTAAACATTTAGAGATGATTCTCCGTTGAGTAAATAATGAACAACATTTTATGAAATAAACACATGGAGTGATAAATTCTAGCGAATACCCAATAATGGGATTTCTGCTCCCAATAATCAACACATAATCATTAGATCTTAAACCATGCACAAATGATGACGAAAATAAAATTAGTACATGCCCTAGATATGTAACAATGCATAATACAATACACGATATCATTAATGCATTATTTCTTAGACCCCGATATTTCAATATGTATTCTGATAACATCTGAAGGAAAATTACAAATAAAATACGAGTCAATATTGTATTTTCAAAATTGTATCTACCGAGTCTAATATTTCATGTAGAATTTATGCAAGGTCACCTCAAGTAATATATGTAACATTGTTTTATTATCCAAACTATAATCAAATACTATCCTGGTCAGTATGCCCCCCTTTAAGGATGAAATTACAGAATACGTAGTTCATGCTCTAGATGTTTCACATTTCATTGTGTCCCTGTACGTCTCGCCAGTAAGAACCCACACAATGCGGATGAAATAAACAATTGACCGCATTCATGGACAGACGAACGGGACACAACTTCGTGTCACGTAATGCGTGGATGGCTTAGTATTAAAATAAACTCACATGTATGTATATGTTAAAAAATTTAATTGTTTGATTACCTTGGAGCTCTTGTACTCTTCCAACACGGAAGACAATAGCATCAAATGAAAACGTTCCAAAAGGAGCGGCCATCTACAACGTTTGCACATTAACGTATACTATTTCATAGTTCTCCTGTTACTTCCATTAACGGTCTCAAGGTATTGTAGCTTTTATTGTCGAAACAATTGTTTTGCTCTTTCCACGAAACAATACATCCATAATACGTCAAGTTTAGTCATTGTGCGCGCAATTATATATAGGTGTGCTTCGCATTGCATTTGAATGTATTTTCGGTTCATGGTTGTAACATTAAAACAATATTTCAAACTGGCTATTTCAGGCCTTTCACTTTGATGTCATCTTAATAATTAATGCTACAAAAAACAATGCAATTTTACAAGACCATGAAGAATAAAAGATTGATGAGGGAATCGTACACCTAAAAGTCTTACGATATAAGTACATATAATGTGTTGTACTGTTAGTTTTGGTTTTAACAGAGAACCGTCAAGTCCTTGTGTGATGCGAATGTGTGCCCACCCATCGCATTATTAATGAGGTCAACAATATTTTAAAAGGTAATCTGAGTTGAATGCTTGTTGGGAAGAGGTGAATTACATTATCTACGAAAATATTAAATATCTGGAGTATCAAATACTAATTCTGGCATTTTATTCGACATTCCGTTAAAACGTACTTTGTTTGTTCAAGGTCGCAACCTAGAAAAAATATTTTAAACTGGCGACTTTAGGCTTTACTCTCGTATATCAAGTAACAAGTGTATATAACTATATCAATATTATTATATCCGATTCGGAAGAACACACTATTTCCGAGGAATTCATATAGCGAAAGGTGTTATTATGTAAAGAAATATTCGGTATTTGATTTCATACAAATCGATCCTTTCTTTAAGTGATGCGAAATTGCGCCCCACCCAACATGTTACTTATAATTTCATTTGAATACGGCATGCAATTTAAGTGGGTTGTTTGTTGTTTTTTTTTTTGGTTGTTCTTTTTTAGGGAGAGGGCAAGAAGTCTTTTTACAAACAATCTTAAAACGTCTAGATTATGAACTACTTATTCTCATTTAATTCTTGACCTGGTTAGTTTTCCCATATCAGTTACATACTTTGATTCTATTTTGGTGAATAATAGGTGACACGTGTAATTGAAAGTGACCTTTCATATAAGCAACGTCTTTAGAGAACTGTTGCAAACATAATATATATTCGAACCATATTTGTAATAACGTGTTTGATAGTATGACAATATAACGACTATAAACGGTATGTGACTGAAAGGGGTAACGATAAATCGAATAAATGTCATTAAATAGTCAGTCTTTACTATAATTTGTAAGTTTGTTCGTGTTCTCGATGCAATAACCATAGGGCATCCAATATTTTGTATTTACGTCGGCTACTATATATTGATCAGCTTTTGTGATTATTTGTTGATCATAGGTAATTGTTTTTCTGGATAATGTATCTCAGTCTGAGAAATTATATTATATCTATCGTCAAAATACATACAGATTTTAAGGATCAAGGCTTTATCGGACATGTTTTAACCGTCTCAGCGGTTAAAATCGGTTAAATCCAGATCTCACCGGTTGCATCTGGCTCAAACCAATTTAATCTAATGTATCATGGTTTAAAGTCGATTAAAACCGGTGCATTCCAATTAGATTTTACTGGTAAATGATGTATAGAACAGCTTTTGACCGGTTTTAAGCGTTTCAAACTGGTTCAAAAAAGATCATATCGGTTAATCCTGATTACAAACCGGTAGAATCCCATTAATTCCAAGTAGATTTCATTGATAAAATCTGTATTGAACAGGTTTGGACCGGTTTTAAGCGGTTCAAGCCGGTTCGAGTATGGATCAAGCTGATACATTCCGCTGAAACCTGATAAAATCAGTTTATCCTGGTTCAACATCATATCAAACCGCTCTATTCTAGGTAGATTGTATCAAGAAACTATGTATTGGATCAAAACGGTTTTTCCGGCTCAAACATGTTCAAACAGTTTATCTTGGTTGACAAACTGTTATATCCGGTTTACTCCAAGTAGATTTTATGGATCAAATCTTTTCTGGACAGGCTTTGATCGGTCTTAACCGGATCATACAGGATATATCCGGATCAAACTGGTTCCATCCGGCTCAAGCCGGTGAAAACCAGTTTATCCCAGTTCAAACTTCTTTATTCCAAATAGATTATATCAATAAAGGCTGTGTTGGACAGGTTTTTTTTTTCCCGTTTTATCTGGTTTAATCCAGCTTAATCCGGCTCAAACCGCATTCATCCGGCTTAAACCGGTTCAAACAAGTTTTTCCTGGTTCAAAGCCGCTCCAATGCGGTTAAGTCTTGGTTGATTGCATCGAAAATGACGATTCAATAAGGTTTTGACAGGTTTTAACTTGTTCAATCCAGATATAATCGGTTTCATCCGGCTCAACCTGGTTCTAACCGGTTTATCCTAGTTTAACACCGGTTCAAAAAGGTTTATTCCAAGTAGATTTTATAGATAAAATCTGTATTGGGTAAGTCTTGACCGGTCATAAATGGATCAGACAGGTTTAATCCTGTCAGCGTAATCCATTTCAAACACCAATGGACAACATCGATTAGTGTTCTGCTACGAGTCACG